>OZ038508.1:24482153-24514653 GCA_964036315.1 Acanthosepion esculentum | reverse complement strand
GAAGGCATGTTTCGCTATCCCAACGCGCCTTCCGATTTCGGTGTCACATATTGCATTCTCTGTTAAAACCCTTCCTAGACATTACAGAATATTTTTTTGTTTATTTTCAAGGTAACAGAGTCACAGTAAATAAGGGACTAAGAAAACCCTTTAAACTTAAATATACGGTGACGTTTTTAGTCTATAAAAATATATCCGGGCCAGCATTATCGAAATCTGTGAAATTTTTAAAGTTCTAACGCTACGGTAAAATATATTACTGTATAAGTGACTATATTTCTCAAATTGATTCTCTCAGACCCACTTCTAGAACAACATATTCTGGCTGTGAATCTTTGACACGCACTTTCTCTTCTCTGTAATCAGCTAAGAAACGTAGTCAGTAACGTCGTTTAAAACTGGTGTTTTTGAAAACGACGAGCAAGTACTTTACATCTATGACCAGCGATCAGAAGATATCCGCTATTCTTGATCCATTAATAGCAGCCGGTGTGTTTGGAGAAGGCAGGCGTGGTCAGATTTCTCCCCGTTAGAATTTTATCAGGCCGTCTTTCCTCTTCGCATCCTCCAACCACGTCCGTTCTTTTCTCTTTTGAAAAAGTCTCATTGATTACATTAACAGTGAAGCATTTGCCTATTTAGCTTGAGTGATGAGCCTTGATCACTACAATTTTAAAGCAGTATCGGTGACATATCGATCAATCGAACCACTTGTTTGTTTTAATAAGTGGGCACTGTTCCAAGAACGAAAAGCGATGCGGCCGACGGTGTGTTCTGGCTTCTAACCGCCGTTCGCAGCTGATACGTCCCCGGCTTACGACTTTTGATGCTTCTTTCTTCGTTCATCACCAGTTGTCTAAAAGGTTAGAAGAATAACGATGAAACAAGAAGCCGAAGGACCCCTTCTGTCATCAGCGTGGCAAGGTTCCCGTGTGCAACAGGAAATCAAAGCACAACGGTTGCCTATCATCTTCGTCGTTGGATAAATTGGAATTTACAGCTTCTGGAAGAAAAGGTCGACTGCCAAAGGTCAGGAATTCCAAGCCAAGAAACGTTACGTGATCTGTCCGGATTAAAAGTAAGTTTGTCTAATGATACGCGCCCAGATCGGCCGACAGAAATATCTTTCTTGTCGATTGCCAGAAAATCTAAGGGCAACATTTCTCTTCTTAAAGAAAAGGCTTACGTGAAATCGGCAACAGAATAACCAAATTAAATTTAATAAAAGAAAAATTAAGACTCTGTTCCTAGTAACATGAAAAAGAAAGCCTTTTACTAAGTGTATTGCATATTTTCTAGGGCTTTGTGTCTGACTTAACAACCAAATAATACAGAATATTTTTTTTAAATCTCTAATATTCAATAAACCAAGAAATGTCCAAGTGACTTATCTGGTTAACCGACTCAAGAGTTTCGCGTCGTAATGCTCACTATGGCTAGATGTTTGATAAATCTATATTTATCAAACTCGAGATTTATTAATCATCTGGATATGAAGTGTTTAGATGCGGAACACGTTTAAATGAACTAAGTCATCATTTCTTGATGTTTTGAATATTTTTATTCTTTTTATCTACTGTGCTTAACAGAAATTCTGCAAGCCTTAAAAAAGGGTTAATTTTCATCATTTTTACGTATTATATCAGTTGTATTCTTCTTCGTCTTACTCTTCTTACGACTCTTCTTTTTCCTCTTCTTTCTTCTTCTTCTTCTTTTTCTTCTTCTTTATCCTCTTCTTCGCCTTCTTCTTCGTCCTCTTCTTCTTCTTCTTCTTCTTCTTCTTCTTCTTCTTCTCATTTTTCTTCCCCTTCCTCTTATTCATCTTCCTTTTCTTCTTCCTCTTCTTTTTCCACTTCCATCATCTTTTTCTTCTTCCTTTTATTTTCTTCTTCTTCTTCTTACTCTCTTTCCTACTCTTCTTTTTCCTCTTTTTCTTCGTACTCTTCTTTTTCCTCTTCGGCCTCTTCTTTTTTATTCCTCTTTTTCTTCCTCCTCTTCTTTTTCTTCTTACCCTCTTGCTTCTTACACTTCTTCTTCGCTTTTTTCTTAATATTCGTCTCCCTCTTCATATTAAACATCTTCCTTCTCTTCTTCTCCCTCCTGTTCTTCCTCTCGTTTTTCTTCTTCCTCGTCTTCTTACTCTTCTTCCTACAATTCTTCTTCTTCTTCTTTTATTTCGTCCTCTCCTTCTTCTTCTTCTTCCCCTCCTCCTCCTTACTCTTCTTCTTTTTTTTTCGCACTCTTCTTATTTTTCTTCTTCTTCCCCCTCTTTTTATTCATCTTCTTTTTCATCTTCCGCTTCTTCTTAGTTGCTTGCGTTCCCAGGTTCACCCTGACCCGGGGTGGTAGCACGTTTTAGGGTATCAACTATGAGTAAATAGTTAACACCTAAACTAGAGTCAAAACACTATGAAATTGAAAAAATAGATTCTAATACCGTAAATACTTTGTAAAAAAATAATTATTGCCAGAAATAAATTTTTGAAAAAAAAAAAGATATTACCAGCAATATATTTTTGATAAAAAACGATATTACCAGCAATACATTTAAAAAAAAAGATATTACCAGCAATATATTATTGAAAAAAAAAGATATTACCAGCAATACATTTTTGAAAAAGTAAAAGATATTACCAGCAATACATTTTTGAAAAAATAAAAGATATTAGCAGCAATACATTTTTGAAAAAAAAAGATATTACCAGAAATACATTAAAAAAAAATAAAAATTACCAGCAATACATTTTTGAAAAAAAAAGATATGACCAGCAATATATTTTTGATAAAAAAAAAGAATTACCAGCAATACATTAAAAAAAATGATATTACCAGCAATACATTTAAAAAGTAAAAGATATTACCAGCAATACATTTTTGAAAAAATAAAAGATATTAGCAGCAATACATTTTTGAAAAAAAAAGATATTACCAGAAATACATTAAAAAAAAATAAAAATTACCAGCAATACATTTTTGAAAAAAAAAGATATGACCAGCAATATATTTTTGATAAAAAAAAAGAATTACCAGCAATACATTAAAAAAAATGATATTACCAGCAATACATTTAAAAAGAATAAAGATATTACCAGCAATACATTAAAAAAAAGTTATTACCAGCAACACATTTTTGAAAAAATAAAAGATATTACCAGCAATACATTTTTGAAAAAAAAAGATATTACCAGCAATACATTTAAAAAAAAAAATGTATTAGCACTAAATATTTTGGAAAAAAAAAAAAAAGATATTACCAGCAATACATTTTTGAAAGAAAAAAAGATATTACCAGCAATACCTTTTCGAAGAAAAAATATTACCAGAAATAAAAATGTTGTCGGCATTAAATAACCCATTGAGGTTGATATGCCGTAAAGCAAAAGAAACAAAAACCACCATGCAAAAGAAACAAAAACCGCCATGCAAAAGCGTCTGTTCGGGCATGCGCAGCAAGCGCGCAATAAGTTCCCCTCAGTCTGGTTTGCGTAGGAGCATCAATCCCGCCTTTAACCCTTCAAAATAGATGGATAATGTACCACATAGATGAACTAGCATTGAGTAACTTTTGTGTGACACCAGTGTTAAAAGATGTTCATCCAGAATTCGTTCTGTAGCATAAGCTGTAGAAAAGAACCAAGGGCAAAAAAGACCTCTATTTCTATGTGTCTGGTCTAGCTTTGTGTTCTCCTGAATAATTGATGTTTGAAGAAGTCAATTTCTCAATATGGCGTATTTTCTATTTTTACACAGCTGTCCCTGAGCTAATTTGCATGAGAAAGGTCAATCTTGGTCGTCAAAGGTCACAACAAATCTGTGGTTGGGGCCGCAGTTATGTATACTGATGTGTGTATTTTTAGTGTCGAAATGTGAATCAGTTTATCGTTGACAATTAGGAGAAAAGTACTCAGATTTACGACTCTTTGTTTGAACACACCTCGAAGTTACGACTATTCGATTTTCTACAAATGCCTTCGTGATATTTACTAAGATTAATGGTTTAGAATTAAGTATTAATTAGAGTCCTACAAGTATGTAGTGGTATGTTTGCCTAGGAAATCAGCTTCTTTGTTTTTTACTGTAACTTTTTATCGGAACTAGCACACCGACGTCTATGAATAATGCGCGACCTTTTTTTATGTTTACTAAAGGTAGCTTAGGACAAAGTTAGACATTCAAATGCTGGGAAGATCGTGTTGCGTCAGTCTTCCAAATATAAAGTCTCCATTTACTTTGGGAATCCAGCATTAGATAATCTGGTTGTTGCCGAGATTTTAACTGCTATCAATGTGAAAGATTCAACTACTTTAGCCACTGAGCAGACTTTTCAGTTTGCTTCATTGTGATGTCTTTTCTTGCGTCTTTCATGGAAAAAAAGAAATAAAATATTTAGGCGCCAAATCCTTTCTTTTTAACATCAATTCTCTCTTTTTCGCAAAAGCCACCATTTTACTATGATAAGGCTATTTATTTATTGTATTTTTTCTTTTTTTTCTATTGTAGTTTGATTTCTTTTAAACTCCGAACGTCTTCCGGTGTTGTGTTCATCACACAAATAATTGTAGTCATTCCTTTTATCACTTTTCGCCGCTGGCCGACCATGTAATCGAGCAAACGGCCGGGAATTTTGCTTTCGAACTACTTTTTATTGGCAAACCACTCACACACGCAAATCAATACGCACTGAGAACGTGCGGAAGTGTTACTAATTCAGCGTCAGTAAAGAGGCTGGATTTTTATAACCCTGTTCCTCTTTTCATTGCACGATGCATCCTTATTATATCTGCTAACAGCCCGGTGGTTAGAGAAACGGACTCAAAAATATTCCTCTTAGGTTTACCACCCGCTGCCGTAGGCCCATTAAACTTTGACAGCGGTGTGGATAGTGTTACGGCTATCAGCGTGGAAAGTGAATTTGTTCAACCCTCGCTCCATTGCGTTTGGTTGACTTTGTACTAACGCCCTGAAGAAAGAGGCATGATCTCATTAAGAGCAGTAGATCAGTTTGAATATCTTCCGGTTCACACTCTCCCTGGTCTTTTGAACAGGAATAGAGGTTCATTTCTTATTTCCTGTTTAGGATTGGACTTCCGGTTCCTTCTAAAGTCTACTTCAACTCTATACTTCCAATGTCTCTCCTTAAACTCTGAAAATTTATTGACTATTTATTTTTCCTTAATAGGCGTTGATAGGTTCGTGTATCAAACTGTTCACACTCCTCTCCTTTCTTTTGAACACGAGTAAAGGTTTGTCCATTGTTACCTGTTTAGGATTGGATTTCCAGTTCCTTCTAAAGTCTACTTCAACTCTATACTCCTAAACACTGAAATTTTATTCTCTAATTAAATCTTAACCGCTTCAAGTCTAGAATTAGCTGTCTATCTTGCCTGTTATTTTGCCCATTCTTACGCTAATAAAATTCACATAGTAAGACTCTACTTTGAGTGGCTTTTAGGCCTTGTACCAGTAAAAATAAAAAAAATCTTGCTGCAGCTGTAGGTTAAATAGCAGGACCCACTGTTTTTTTTTGTATTGAGTTGGTAACCAGCCGAGGTGAAGCAAAACCTTGAATTTAAAATCAGCCTAGAATCTGATCGGTTCCATCAAGCATTCTTGACTCGCGACTGTCGTGTTTTACTTTAAAGACCAAGAGAAAAAAATGAGGTAAAATCTTTATGATGCTAATGAGTTACGAGGTGCAAATTTTCGCAGAGGTACGGATAATGTGACAGATATCGGCGCTGGAATTGAATTAGAGCTACCAGGTTCAATTCTAGTTTTATTCTATTTCGTTTACATCGCGCTAATGCTCTGGGAAAAGTCTTCAATCCATTTTGCATCAGCTATGGGTTAAATAACACAACAGACTGGATTCCCTTGTTTTGTGTTGGTAACCAGTTGAGAGGATGTACGGTGGATTAATGGATAACGGCTCGAATTGAGGAATCGGAGAGCCGAGTTCGAATTCCAATTGAATCAATTACATTCACTTACGCGTTAATACCGTTGGGAAAGGTATGAATCCTCGTCTTCTCCCCCCATCTATGGGTAAATAGTAGGACAGACCGGATTCTATAGTCTTGGATAGCAACTTGTCTATCGCAGAGAGTAATTGCAACCTACTGCGGAACAAATCTGCCTCGTCAGTCATGTATCGAAAGATAACAAGTCGACTAAGCGTGTATCACGCATGACATTGATTCCACTATAACAGATAGCTTAAGCATGAAAATATTGTTTGTTTTTATAATTATTGACATTTAGGTTAGCCTGGCACATGAAGCTGTTGTGGAGTTATTTTCAAAATAGAACTTGTAGTCGGACTAAATGCGTCCTAAATGGGGTAAACGTACAGAAATGTTAGGAACTTGTAATAAAGTGTTACGCAGAGTAATCGAGTTGTGGTCGCTAATCACTTCTTCTCTCGACTACCTACTGATTCCTACTTATAATAGGTGGGAGAGTCTATTACCTATAGACTAGGTGTCTTCCACTATAACAGAAGCTCAGTAAGGTGGATTAATTGGAGACACGGTGGACTAGTAGATAGCGGCTCGGATTGAGGAATCGGACAGCCGATCCCATTACATTCACTTACGTACTAATACCCTTGGGAAACGTATGAATCCCCACCAGCTATGGGTTAACAGTAGGACAGACCGGGTTCTTTAGCTTTGGATAGCAACTGTTCTCTCGCAGAAAGAAATGGTTATCTACTGCAGGAAAAAAATCTGACTCGTCAGTCATGTATCGAATGATACCTGATCGCTTAAGCGTGTATTACGCAAGGTATCTAACTGACTGAACCAGTTGAGAAGAAGTTTAAAACCGGCCTGGAGTACAATTGGCTCGATCAAGTGCGACTGGCTCTGTCTTTTTTTCTTGTGCAAGATACAATACTGTCGAGTTTTATTTTATAACTCACAGAAGTAAAATTGATGTCTTTACGACGCTGATAGGTCAGGGGAATCAAGACATGACAAGTCCGAGCAGAAGACAGTCTTCTGGGGCGAGACACTAACGTATGAACATTTTGTCATGTCTTGCAAGTGTGACCCGATAATCGTTACTGTAATTTTGATATTTTGAATGTAACTAACATAGTTTTAATGTTGTTTGTTGTTTTACGGGTCGTAATTCATACAATACAAAACCAGTTTAAATTATATATACGAAAGGTCGGTCTGGAATGTGTCCAGACATTTATCTATATATAAAATTCTGTAATTTCCGTTAGTCTGTCCATCCTCACACACCCTCTAAAATAGTCATACATTGACCGATCGAGACCAAATTTTGGGGAGAGTGCCAGCCGGTAAGGGGTTACAAAGGGCAGTTGGTTTTACTAGGGTGCGTAGCTTCCTTAAATAATAAAACTTTTACCCCCCCCCCCAACACCAAAAAATAAAAAATAAAAATTGATTGTACTGAACTACACAGCCTAGTAAAACAAATTGTACTTTTTATCCCCTTACATATTTGCACATCTTCCCAAAATTTGGTTTTGGTCAGTCAATGAATGACTATTTTAGAGCGTGTGATGGACGGACAGACCAACAGAATTTTTATACATAGATAGAATTCTGGACACGTTATGGATCGACCTCTTGTATATGCATATATAATTTAAATTGGTTTTGAGCGGATTGTTCAGTGTCGTGTAATGGATATCGGCTCGGGGCGCGAACTCAGAGAGCCGAGTTCGAATTCCACTCTATTTCGTTAGATTCATTTACGCACAAATACACTTGGGAAAGGTATGAATCCATCTCTTCTCCCCAGCTATGGGTTGAATAGCAGGACTGACTGTTTTTTAGCCTTGGTAGAAAGTCTAAAGAAAGAAATGGCAACCTAATGCGGGAAATAATCTGCCTCGTCAGTCATGTATGGAAAGATACATGATCGCCCAACCATGTATCACGCATGGCACTTAACTGGCTGGCTGACAGTATGGATTACGACCCATAAAACAACAAAAATATTGAAAGTGTGTTAAATAATAAAAGTTTTATTTAAAAAAATAACGAAAATTTATTGTACTTACAAAAACACTATTTAAAAAAATATTAATGATAGCAAATACCTATTTAATAAAAATGCAACATTGTTTTTGCATATATCTGCATTAGTTTATCAGTCGGGTTTCGATCATAGCTAGAGGCAACCGGACGTCTAGCCACACTGATGAGCTGCGAAACAGTCTGTCTGTGGATGACAAATATATATATATATATATATATATATATATATATATATATATATATATATATATATATATATATATATATATATAAAAGGCTCAAACACTAATATTCCATGGTTATAATATATTACATTGGAATCGCAATCACGATCTAATTCATCAGACTTACTAATGCAATTCTTTTTGAATTTGTAGGTCTGATAAATTGGATCGTAATTACGATTCCAATGTAATAAATTATAACCATGGAATATTAGTGTTTGAGCTTTTTATATTATATTCTTACTCTGTCCTGGATATTGAGTTCTACCTGGATTCTATCCTTTTGGGAATTTATATATATATATATATATATATATATATATATATATATATATATATATATATATATATATATATATATATATATATATATATATATTAGAATCCAGTTTCTAGTTCGCCCTGTATTTGCTAGAACTATAAATAAATAACAAGGCGAAACGCTTTAAAGAGTTGGAATTTGCCTACATAAAGAAATATTGACGCATGGCCAGTTGTATGTTACATGCTCAAGAGAAATAAATCCTAAGAATTTATTTTATTCTTCCCTGTTAAAAAGTAAAAAGTAACAAAAGGAAATTTTCGATCCTGTAATTTGACTTTGAAAACTGGAAGCGAGACACTGAAATTCCAAAGTGAGTACTTTTCAGGGGATAACGGCGCCCTATCCCTAGGTAGGTATTTTTATTTTCGTTAATATTAATAGACTTCATATATATATATAGCCATATTATTTTGTTTAATGTGTTGCCATTGATTACCAATTCCTTTTGTCCGATATTCTGATAAAAGTACATTGACCTCGTCGATCCGATCCTTACATTTTCTGGTTACCGATGAAAGTATTTAAACTTTGGCAAATTTCAGAAAGTGTTTGGCTTTTGATCTCCAAGAATTGAGAGGCTCAGCGACAAAACTGACACTGGGTATAATATTAACAATATAAGACACGCAGTTGTTACTCTGATGATAGCTGACAGGGAAAAAGCCACAGGACCTCCGTGACAGGGTAGTGAAAGAAAGCGAGAACAAAGGACTATCAAAAGCAAGAAGCCAGGAGAGTATGGTCACCAGCAAGACGAAATGACCAATATGCAAATTACAAATTGGATATATCAGCAACAATCAAGTGTAGAAGTTAAAATATCTGATAAAGTGCTGAAAAGCAGAAAATATTTGATAAAGTGCTGGAAATATCTGATAAAATGCAGAAAAACAGAAAATATCTGATAAAGTGCTGGAAATATCTGATAGTGCTGAAAAACAGAAAATATCTGATAAAGCGCTGGCAATATCTGATAAAATGCTGAAAAACAGAAAATAACTGATAAAATGCTGAAAAACAGAAAATATCTGATAAAGCGTTGGAAATATCTGATACAATGCTGAAAAACAGAAAATATCTGATAAAATTCTGAAAAACAGAAAATATCTGATAAAATGCTGAAAAACAGAAAATAACTGATAAAGTGCTCGACACTTATCAGTGGATAAAAGCATTGATTGGATCCAGAGACTTGGGCCAAAGTTTTGCGAGTTCAATACCTGGCTACTGCAGTGGTGAACAAAAACTTGGAGAGTTGAGTTAAAGGAGGATAACTGAGACAGCCGGAAGAAGCACGGCACGTGGAACTAGAACAATCTATCCCGGTGGACTTAATAAAAAATTCAGTTCGAAATTCCAATCACCTGAAGAAGTCAGGAGCGTACAACGACCGAAACGTCGTGAATATGACAATAACGATGAGGACAACAGTTTGAACAATGTAAATAATTGCAGTACCTCATCTCAGAAACATAGACAGGAAAACAGTGCTGAATAGCAATGCGAAATCTATCTTCGTATATGGCAGTAAATTCTGGGAAATCTCTCCATGGGTGTAAAGAAAACTGGAAAAAAGAAAAAAAAACAGAAATATGTTTCTACAGAAGGATAGTGAGAATTCCATGGTCGGAGCGAATAAAAAAGTAGGTCGTCTTAAAGAAAATGACACCAAAAAGAAGCAGAAAGAAGCAGGTGAAATGCCTTGGACAGATAAGGAAGAAGTGAGGTTTGGAAAACTTAATCCTCACGAATCATATTGAGGGCAAGATAGCGGAAGACAGCGATTCTCCTAACTGACGTTCTTGTGTTGAATGGATGGTGCAACGGGGAGGGGGGCGATATCCTTAGCAAAAATAGAAAAACTAGGAATAAGGAGTTTAGGAGAGCTATGGTCGTCCATATCCTGAAGGTACGTGGCACATAGAAGATGAAAATACCATGCGGTAAAACGACTATAAAAAGAGGGGCATCAGCTTTAATGACATATCTTATCCCTCGTCTCTTTACTTCTACAGTTAATATATGCGTGTTATAGAACTTGGCCAGGTTCAAGTACCAGTAGACGACAGCATCTGGGTAGACATTAGTCTGTCAGACAAAACAATTTCGCAGATAAGATGCAGGGGAGATTTTGGAACCATTTTTATGTGGGTGGTATTGAAAAGGGCGGCTTATGGTTACACAATAAAGTCAATAGAATAAATTCTGAGTGAAAGAAAAATATCTATCTATCTATCTATCTATCTATCTATCTATCTATCTATCTATCTATCTATCTATATCAGTCTGTTCATATCTCTCTCTCTATCTATGTATCTCACTTTGCTTGTATCTGTCAGTTTATTTGTCTGTCTCACCTAGTTCTTATCTATCTATCTATCCCAATCTATCTATCTATCTATCTATCTATCTATCTATATCAGTCTGTTCATATCTCTCTCTCTATCTATGTATCTCACTTTGCTTGTATCTGTCAGTTTATTTGTCTGTCTCACCTAGTTCTTATCTATCTATCTATCCCAATCTATCTATCTATCTATCTATCTATCTATCTATCTATATCAGTCTGTTCATATCTCTCTCTCTATCTATGTATCTCACTTTGCTTGTATCTGTCAGTTTATTTGTCTGTCTCACCTAGTTCTTATCTATCTATCTATCCCAATCTATCTATCTATCTATCTCAGTCTGTTCATATCTATCTATCTATCTATCTATCTATCTATCTATCTATCTATCTATCTATCTATCTATCTATCTATCTCAGTTTATTCTTTATCTAAGTATAATCCTTATGTATGTATGTATGTATGTATGTATGTATCTATCTATCTATCTCAATATGTTCATTATCTATCTATATATCTATCTATCTATCTATATCTGATCCTATCTCTCTATCTCTCTATGTATGTATGTATGTATGTATGTATCTATCTATCTATCTATCTATCTATCTCTATCTGATCCTATCTATCTATTTCTATCTGATCCTATCTATCTATCTATCTATCTATCTATCTATCTATCTATCTATCTATCTATCTATGCTTGTCTGTCTGTCCATGAGAGTGTACCGTAATAGATAATGTGGCTAATGTGATTGATATTTGATACTAAGAATCAAGTACAATTTCCAATGCTCTACACACAATATTGGATGACGCAACGGTTATCATATCGTATGATCAACAAATCTTTGCCGCACTTTTCAATGGAATCAATATCTGTTTTCAAAAATAGTAATCTGCCAATCAAATTTTGCACGAACAAAACTGAACAAATGTAATCTTCAAAAACGTGGATAGTGGCACCTTTTGCAAACTCCAAATAATTAACAAGTTAGTCCAAAACTAGATTCACAATTTAGTATTTCTTTAAAAGATTTTGTTTGTAAAAACAGTTGGAGATTTTTACACTCACCTAATATAATAAAATCGATCGGTCAATCGATAAAATAGGGCAGATTCAAGTCATAAAACATTATAAGAAATTCACTTTTTATGATGATTAACTGAAGATCATTGAAGGTACCCAGGCAACAAACATGCCTACATTTAATCTCCATTGACTCTCTCCCTTTCTCATCTCTTTCGTAGCACTGTTGCTTGCCGTTGTTTGCTTTTCTTTTCATTCTTTGTTTTTCTTCTTGAAAACGTCGCATAAGGTATTCGATGCAGACAATGTCTTGAGATGTTATTTCTCATTTCCCGCCAAAAAACGACAACTAATTCTACGCTATTTTCTTTTTGTCAACTACTGAGAACACACTGGCAATAAAATTATTCTAGGCATGTATTTTTGCGTTCGAGTTTATCCGTCTGTCATTCAATTGGTTGAGATAATGACGCGTTCAATATTCAAATGACCTAAACCAATGAAATGACTGGTTTTGGTAAAGTTCCTAAAATAAGAAACGAACAACGCGAAAAGAAGCGATAACTTGTCAGAAGAAAAGAAGTACATTAATAAAAGTAATAAATGTAACGTTTGGATCCGGAGGAAAATAAATATATTTGTATATGAAAAAGAAAGAATGAAAGAAAGAAAGAAGGAAGGAAGGAATTAAACAAGCCGACGATAAGCAAAAAAGGAAGAATGAAAACAGGAAAATAAATATATGTATAAATGAGAAAGAAAGAACGAAAGAAAGAAGTAAAAAGGTCGAGAAAGAGAAAACCGAATAAAAATATGAGGAAAAGTGACAGAAAGAAAGAAAGAAAAATAAAGGAAAGAAAAATGATAAAAGGGAAAAACAAGATTAACGAAGGAAGGAAATGAAGAAGGAAAGTGGAAGGAAGGAAGGAAGGAAGGAAAGAAGGAAGGGAAATAATAATGCAAGAACAAAAGAAAGAAAAGAGAATGTCGAAAAGAAATAAAATTAAAAAATCAAGCATCGAATCTCGTAAAATTTAAGAAATAAAATGATAAAATGTAAAAATAAATATTTTGAAAACCCGATGTAAAGAAAAAAAATAAAAAAATGATGTAATTGAACGAAAGATAAAGCGTTAAAAGAAAAAGAAGAAGAAGAAGAAGAAGAAGAAGAAGAAGAAGAAGAAGAAGAAAAAGAAGAAATGCTATAGTAAAATTTAAATCACGACTAAAATATTAAGCAAACGCTGTGGAACGAGGAATAAAAGCAATTCAATAAACATTCGACCTTTTTATCTATTACCACTTTAAAATGTTTTTTCTCTTCTCTCTCCCCCTCTCTCCCCCTCTCTCTCTCTCCCCCTCTCCCTCCCTCCCTATCTCTCTCTCTTTCCCCTCTCTCCCCCTCTCTCTTTCCCCCTCTCTTCCCCCTCCCATCTCTCCCCCTCTCCCCTCCCTCCCTATCTCCCCCTCTCTCTTTCTCTCTCAAGTTTTATTCGTTTAGAAACAAGATAAAACCTTTAAAATCGTATTTTCAAATAAAGGAACCTGTGAAAGAACATTGGCGAATTACCTTTCCTTATTGCTTTTCCCGCTTTTTCCCCCCGCATTCTCTGTATTTTTCCATGCCAACCATCTCTCCTTTTTTTCAAAGATAACTCTTTTCAACGTATTCTTTTCGTAGTTAAATACATCAGAAGAAAATGAACACAAAAATATTTTCCCAACCGTTTTTTTTTATTACTACATTTGCAATCGAATCAGATTGATGTTGTATGAAAATAGAGAAAAGAAGATATCAAACTTTATTATTTTTATTATTATTGGCTCAGGAAAAGAAACATTCCTGCACAGAAAATTAATGTACAGGGAATTCTTGATCGGTATTTTAATGGTTGAAGAAAATTCAACTTCCCTGACGGAACAATAGTGGCGTTGGGCATAATACAAATCTTAGAATTGTTTAAAAGAAGAAAAAAATAGTTTACTCTTTTTGCTTTGTTTTTCTTTTTTCTTTTTTCAGGTCGTTTTTTTTTCTAAGAAAGAAGACAGAAGACAAAACACCAAGGGGAATAATTCAGCAAATTCAAGTTTGCTTTAATTTGAAAGTATTTGTTACTCCTATCCCATTTCTATAGAAAATAAATTTCAAAGAAATATTTTTACAGGTTTTAATAAAGAAAAAAAGAAAATAAAAGAAAAGAGAAAACACTTGTAACTTGGGTTCTACGATAGGCAATGTTATCTTGAAATTATAAAGTTCTTAAAATGTTTGAATTTCTGATTTTTTTTTTTAAACATTCTTCCTCAAACAATGCGATATTGCCACTAAGACGCAAGGGATTACTGAGAGTGAAAAAGAATGGTAAGACTTTAGATGGAATTGGAAACCCAATCCTAAACAGGGAACAACCTCTGCTTCTTTTCGAACGACCAGGGAGAATTGTGAACTGGGCGATAAGCAAGCGATAAGAGTTTAGGTGGAGATGTTAGAAATATAGCGTTTAAGTAAACTTTAGAAGGAACCGGAAATCCAATCCTAAACAGGAAGCAAGGGATAAACCTCTACTCCTGTTCAAAAGACCGGGGAGGTGTGCTAATCGGGTAACAGTTGGACCTATATATTCATATTAATGGAGGACAGAAAAAATAAAATAAAATGAAATAAATAATGAATAAAAATTCAGAGTCCAGGCGCAGACGTAAGGAGTAAAGACCTGAAGAAACTTTAGAAGGAACCAGAAACCCAATCCTAACAGAAAACAAGGGATAAACCTCTACTCCTGTTCAAATGACCGGGGAGGAGGGTGAACTGAACGATAGACGAACCTATCTACTCAAATTTTTTGGCATATCAAGCTTTCTTGGGTTATTTAATACTGAAATCATTTTTTATTATATTATAGAGTCTGTAGAACTCAAATTCTACATCACTTAAAACTTTAGAATAACTTGTCCAATTCTGCAAAAAAATAAAAACAGATCACAGAATAAATCCAGCTTCACACATATTTTCAAAAACCTCAAGTTCTGAATGGTTAATAAGCACACAAGTGGGCGTTACTATCCACCCACTCACAAGCATTATTCAGCTCGTGAGTAAGTTTAAAGTTTGCGCCTATTTTCTGTGAGCCACCCAAAGTAAATAAATAGAAAAAAATTCAATCCCATTCACCAGTGAGTATCGTGACTCTAGAGGCTGCTCGGCCCGAAGGCCTGGATCGAGGCGTAGTATCTGTTCGCAGATCGCTCGCTTTGCCGGACTTTTGGCTGAGAGCGTCACTTGATGCTTACCTGGTGTAGGGATTTGGAAGAAAAATATTTAATTCATAGTAATTGAAACCTTAAAACATGCCATATTCTATATGACTGTACTAAACGGTTACGTAATAACAGTACTTCTATGTGACAATACAGAACTATTACGTAATAACAGTAATCCTACATGACACTACTGAAATATTACGTAATAACAGTCCTCCTATATGACTGTACTAAAACTGTTACGTAACGATTATCCTATATGACTGTACTAAACGGTTACGTTAATAACACTACTGCTATATGACATTACTGAACCGTTACGTAATAACAGTCATCCTACGTAATAACAGTACCTCTATATGACAGTACTAAACTGTTATATGATAACAGTCCTCGTAGACGACAGTACTAAACTGTTACGTAATAACAGTCTTTCTATATGACAGTACTAAACTGTTACATGATAACAGTCCTCGTAGACGACAGTACTAAACTGTTACGTCATAACAGTCTTTCTATATGACAGTACTAAACTGTTACATGATAACAGTCCTCGTAGACGACAGTACTAAACTGTTACGTAATAACAGTCTTTCTATATGACAGTACTAAACTGTTACATGATAACAGTCCTCGTAGACGACAGTACTAAACTGTTACGTAATAACAGTCTTTCTATATGACAGTACTAAACTGTTACATGATAACAGTCCTCGTAGACGACAGTACTAAACTGTTACGTAATAACAGTCTTTCTATATGACAGTACTAAACTGTTACATGATAACAGTCCTCGTAGACGACAGTACTAAACTGTTACGTAATAACAGTCTTTCTATATGTCAGTACTAAACTGTTACATGATAACAGTCCTCGTAGACGACAGTACTAAACTGTTACGTAATAACAGTCTTTCTATATGACAGTACTAAACTGTTGCATAACAACAGTCTTCCTATATGACAGTGAATTTCCTTAAAGATGTAGAGAAAAGTAACAGAAGTAACAGAAATGTCGTCCTACAGAAGGATATTGAGAATACCATGGTCAGAAAATTTGAGTAATGATGTAGTTTTTACGGACAATAGAAACAAAAAGGATACTTATACTTAACATCAGGAAGAGTCGTTTAAAATTTCTAGGACACATAATCAGGAAAGAGGGCTTGGAAAATCTGATACTCACAGGACAGACTGAAGGCGAGCGGGACAGAGGAAAACATCGTATAATATACTTAGTGAACTTAGGTAATTGAATGTCAAGTCAGGAGAAATAACAAAAAGATAAAATTTATTAGGAGCTACAAAGAACAGGATGTTGTGGAGAGTCGTGATCGCTTACATCCTAATTAGACACGGCACATAAAGAAAAAATCTGCCCAAGGTCTCCAGTAAAAGTGAAAATAAGTGCGCATTATACGACAGAGATATAATTACATCTCTGTGCAAATTAATTGAAACAAAACGAAGACCTCTGTTATTATTTACTTTTTTTTCGTATTTTCCCAAATGAACATGACCCAGTGCACATATTACTACTTAGTATGTCCATGACACGAAGTTGTTCCTTTGCAGATTGACCACAGATTCTCGATTGTATTTAACTCAGAAGTGTTTCCGTGCCAGTCGATAGAACTTTGATTTGCTCACTGGTAAGGCTTGCCAGTGTGTTCGTGCAGCGTTACAATTTTCGTACGCTACCTTGGAGTAACGTCCATCGCAGACAATGGCCGTAGGACAACTAATCGACAGTCGAGACAATAGTGTTTGGGGGTGATAAAAATCTGATGCAGTCAAGGATGATGAAATATTTTTAAGGCCAAACAAATATCATCGTACACCCCGAAAATAGATTCATATTACTGCACACCACTGCAAATGACGTAATCTGAGAAAAAAATAGAAATGTCTCTCCAGTGGTTCTAGAACTGACTGTATGACGAAAGAAAGGAAACTAATGCAATTGTTTCAATTAATTTTCACAAGGGTGTATGTATGTCAATTCCCGTACTAATTTATTTTTGGTGTTGTGGTTTCTTTTTCTGTGTTACTTCCCCGTTCAAGATGTGAGAGATATTGGCTCTCCACAACTTCTTATCTCTTTACTATATCTCCTCCTCCCTTCCCTGCTATAATATATATATATAAGCTCGATAGATAAGTTTCTCGCTGTTCTCTGTTTCTCTTGCATTCGATGTCTCCTGTGCGTATCAAATTTTCCAAGCCTTCTTTCCTCACTATATAACCCAGTAATGTTCTACTCTGATTATAAGTACAAATGTCTTTTTTGCTTAAATGCTGCTTTTATTTATTTATTTATTTATTTATTGCGTGAATTTCTTATTTTCCATTAGGGTGCGCATTATACATTATACCTGTTATAACGGGTGATCATACAAAAATGTATTGCCTCGGAAAAGTCATTCTGTATTTATTGATTTCTTTTGGAAGCAATTTACTTCATATAATTAATTAACACACTTTTAATCAACTCCTGTCTTAATTAATTATTTTCTAATCTTTATCTGAAGTCTGAGTCGAAATTAATTTTTTTTAAACTAGCCGAATACCCATTCTAGGGTCAGAGAAAAGTTGTCATAGAAGTTCTCTTACCCCAGCCCCTAAAATCTTTGTATAAAGAACATGTTCAATAAAAAAAATTATTTTCTTTCTAAAGTTCTTTTTGTCATTTTGCTACGCCCAATTGAATTTCCGAGTCAAGACAGAGCTTCATAAAGTTGACCAACTAGAATCATTTTAATATTTTTTTTACTGGTTATAATAATAATAATAATAATAATAATAATAATAATAATAATAATAATAATAATATCATAAAAAGAAGTTCAGGAAGTGCATGCATATTGACATAGCAGTACCATCTGAGAGAAACACCTCCATGAAAATTATCAAGGAATTGTCTAAATACAATGACCTGGAGATCCAGATTAACAGGATGTGTGGAATGAAGACTGAGACTGTACCAATAATAATCGGAGCTCTAGGTCTCGTGAGAAAAGGAATGGACAATTTTACTGACAATGTACCAGGCATAATCAATATACAAGTTGCCCAGAAGATCGCCCTACTTGGAATATCGAACATAATAAGAAAATTGCTATGAATTATATGACAATTCTTCTATAGGGCCTAAGGACCATAGTTTGAACCCGGCTCTTCAGGATATAAAGCAGGGAACATAACACACACAAATGATAAAAATAATCATCAAATAAATTCAGCAAACTTATTTTTCACCTGTTTAAAATAATTCAGTATAGTTTTAATTAAATAGATTATTGTGACTTATTAAGATAATTTCATAATTTTTGTTTCGACTACGTTCGATTAATTTGTAGTAATATGAAATATCAGACGACGACAATGCTTATTATTACGAACGCTGCTGTTTTTCTAATTTGCGACTAAATTTTGACGAGGCAGATTTTTTTTTCCTATACAAATACAATTAATTTAAAGAATACTTCATTGTTACAAATATTGCTTATGTATGGACATTTTTTAAAATTTGAATGAAAAATAAGACAGCGGAACTATTCATTGATACACACACACACACGTACACACACACTCACATATATATACATATATATATATATATATATATATATATATATATATATATATGTATATATATATATATATATATATACTCGTGGCCTGACGATTGCATCTAGCATGAAACAGACTGTCGCCTCTAAGTGTTGACTTCTATGTTCACTTTTATATTTACACACGCTCTATCTCTGATATTGAGCACTTTATCCCATAAATATAGCACACTTTAAGACTATATTTCTTCATATATATATATATATATATATAAATATATATATATATATATATATATATATATATATATGCAATAATTTTCTTTCTTATGGCAATACGACGTGTATTTGCTTCGAGTGGCACCGAGCTTGTTTCATGTGTTATCATAACAACGTGTTATCCCATTACTACCTTTGGCCTTGTTGCAAATTATTTCTTGAAAAAGTGTGAGTGTATTGTTACAAACAAATTTCCAGCAGATATGTCTTCACAAGCGATGTTTATTGTGGGAACATTAGTGAAAGCAATTCTCTAGCACCTTCCTCGCTATCATATCAGACACGGAATTTTTTATTAAATTTAATTTTTATTATTGTGCTTCTTGGAACGATGCCAAGTGCGTCTACTATTATGGAAACGAATTCATGGTCTACATTTTTCTTAGTTTCCTGCCCAAGTCCTTCCAGTTTCCCTTCGTTATTGAATCATTGATTCTAATGTTACAATCTCTTAATGGTCCATCAATGGTCATAACAGGCCGTAAGATTGATAGATGAAAATCAGTTTCTACGGCTTATCAAAGACAAAAAATATTTTCAGAATGTGGGATTTATTTTTTTAGACAATAATGGTTTTAGTGATACAGTTTTTACTAATTAACCCATAGCTTGGAGGAGAAGAGGTGGATTCATGCCTTTCCCAATGGTATTTTCCCGTAAGTGAATATAACGAACATAATTGAACTTGGAATTAGGCTTTCCGATTAACAATTCTCGGTCGGTATGCATTGCACCACCCGCACATCCAAGCTCACAGCACCTGCTATTCCCATCTAGGTACTAGGCTCGACGTTGATTAACTGCGTTGATCGTACGGGAACCGGTGTTTCAGTGTGATATTGCCGTATGCCAGGCAGTGAGAGTAAAGCTTTTAAAAATTTCTCCCAAAAAGCTTCTGCGAAGATCAAGTTTCCCGAAAGTGAGATCCCTTCCATTGCACTTGCGTTTGTTTGATAGTCATGGTTATCTCAAATCCGGGGAAGCCAGTTTCAAGCTAAATTACTCGTACTTGCTTTTAACGCGATGGGGGATTGGCTATGCACCACGTTGCTTAACTTTACCCACGGAGTTACAAATAAAAGTTAACAATTTGCTACAGCATATTTCTTTTCGAAAATTCTCAAGTGGTTCTCCTCGTTTCGTAATAACGAGTCGGAAAGTCGTTTAAACCAATTCCACGGGATGATCATCTGTTCTGAAAGACGCCTGGATTGCATCCTTTCCATTCTTACTTGATGGAATCCATTGATCTTTGTCTTATGAGTGATTCCTTTGAGCCTGAAATTGCTTCGTGGCTTCACTTCAACAACTCCCCACATTAACTATCAATATAACATGAATCGTTTCGTGAACGAACAAAGATAGCAGCAGAGAAATCTCGCTGTCAAGAATTCACCAACTGTTAAATCAGAACACAGACCAGTTGTAACAACCCTACCCCACTGACGTTGCCGTACTGAAATCCAGGTGCCTGGTGCCATGATTTTACGAAGAATCTGTCTTCTTGGGATTCTTTTCAAAGAGGAAAATGTTTACTTTTCATTTGCCTAAACGAAGAGGCAATTTATAAGTTTAATTGCTCACATTTCCGTGTTCGTTCTATCTTTCCTTGCGAGGAGAAAATGTCTATTTATCGTTTAAAAAAAAATGAAAAGCCGAAACACTATTTATGGGACAAATTACCGATGAGTTTTGTAAAGTAGTTAATATTCGAAGACAATAAATCCAATCACTGTCTATATCTCTGAAATGAGGTATTATGATTACTTTACATTATTTGGACTGTTACCCTCATCTTCATTGCCGTATTCACAACATTTCGGCCGTCTTCAAGTGATTGGAATTTCGAACAGAATCCTTTATGTACCCCGGTGGACGAAATAAAGGGTTCGATTCGAAATACCAATCACCCGAAGAAGGCCGGGGCGTGCAACGGCCGAAACGTTGTGAATATGGCAATGGAAATGAAGATAACATGTCCGAATAATGTAAATAATGCAAATATTCGACATTCCTTGACCGAGTAGCCTGTTCTACTGTAGGTCGAAATTTATAAAAATCTTTCTAAGAAAAATAGGTTTCTAAGTTCTACTCAAAGTTATCGCATTTTTGTTTTGTGCTGTACTGATGGGTGAAGTTCTTCCTAAACTTTTCTCTGAAATCGTGTGAAAAGCCAGCATTGTCGTGTTACATGTGCGATCCATTTTAGTAGTAACAACTAACCCTAATCCTAACCATAATCCTTACACTAACCCTGCCTAACCCTAACCCTAACTCTTAGGTGTTACTACTGCTGAAAGCACTCATTTTATGCGTTTCTGTTATTTGGTACCGTTCTTTGTGATTCTATATCAACAGCCCAAGTATGGCCCTCCCTATGACCTATAGGCTTCATTGGCTATAAGCCATTTTTCACTAAAAATTTACAAAACTTTTAGCAAGAGGGCTATTCTAAATGTTAAGAAATCTTTAGGCATATTTTTTGTTCTTTTGTTTAAATTGTGAAACTCGTGGTTTAAAGAAAACTTCAGACACGGCGTATTGTTAATATATATATATATATATATATATATATATATATATATATATATATATTATGTCATTCACAGACAGTCCTGTTTCGCTGTATCACAGCTCCTCAGTGCGACTAGACTTCCGAATGCCTCAAGCCAGGATTGAAACACAACTAATTTGGTGTCAGCCAGAGCTATCTTCACTCGGTAGAGTTACACAACGAAATCTAGCGTATTGTTTTTACAAATGCCCATCAGCCAAAGTGCTCCATTCATTTTACTGAAGAGCTTTGCATTAGTGCAGGTGGCTGTTGTTTATAGAATTAGCTTATCCCTCAACAGTGCTCAATTGAAATGTATTTTCAAGAGAATGGACGCTAAATGTATTAGCAAATAACGAAAGGGGAGGCAACAGAAAATAAACCAGCCAATGCTGACGAGCTCCACGCCACACACAGGCGCAGAATAGCGTCGACTTGGAGATTAGTGGCCCAATGAACAACTATATTCAATTAGCACGTTATATGAGATTTCTAGACATTGGACGTTACCTCTCATATATCTATCTCGATGTCTATATATCAAATGAAGGGATCCATGTCAACGAAAGAATAGGTGTAATCCGAAAGATGTTTTTAAGAAATGTGTTATTGTTAATTGTAAGAAATTACAAGCTTTCATCTGTGCATACAGACATCATCAGGTATGAAAATATATTTGTTTTTTACATCCAGGTAATAACAGGACAACGAAAGAATAGGTGTAATCCGAAAGATGTTTTTAAGAAATGTGTTATTGTTAATTGTAAGAAATTACAAGCTTTCATCTGTGCATACAGACATCATCAGGTATGAAAATATATTTGTTTTTTACATCCAGGTAATAACAGGACAACGAAAGAATAGGTGTAATCCGAAAGATGTTTTTAAGAAATGTGTTATTGTTAAATTGTAAGAAATTTTGGAGCGTGCGGTCGCAACGCTGAAGTTGAATTTTTAAATTTTAAGATTGTGCGTTTTTGTACTAATATGGTAATAAGAGAATTCTTTTGTACTGGTAGGTTTTTCAGTCAATGTGGCATGAACTAAATTGTTCAATAAATAGAAGAATGTCACCGTTATTATCCGAAAGTTGCACGTCGAATCAGTTGTCCTGTTATTACCTGGATGTAAAAAAGAAATATATTTTCATACCTGATGATATCTGTAGGAACAGATGAAAGCTCGTTAAAACATAAAAAAGACCTTATGCAACTGGAATTTATAAACAGGGATCATAACATTCATTTACAGGTTCGAGGTTAATGTCATGTATTAAATTTGTTTGCGAAGATGTATTTTCGCCATTTATATCATTAACTTCAATATCTGTTTTTTTGTATGAATGATTCATGTCATGTAAATTGAACTGCACCACATACTTGATATATATATATATATATATATATATATATATATATAGGGAGCATATATATATATGGCCTGACGATTGCATCTAGCATGAAACAGACTGTCGCCTCTAAGCGTTGAATTCTATGTTCACTAGATATAGATATAGATATATATAGATATATATATATGCATCCTTTCGGATGTTGAGCACTTTGGAAGAAAAGGAATTTGTCGGCTACTGCTGATTAATGCTGAAAGATTTTTTCTATGAATTGAGCCCCCCTTAAATATAACGCTTATAACAATAAGATGTTCTGCTAGCGCCTGTTAGGATCCCAGCTATTGGCAAGTATTGAATCCCCAAACAAAAACAAAACAACATGAAAGTATAAAAATACACTTTTATAGTAAAAATACGAGTAATAAAAGATAAAATTACCAGCAATAGGTCTTTATAGTATATAGTATATAATTCATTGTATTAATTTATATTATAATTTATATTATGATTTTTCTGACGTGCAGTGAATGTCGCTGATTAAGTATAACTCAAGACTTCAAATAAAACAGTATTTAATTCCAACTGCAAATAAATACTTAACAAGAACAAAGAAGTAAAAGTCAACCAAAGATAATTAACCATTTCAGTGAATACCTTATTAGTAGCGCAGCTCGGTTTTATATCCAGTAAATCCTAAATCAAAACCCAAATCATCGACGCACAATAATTCACACTAATTCGACTGGATAGTTCTACTCAATAATCACTCAGTAATCCACTTCCGTCAGTAGCCTGACATCGCTATTTATACACCTGGCGGAAAACATATTCATAAGTCCGGAGTGTCACGCTCGAATCTCGGTGTCGGTAGTTACTCATTTTCTTTCTATATGACAATATTATAACTTTTGAATAATAATATGATACATAATATATGATAATATAATTCATATTATTATATTATAATTTATAGTATTATATTTATAGTATATTTATAATTTATAACATAATTTATAATATATTTATAGTAAAATTAACAACAGTACATTTTATCTGTAGTTGAAGGCATACAATTGCGTTAAAAATATTTAGATATTGGCATTAAATAACCCATAGAGGTGTTGATATACGGCTAAACAAATCCAGTCAAAATAAAAGAACTCTTTCATGACATTAATACATATAATATCCCACGATTTCTTAAATCGAACAAAATATCACTTCAACAAAACCACAACATAAAACACATCACCACCTCTCGTAAATTATGTCTTCAAAAACATGTATATGTTTAAAAGCTGATTATCATCTACCATGCATTCAATTATGAAAGCAAAATGACATATTTTTCTTACTTCAAAACACTCATTAAATGACCCATAAGGATTTGACGTGCCATTAAACAAGCAAACAAACCATAACAATTAATTAATATCTTAGAAAATCTAGAAATGTCCATAAAAGACTATATGAACATCGCAGCGATTTGCTGCATAACAGCACCTTGAATACACTGATTGTTCACCGAAACACATCTTACTATATTTTCTGATCAGGAGAAAAAAGGGTTCACTGAGAAAAAAGTGCGCTGATCTCACAATTCTTGATGATAAACCTAAGACCAAGCTCATACACAATAGAAACCAAAGACCAGGCTCATACATAATAGAAACCAAAGAGCAGGCTCTTATATAATAGAAACCTAAGACTAGGCTCATGCATAATAGAAACCTAAGACCAGGCTCATATACAATAGAAAATCAGACCAGGCTAATACATAATAGAAGCCTAAAACCAGGCTCATACATAATAGAAACCAAAGACCAGACTCATATATAAGAGAAACCAAAGACCAGGCTCATATATAATAGAAACCTAAGACCAGGCTCATGCATAATAGAAACCTAAGACCAGGCTCATATACAATAGAAAATCAGACCAGGCTAATACATAATAGAAGCCTAAAACCAGGCTCATACATAATAGAAACCAAAAACCAGGCTCATACATAATAAAAACCTAAGACCAGGCTCATACACAATAGAACCCAAAGACCAGGCTCATACATAATAGAAACCAAAGAGCAGGCTCATATATAATAGAAACCTAAGACTAGGCTCATGCATAATAGAAACCTAAGACCAGGCTCATATACAATAGAAAATCAGACCAGGCTAATACATAATAGAAGCCTAAAACCAGGCTCATACATAATAGAAACCAAAGACCAGACTCATATATAAGAGAAACCAAAGACATGGGTCATATATAATAGAAACCTAAGACCAGGCTCATGCATAATAGAAACCTAAGACCAGGCTCATATACAATAGAAAATCAGACCAGGCTAATACATAATAGAAGCCTAAAACCAGGCTCATACATAATAGAAACCAAAAACCAGGCTCATACATAATAAAAACCTAAGACCAGGCTCATACACAATAGAACCCAAAGACCAGGCTCATACATAATAGAAACCAAAGAGCAGGCTCATATATAATAGAAACCTAAGACTAGGCTCATGCATAATAGAAACCTAAGACCAGGCTCATATACAATAGAAAATCAGACCAGGCTAATACATAATAGAAGCCTAAAACCAGGCTCATACATAATAGAAACCAAAGACCAGACTCATATATAAGAGAAACCAAAGACATGGGTCATATATAATAGAAACCTAAGACCAGGCTCATGCATAATAGAAACCTAAGACCAGGCTCATATACAATAGAAAATCAGACCAGGCTAATACATAATAGAAGCCTAAAACCAGGCTCATACATAATAGAAACCAAAAACCAGGCTCATACATAATAAAAACCTAAGACCAGGCTCATACACAATAGAACCCAAAGACCAGGCTCATACATAATAGAAACCAAAGAGCAGGCTCATATATAATAGAAACCTAAGACTAGGCTCATGCATAATAGAAACCTAAGACCAGGCTCATATACAATAGAAAATCAGACCAGGCTAATACATAATAGAAGCCTAAAACCAGGCTCATACACAATAGAACCCAAAGACCAGGCTCATATATAAGAGAAACCAAAGACATGGGTCATATATAATAGAAACCTAAGACCAGGCTCATATACAATAGAAAATCAGACCAGGCTAATACATAATAGAAACCAAAAACCAGGCTAATACATAATAGAAACCTAAAACCAGGCTCATACACAATAGAACCCAAAGACCAGGCTCATACATAATAGAAACCAAAGAGCAGGCTCATATATAATAGAAACCTAAGACTAGGCTCATGCATAATAGAAACCTAAGACCAGGCTCATATACAATAGAAAATCAGACCAGGCTAATACATAATAGAAGCCTAAAACCAGGCTCATACATAATAGAAACCAAAGACCAGACTCATATATAAGAGAAACCAAAGACATGGGTCATATATAATAGAAACCTAAGACCAGGCTCATGCATAATAGAAACCTAAGACCAGGCTCATATACAATAGAAAATCAGACCAGGCTAATACATAATAGAAGCCTAAAACCAGGCTCATACATAATAGAAACCAAAAACCAGGCTCATACATAATAAAAACCTAAGACCAGGCTCATACACAATAGAACCCAAAGACCAGGCTCATACATAATAGAAACCAAAGAGCAGGCTCATATATAATAGAAACCTAAGACTAGGCTCATGCATAATAGAAACCTAAGACCAGGCTCATATACAATAGAAAATCAGACCAGGCTAATACATAATAGAAGCCTAAAACCAGGCTCATACATAATAGAAACCAAAGACCAGACTCATATATAAGAGAAACCAAAGACATGGGTCATATATAATAGAAACCTAAGACCAGGCTCATGCATAATAGAAACCTAAGACCAGGCTCATATACAATAGAAAATCAGACCAGGCTAATACATAATAGAAGCCTAAAACCAGGCTCATACATAATAGAAACCAAAAACCAGGCTCATACATAATAAAAACCTAAGACCAGGCTCATACACAATAGAACCCAAAGATCAGGCTCATACATAATAGAAACCAAAGAGCAGGCTCATATATAATAGAAACCTAAGACTAGGCTCATGCATAATAGAAACCTAAGACCAGGCTCATATACAATAGAAAATCAGACCAGGCTAATACATAATAGAAGCCTAAAACC
This sequence comes from Acanthosepion esculentum, assembly GCA_964036315.1. Taxonomy (NCBI): domain Eukaryota; kingdom Metazoa; phylum Mollusca; class Cephalopoda; order Sepiida; family Sepiidae; genus Acanthosepion; species Acanthosepion esculentum. The sequence continues at coordinate 24,487,530 of OZ038508.1, read as the reverse complement.
AGGCTCATACATAATAGAAACCAAAGACCAGACTCATATATAAGAGAAACCAAAGACATGGGTCATATATAATAGAAACCTAAGACCAGGCTCATGCATAATAGAAACCTAAGACCAGGCTCATATACAATAGAAAATCAGACCAGGCTAATACATAATAGAAGCCTAAAACCAGGCTCATACATAATAGAAACCAAAAACCAGGCTCATACATAATAAAAACCTAAGACCAGGCTCATACACAATATAACCCAAAGACCAGGCTCATACATAATAGAAACCAAAGAGCAGGCTCATATATAATAGAAACCTAAGACTAGGCTCATGCATAATAGAAACCTAAGACCAGGCTCATATACAATAGAAAATCAGACCAGGCTAATACATAATAGAAGCCTAAAACCAGGCTCATACATAATAGAAACCAAAGACCAGACTCATATATAAGAGAAACCAAAGACATGGGTCATATATAATAGAAACCTAAGACCAGGCTCATGCATAATAGAAACCTAAGACCAGGCTCATATACAATAGAAAATCAGACCAGGCTAATACATAATAGAAGCCTAAAACCAGGCTCATACATAATAGAAACCAAAAACCAGGCTCATACATAATAAAAACCTAAGACCAGGCTCATACACAATAGAACCCAAAGACCAGGCTCATACATAATAGAAACCAAAGAGCAGGCTCATATATAATAGAAACCTAAGACTAGGCTCATGCATAATAGAAACCTAAGACCAGGCTCATATACAATAGAAAATCAGACCAGGCTAATACATAATAGAAGCCTAAAACCAGGCTCATACATAATAGAAACCAAAGACCAGACTCATATATAAGAGAAACCAAAGACATGGGTCATATATAATAGAAACCTAAGACCAGGCTCATGCATAATAGAAACCTAAGACCAGGCTCATATACAATAGAAAATCAGACCAGGCTAATACATAATAGAAGCCTAAAACCAGGCTCATACATAATAGAAACCAAAAACCAGGCTCATACATAATAAAAACCTAAGACCAGGCTCATACACAATAGAACCCAAAGACCAGGCTCATACATAATAGAAACCAAAGAGCAGGCTCATATATAATAGAAACCTAAGACTAGGCTCATGCATAATAGAAACCTAAGACCAGGCTCATATACAATAGAAAATCAGACCAGGCTAATACATAATAGAAGCCTAAAACCAGGCTCATACATAATAGAAACCAAAGACCAGACTCATATATAAGAGAAACCAAAGACATGGGTCATATATAATAGAAACCTAAGACCAGGCTCATGCATAATAGAAACCTAAGACCAGGCTCATATAGAATAGAAAATCAGACCAGGCTAATACATAATAGAAGCCTAAAACCAGGCTCATACATAATAGAAACCAAAAACCAGGCTCATACATAATAAAAACCTAAGACCAGGCTCATACACAATAGAACCCAAAGACCAGGCTCATACATAATAGAAACCAAAGAGCAGGCTCATATACAATAGAAAATCAGACCAGGCTAATACATAATAGAAGCCTAAAACCAGGCTCATACATAATAGAAACCAAAGACCAGACTCATATATAAGAGAAACCAAAGACCAGGCTCATATATAATAGAAACCTAAGACCAGGCTCATGCATAATAGAAACCTAAGACCAGGCTCATATACAATAGAAAATCAGACCAGGCTAATACATAATAGAAACCAAAGACCAGGCTCATACATAATAGAAACCAAAGACCAGACATATATAAGAGAAACCAAAGACCAGGCTCATATATAATAGAAACCTAAGACCAGGCGCATGCATAATAGAAACCTAAGACCAGGCTCATACATAATAGAAACCAAAAACCAGGCTCATACATAATAGAAACCAAAGAGCAGGCTCATATACAATAGAAAATCAGACCAGGCTAATACATAATAGAAGCCTAAAACCAGGCTCATACATAATAGAAACCAAAGACCAGACTCATATATAAGAGAAACCAAAGACCAGGCTCATATATAATAGAAACCTAAGACCAGGCTCATGCATAATAGAAACCTAAGACCAGGCTCATATACAATAGAAAATCAGACCAGGCTAATACATAATAGAAACCAAAGACCAGGCTCATACATAATAGAAACCAAAGACCAGACATATATAAGAGAAACCAAAGTCCAGGCTCATATATAATAGAAACCTAAGACCAGGCGCATGCATAATAGAAACCTAAGACCAGGCTCATACATAATAGAAACCAAAAACCAGGCTCATACATAATAGAAACCTAAGACCAGGCTCATACACAATAGAACCCAAAGACAAGGCTCATACATAATAGAAACCAAAGACCAGGCTCATATATAATATCACTGATCATCGCAAAAACAAAAGTAGCACGATTGTGTATACGAGCTAACAGAGAAAAGATCTACTAAATACAAATCCAACAGGCATTAACGACCTTAATAAAACGACAAATCACATTCTGGTCGTCGAATGTGATATGGTAATTTATTCCCTCCCTCTTTCCATCAGAAATCCAACACGCGTTCCTTACACACAGTTTTGTCTTTGATTCCGAATTGAAGACGTCTACACACAAAGACGAAAAATGGTGTCACTATAAAAATCTTTTCAACTTTGTCTCATCATCACCACGTTAGTATTCTACACCTTACTAGCACGCATAACATGTTATGTAATATAAATAAATACTCCAAATATATCCGAACATTGTTAAGATTTTTATGTATCTTATATACATCACTTTATAAAATATTTTTCAAAACTATTTCTGTTTACCGACGAATTTCAAAGGTTATTTGAAAAGCACAAAACTCAAGTCAACCGACATTTTGTGCACTGAAATGAACCTTCATGTCGTTAGATTATCGCATGACAGACAGTCGAAAAAAGAAACCCTAAAAGAATTTGTGTCTTTCAATATCGATCCGGAAAGCTCGGAATGGCAAATAAAACATTGAAGATTTTTCACTTGTTCGAAAGCCAAAGCAAAGCAACTTCATTTTCTGATATAAAACCCGCTTCCTTTCATCCCTTATCGAGCACACACATGACTGCCTCCATATCTCTCTCATATTATAAAAGGATTAGACTTTGCTTTCGAAGCAGACATATGCACTGGCTGCCTGGAATTAGAAAGATTGTAGAGCGTCACTTGCGCTTGAGATAGAGGTTGATTTTCGAAAATGCATTTCAATTTTATTTCTAATAATGAACGCCGACATTCTTATTATAAGCAAAGACGGTGTTATTTTCATGCATTTTTACTCAGTTATAAATGGACATGACTACTTAGTTTAGCAGGGCACAAGGTCAAGTTTTGGGAGCTCATTAGGTATAATATCGAGTTTATGGAGATTCATTGCTTAAAGGTTTGAATCTGCACGATATGGCAGAGAAAATGTGTGTGTGTGTGTTTTGAACAATAAACAATATTTTAAAAAATCACCTCAATGTCAACTTAAACGCAATCCTTAAGCATATATATATATATATATATATATATATATATATATATATATATTGAACAACAAAAATATTAAAAATTAAAATCTTCAGACACACTGGGTTGTATATTAATATTCTTTCATTTTTATTATTTCAATTAGGTTCCTCGAGTAGTTTCGACCAGCATAGCCATCACTAGGAGAAAAAAATCTGATTGTTAGTTGCAGTGAACTACAGAAATTAATGTCTTGATGGAGAAAATGAACTTTATCTGTAGTTTTCATTTGTTTTACTTTTTTAATTTTTATCATGAATTTTGATCAGTCCTTGTGTTGGTCAAACAGTTTCTTTTAAGTTGTTATTTAAGATAAGGGCTGGATGGATTCATGCTGCTCTGAATTCCATTGGTCATTTTGATAGTTTTATTGCTTCCTGGAAAAGGGACGTGTCTCTGTTAAGTGTGTGTGTGTGTGTTATTTGGTTCTTAGGGAGTGAGCGAGTATGATATATGTAAGTGTGCATATTAGTACGGGTGTGTGTATGTGTGAGACTTCAACACCTCCGCAATCATTTCTGCTTTATGTGGGTGAGTTATGTGGGTACGACTTGATTTATGGGGTTATATATTAATTCTATCTATGTTGTTAAATTGGTGATTAAGCCCGTCTGGATGGAACGTTTTTAGGGGCAGAATCCACTCATCATCCTGTCCTTCTAAAATGTTCTAACGTTATCTGCTCTGAACTTTACTATTTTCTCAGTCATAGTGAATTTGGCATCGTGTTTTTGTAGGCGGATATGTTGTTCTACAGATAATAATCTTTCATATATATATATATATATATATATATATATGTATATATATATATATATATATATATATTAAGAAATATAGTCTTAAGAATTGCTATATTTATGGTATAAAGTGCTCAATATCAGAGATAGAGTGTGTGTAAATATAAAAGTGAACATAGAAGTCAACACTTTAAGGCGACAATCTAGTTGCAATCGTCAGGCTATATATATATATATATATATATATATATAGAGAGAGAGAGAGAGAGAGAGAGAGAGAGAGACAGACAGACAGACAGACAGACAGACACAGATAGAAACCTCTGAATAGATCTAAATAGAGACAGATAAATAGATAAACTATGAACAAACAGAAAAAAAATATATCGGAAAAGATACACATACATACATACACACATATATATATATATATATATATATATATATATATATATATATATATATATATATATATATATATATATATATATATATATATATATATATATATATATATATATATATATATATATATATATATATATATATATATATATATATATATATATATATATATATATATATATATATATATATATATATATATATATATATATATATATATATATATATATATATATATATATATATATATATATATATATATATATATATATATATATATATATATATATATATATATATATATATATATATATATATATATATATATATATATATATATATATATATATATATATATATATATATAAGTATAAGTATAAATAAGAAGGCACGGTGGAGTAATGGATAGCGGCTCTGGATTGAGGAATCAGAGAGCCGAGTTCGAATTCCAGTCGAATCCATTATATTCACTTATGTGCTATGGGTAAATAGCCTTGGATGGCAACTGGTCTAGGTGAAGGACAACTCTGCATTCAAAACTTGCGGAGGGTCGTTTGGGGACTTTGTGGCATGTAGTGCACCTGCTCTGTGTATTCAGAACGTGTGGATGATCCTGCACGAAACCTTCACCACTATAATCAAATCTCATGTGTTGTCGGTTTCCTGGGTTCTGGTCTGCTTGACTCTCATACG
>OZ038508.1:24432153-24474653 GCA_964036315.1 Acanthosepion esculentum | reverse complement strand
TTTATCTATCTATCTATCTATCTATCTATCTATCTATCTATCTATCTATCTATCTATCTATCTATCGTCATAGCTCTCTATCTATCTATGTGTTTGTACCAGTGTTTGTTTATGTCTGTCTGGATGTTGCTGCTAATATATTGAAATAAATTGGCACAGCGGATAAGGGCGTTAGTTAGATCCAGTGACAGGACCCAAAGAGTGTGAGTTCAATACCAAGTCAGTTAAGGCAGTGGAGAACTTTCAGAGGGGAATTAACAGGAGATAACTGATAACCGTCATCCATTAAACATGGCACGTGGAACTCGAACAGTTTACCCCAGTGAGCGAAATAAAGGGTTCAGTTCGACATTCCAACCACCTGAAGAAGGCCGAGCGTACAACGGCCGAAACGTTGTAATAAATATGGCGACAAAGATGAGGACAATAGTCCATCAAATTTCAATTCACTCTGTCTTCTACTGATTTCTCTATTGTTTCCCTGTCTCTTTCCTTCCATCATTTTCTAACAGATTTCCATCTGTTCTCTTGTTTTCCCCTTTCTTTCTGACTAACACATAGATAGATATATATCTGGATCTAACTAACGCCTTGATCCACTGCGCCAATTTATTTCAATATATTAGCAGCAACATCCAGACAGGCAGACATAAACAAACACTGGCACAAACACATAGATAAACAGAGAGCTATGACGAAAGATAGATAGATAGATAGATAGATAGATAGATAGATAGATAGATAACAAATAGGCTGTGATAAATAAACAGACCTAGATAGATAGATGGATAGATAGATAGATATTAACAGACTGAGATAGATAGATAGATAGATAGATAGATAGATAGATAGATAGATAGATAGATAGATAGATAGATATAAAGAGACTGAGTTAGATAGATAGATAACAAATAGGCTGTGATAAATAAACAGGCCTAGATAGATAGATAGATAGATAGATAGATAGATAGATAGATAGATATGAACAGACTGAAATAGATAGATAGATAGATAGAAAGATAAATAACGAATAGGCTGTGATAAATAAATAGACCGAGATAGATAGATAGATAGATAGATAGATAGATAGATAGATAGATAGATAGATAGATAGATAGATAATGACCAGTAATATATATACATATATATAAATGTAAATAATGTTCATAATACCTCATCTCAGAAATATAGAGAGATACCAGATTGTTCTCGGTTTTTCTAAGTCTAGAAACCAGGATGATATTCCCGGTCATTTATTCTGTATTTAACTCAAGTCAGAAAAGCGGCCAACCACTTAAATGATATGTAAACAAATTTGATCTACCGACCGACCATGAAGTCACAGAGATATCAGTAAAATGCAGCACCGTTTTTGTGCAATTTGCTTATATGCTTTTGAAAACAAATAATAAAATGTTAATAAAAAATTATTTGCTGATATTTTTGCGACATATAAATATCTAAATATTTTACAAGAAAGTAACGGTAACATCTCAGTGAACATGAAAGCCAAAAATGGCATTACTTTATACTATTCAATAATTTAGAAGTGTCTTCGCGTCAAGGACAAGGCAAAGCCGTCACTGAAAGAAAGAAGGAAAAAAATAAAGTCTAATGAAAGATTTTTAATGATAAAAGCGCATTAGAAAGAAAGGGGAAAAGTTGATAAAAAAATAGGAAAAGGTTTATAAAAGAAACAAAGAAAAATGACTGTAACCGGAACAATGTCGGGAAGAAAGTTGATAAAAAGTCGAGAAAGGAAAGTGTTAGAAAAATGAGAAATTAAAAGAAAGAAAGAAAGAAAGAAAGAAGAAAAAGAAAGAAAGAAAGAAAAAGAAAAAGAAAGAAAGAAGAAGAGGAAAGAAAGAAAGAAAGAAAAAGAAAAAGAAAGAAAGAAAAGAAAGAAAGAATGAAAGAAAGAAAGAAAGAAAGAAAGAAAGAAAAAGAAAGGAAGAAAGAAGGAAAGAAAGAAATACGGAATTGGTTATAAAAAAGGAAATAAAAGAAAGAAGCGATTGATAGAGAATATATAAAGAATAAAATGAATGAATGGATAACGAAAGAAAGAAAGAAAGAAAGAAAGAAAGACAAGCAAATAAAGAGAAAAAGGTGTGAAGCATTAACAGGGCAGGGAGAAAATTTGATAATAAATAGTGAAAGGAAAAGTACAATAAAGATGGATGAGGAGAAAAAGAGAAAAAAAGGAGGAAAGAGAGAGAGTGAAAGAAATAGAAGAGAGTGAGAGAGATAAAAAGAAGAACTCGAATTCAAACAGTGTAGGGTGAAAAAGTAGAGGAAAGAAAAGGTTAATAGAATAAAGAAAGAAAGAAAGAAAGTAAAAAGAAAAATAATAATAATAATAATAATGATAATACAAAGAATGAAAAGGATATTGGAGAAATATGATAAAAGAAAACGAAAGCGAAATAATAATAAATCAAAGAAAGGAAAATAAACAAGAGGAAGAGAATAAGAAAGAACTGCATAAAGTAGAAAGATACACAAAGGAAAGGGAAAGTAATAATAATAATGGAAAGAAAAAAGAAAGAAAGAAAGAAAGAAAAAGAAAGAAAGAAAAAGAAAGAAACAGAAAGAAAGAAAGAAAGAAAGAGAAAGAAAGAGAAAGAAAGAAAAAGAAATAAGAAAAAGAAAGAAAGAAAGAAAAAGAGGAAAGAAAAAAGAAAGAAAGAAAAATAAAGAAAAATAAAGAAAGAAAAAAGAAAGAAAGAAAAAGAAAGAAAGAAAGAAAAAGAAAGAAACAGAAAGAAAGAAAGAAACAGAAAGAAAGAAAGAAAGAAAGAAAAAGAAAAAAGAAAAAGAAAGAAAGAAGAAGAGGAAAGAAAGAAAGAAAGAAAAAGAAAAAGAAAGAAAGAAAAAGAAAAAGAAAGAAAGAAAAAGAAAAAAGAAAGAAAGAAAAAGAAAGAAAGAATGAAAGAAAGAAAGAAAGAAAGAAAGAAAGAAAACGAACGAAAGAAAGAAAGAAAAAACAAACAAACAAACAAAAATAAATAAAAAAAGATAATTTATAATGAATGGAAAGTGAGGATGTAATGCACAGGTATTGGTAAAATCGCTTATCGATATTCATTCAGCCAGGTCAACTGCGCAGGTAGTCGTCTTAACCCCTAAAAAAAAATCAATAATCAATATTTTTTAACACTGATTTGTTGACTTGTTGAAGTGAAAAACAGTTTTCCAAAATCAATTTGCGAATCAAAAAAATGTACAAAGAATAAAACAGTTCAACATTAATAACAAAATATCCTAAACAACCGACAAATTGTTTCATGGCAAAAAAAATATATATATATATATATGTTTCAGGAAGAAAAAAAACAAAAAAAAACGAGAAGTTGCTGAAAATTTATCGGTCCAATTCATTTCCCAGAATCTGACTAAATGACCAACCGTCAGAATTTTATGAAAACCTTCTTGAACGGGCCGAAATGTTTTTAGCAGCTTCTCGTATATAATTGTAAACAACTTAGAATTTTAAAAAAATGTAATTAAAACACAATTTGTTGAGAATACGTTAGTCTAGAATTATTAATTTTTGCCCATCAAGTCGCGATAAACCTCTAAATATTGCAATATTGATCAATGAAGGTCGATACCTGACAATCGATACTATGAAAAAAGAAGAATTGAAATTATAAACAGAAAATGTGAAATTTTATTGAAATTTTTAAAAAAATGTAATAATACAAATTTTTCATTTTTAAATTTTCATTTTTCGATGATACACGAAAGTGTATAATCACCAGAGATTAAAACACTACTTGACACGGCAAGAATTTATAATTGCTTTGCTGTATGATTCGTTGGTGTTTTGAAACTACTTACCGTCTACACAGCCTTAAACGAATAAAACAAAAACAAAAAAAAACCCACAATAGCTCTTGATAAATTCATAGATACTTTCTAACTAGCAGCAACAAATTTCTTTTTATTCTGACCGTTGTACACATATTCTTCATTTGTTTGTCGATTCTATTTGATAAATTCAGTTCTATTAAGTTCAATCATAATTTTTTTAAGCATTTCACCCCAAGCAAGGCGGAAGTGTCACTCGCGCGCAAGAAGTTACAGAGATTGGGAGCAAGAATAAAGACGGGTGATGGAAGAAAGGATGAAGAGAAGGACGGGGAATTAGATCAAGGCATCTGAAGATGTCGATTGATATTGCATTTGAATATTTGAAGATTATAGGTATCAGAGGAAGAGAGTTCCACAGACGGGAAGTGCGAGGCATGAAGCTATTGGAGTAGAAGAGGTGGCTACATTTAACAGTTTCGACAGTGAAAGGGTGGGACTGAGATGCCAACCTAGTAACACGCTGAAATTCATGCAGTTTGGGAACCAGTGAAAGTAGCTCATCGGAGCAGTTACCGCGAAAATATTTGTAGAAAAGACAGAGGGAAGCCACATCACATCTGTGAGAAAGTGACTGTAGACGAGATGCCAGATCAGGGCCAGTCACATTGCATATCCTTCTCTGGATTTTGTCGAGGACCTTGAGACGAACCGCGGGGGCTCCAGACCATATATGACAGCAGTATTCCATGGAAGGGCGAATGGTCGATTTATAGATTTGAAGGATGGACTCAGGCTAGAAAAACTTTCTGGCGCGACACATTCTTTTTTTTTAAAGCTTATCACCTCAAGCAGGGCTGGAGGCCACTAGCACTCAAGGGGTTACAGAAGGTTTGGAGGAAGAGCAGATAGGAGTGGTAAAGAAGAAGATGTGGAGAAAGATAGTGGATCGATCAAGGCAAGGGGGTTACAGAAGATTTGGAGCGAGAGCAGAGAGGAATGAAAGGTGAAAGAATGTGGAGAAGGGAAGTGGATAGATCAAGGCAACTGGAGATGTCGATTGACGTTACACTTAAATAGTTGGAGATTGTATTTGTCAGGGAAACAGTAATAGGGAAGGGAGTTCCATAGGCGAGATGTGCGAGACATGAAGCTATTGGAGTAGAAGATACGTCTACATCTAACAGTTTCAACGGTGAAGGGGTGAGAACGGGATGCCAGCCTCGTAGGACGTTTAAATTCATGAGGCTTAGGGACCAGCGAAAGCAGCTCCTCGGAGCAATTACCGTGAGAACCAACTTTCCTCGCGGTAGATGATGCTATTGATTCAATGAATTTGTTCCATCTCAGGTCTGCGGACAGTGTGTGACCAAGCAGACGGCGAGAGACGCTCTCGTGGAGTTGAGCATGAGACATTCTAATGGGAGGCAGAGAGAACTTTCGTTTTGGAGAACCAATTCTCATGACAAATATACCAGTTTAACCACTAATCAGATGAGACAGTTAAAAAGGCATTTGAAGTCGATTAACATATGATAATGTTCAATACAATAGGCAGTGGATTGACAAGGGTGAATCTTCACAACCGCCCCCTCAAGGAAGCTGAGCTCCAGGTAAATAAAAAAAAAGTAATATCGTCTATACTATGCAGTCGTTTGAGTATAATTTATTTAAAGTACTTAAAACGCATTGAAATGCTAAATGCACCTGTCTATATATTACTGAGATGAGGTATTATGTACATTATTTTCAAGGACACATGGCACAGTGGATAAAGGCGTTAGTTAGATCCAGTGGCAGGACCCAAAGAGTGTGAGTTCAATACCCGGTTAAGGCCGTGGAGAACTTTCAGAGGGAAATTAACCGGAGATAACTGATAACTGACATCCATTAAACATGGCACGTGGAACTAGAACAGTCTACTCCAGTGAGCGAAATAAAGGAATCAGTTCGACATTCCAACCACCTGAAGATGGTTGGAGCGTACAACGGCCGAAACGTTGTAATATATATGGCGACAAAGATGAGGACAATAGTCCGAATAATGTAAATAATGCTAAATGCACGTTTGCAAGTCCACAAAAGTTTGATCGCAAATTGCCCTGAAGTCATCGATAGGATAAATATGGTTCTCCTCTCTGACCAGGAAAGGCCGCATGTAGCAAGAATAACACTTGAAAAAAAGGAAAATTGAAACAGTTTGGTCCGTTCTACCCCCTGCTCCTACACCCTTATGCAAATTAATGGAAACACAACGAATAATTCCGTTATTATTTTTTCGTATTTTTCCCATGTGACATGGCCCAGTGCACATGCTAATACTAATTATGTCCATTCCACAGAGTCTTTCCTTGCAGATTGACCCCAGATTCTCGATTGGATTTGAGAGCTTCTGGGTCAGTCTAGTACATTGGTTTGCTCACTGGTAAGGTTTGCCAGTTGCCAGTGTGTTCGTGAAGCGTTACAAATTTCCGTACGCTTACTTGCGGTAACATCCATCGTAGACAGTGGCCAAAGGACAACTAATCGAAAGTCGGGACAATAGTGTCTGGGCGTGATGAAAATCTGATGCAATCACGGATGACGCAATATTTTTCAAGGCCAAACAAATTTCATCACAGCACCCTGAAAATAGATTCATATTATTTCAAACCACTGCAAATGGCCTAATATGAGGAAAAAATAGAAATCGATTACACTCTGTCACTCCAGTGGGTCTAAAACTGACCGTATGGTGAAAGAAAGAGGTTGCTTCAGTTAATTTGTACAAGGGAAGGTGTATGTGCATTTAACCTAGCATAAACGTTTATCCATTGTTACCAAACACTTTTATGTAGGGGAAACTTTTTCTAGTAAAAACCAGATTCAAGAGTTCGTCGAAAACTGTTCCACATTAAAAACTTGTGAAATTTTACTAAAAAAAAGTTACGAAGTGCTATACCTGATAAACGACAAAAAATAATTACAAATATTGTTTGGGTTATCCTATTTGATTTTGCTAAAAAACCGTCTCTAGCTGGCGTTCCTTAAGCCTATAAAAAGGCGTGCATTTATTTCTCTAGTTTTATTTGCAGCTTTACAATTCTGGCATTAAGATGTCGTCTACGTACAGGTGGAACGCGCCAACCAGGCATGCGTGTGTTTTTCTTTCTCTCTGTTGACTTTTGAACTCTTTCACACACATATATATCACGAAAGCCTACACAAATTTCACACAGATATAAACGCACATTCTCCTGTTCAATTGTTTGCTGTGGAACTAGTTTTTAAATATCTTCTTTTATTATAATTGTAATTTCTGTTTCGTAATACGTGCAATTAGTTGTCGTTTGTCTTATATTTTATATTGTTTTGTGTTATTCGGAGTTTTTCCGGCTGGATCGATTCCCTCTTTACATTGCCCATTTACCGCCTTTAACTCCACGGGCTGGATACACTTCACGAAGTATAGCGTAGAATTCTCGTCAGCCTGTCCACTCGGTTCTAAACTGATCTGACGAACATCACGACGGTCAGATCACACTGCAACCTGACAGAAACAATTCATGTATATTTCTGTACTAACTTTTTAAGACTGCCGTGTCGTCTTCGGATGATCAATTAAAGGAACACGATTCCTTCAATAAGGCAGGTTTCCCCCAGGGCTCCATCCTTGGTCATACTTTGGTATCTACGCTGATGGCACAAACGTTTACTTCTCTTCCGATAGTAAGATCTGATCAGTTTGATAAGATCAAATTGATACCTGATATCATAAACGACGTACAGTCTGTTGTTAACTGAAGTAAAGGGTGGCATGTTAATTTTAACGCCTACAAATCTAAACTGCTGTCTATTAATCATCTGAGAGGCCCCTCTTCGCCTTCCATTAGCATAGCTGATGCTAACCTCTGGGAAAGTGATTCGTTGCGCCTTCTCGGGATACTGTTTTAGGCTGACATGAAGGGGAAAGACTATATTGAATCCATTGCTAGATCAGCTGCTAAGTAATTTGGTTCAATGTGTTGTGCCAGCCATTTTTTCTCTCCAGAATCTCTCTTACATATATATATATATATATATATATATATATATATATATATATATATATATATATATATGTATGTGTGTGTGTGTGTGTCCTATACGGAACCGTCATATAGCCTGATGTGCCTTAACCGTTTCGGCCACAGAGGAGCGTTCGGTTAGCAAGGTCGAAACGGTTAAGGCACGTCAGGCTATATGACGGTTCAGTATAGGATACAGGTTCGATTCCTGTCGGAGGACGAAAATGTTTCTATGCAAATTTCTCGGACATTCAGGCCGGTAAATGTTGTTATTACTGTTTATTATAAACAGAGCATTTACTTAAATATTTGTATCTATAAAAAGAATGTATAAACATAACAATGTCTTAAAATAATTGTCGGACTTTGTACATTTCATAATATATATATATATATATATATATATATATATATATATATATATATATATATATATATATATGGTTATTTATCTAGAGCCCCTTGATAAAATCCAAAGAAGAGTCAGCAATATTATTTGTCCGGATCTCACGTCTCGGCTTTAGTCACTTTCCTACCATCATAAAAGTGCTTCCCTCTGCCTTTTCTATAAATACTTTCATGGCAACTGTTTGGGTCACCTCTTCGCTATGAAACAAAACTATTTATTTACTTTCTTGTAAATAGATTAGTTTCATTTTTGTAAATACACATTGGGAATTAGATTTTTACATTGTTATTTTATTCGCCAACACAGATAAGAATTGTACATATGGGGAGTAGTTAGGACTTCATAGAGACTCGGTGGTATTATGGTGAATGCTGTAAGAATGGTAAGTAAGAATGCGTTGTTTTGGTGTAAGGAATATCGTGCTATGTTTTGGTCAGTGATAGTAGCTAGATACGTTTAATGTTAAGACAGAAGAAGACCATCCTTTTCACATAGGTGGAGGGTCGGGGAAAAAGTGAGAAGGAGGAAAAGGAATCTTTTTTTCTTTTCCTTTTCCTTCACCTGAAGATTCATTAACAGGAATGAAAATGGGAATAAGTGTAAGCAGAATGTGATGTTTGAGTGCGTTGCTCTGTGTGTGTGTGTGTGTGTGTGTGTGTGTGTGTGTGTGTGTGTATCTCGGAGGGGGAATTAAATCTGTACTTACCACTTCAAGCCAAGCACGCCGCCATATTCCTGATCAGATAGAAATTGTGGCTGTGTTTACTTCCTTTTTTATGGAAGAGCGTACACTGCTGGTGAACCGGAAGTCGCCCGCGATTGGACAATAAATTGCCAAGAAGTGTTGTATGGTGTGCATTTCGGAAGATGGAAAAGTTGTAGCTGACGGAAGGTACACAAGTCGATACCCGATCAGAATCAGCTGGGTCACCGCGGAGAGGGGGTATGATGTTGAAAGGCCCGAAACTCCTAATGAACCTCGGCTAGAAACATCACTGATGATGTGTACTAAAGCGTCCAATAGATTCAACTATTCAAATGTAATGTCAATCGACGTCTCCAGATGCCCTGATCTATCCCCTATCCTTCTCTTCCTCCTTTCCACTATCACTCCTCTTTGCTCTCGATCCAACCCTCTGTAACCCCTTTGCGTGTTAGTGGCTTCCGGCCTTGCGGATTAACGCTTAAAAAAAATCAACAATTATCTCCGTTCCTCAATCTCACGCAACTCCTCCTCAGAAACAAGACTTCCTTTTAAATGAGCGTACCTTGGTTTTATGCACCTGACCCAGCCATCGCTCAGCCAATGAGCGCCCGGAACCAGCAAATAAAAATGTCTGCAAGCGACACCAATACTTCCACCCACACGGACTGCTGCCCGATTCACCTTCAATTTGCCGTCTACTCACTCTATTGCAAAACATACACACGGCTCTGGCCCTTTTGGCTCGCCGAGGTCTCCGCTACAAATTCTAAGCGGATCAAATTAAAATTGCTGCTTTTTGTTAATATATGTCACGTCATTTGGCTCTTGGTATGTCACACATACTGGAGGCCGCCCTGTCGGCTGGGGTTTCAGAAAACGCCGACTGCACTTCTGCAGAGGTGTAAGATCTCCCTCCACCTCAAATGAGGTGTCCTGGGCAAGACGATAAACTCCATCCAACAGCAAGGCCTCTGATCAGGAGGTTTTGAAGAACGTGGAACTACTCTGATCCGTGGTGGTATCACCTGTTAGAGTCCCAGCTATAGGCAAATAGGTAACCCCCAAACTGGGGTCAAAACACTATGATTGTGCAAAAATAGCTTTTAATGCCATCAATACATTTTTGTCAGCAATATATTTTTGAAAAAAAATATTACCAGCAATACATTTTTGAGGAAGAAAATATTACCAGCAATACCATTTTGAAGGAAAAAATAATGCCAGCAATATATATTTAAAGAAAAAATATTACCAGCAATGCATTTTCAAAAAAAAAATATTATCACCAATAAAAATCTTATCGGCATTAAATAACCCATTGAGGTTGATATGCCGTAAAACAAACAAATCATACCAAACAATACTGTAGGATCTTCGTTTTTTAGAATGGGTTATGGCAGTATGTCCAATATGGAGCCTGGACCTAATCACTTCTTCTCTCCTATTTTGGTGTTTCTGATGCCATTTCTCCTATAATAGGTTTAATTTTTTTTACAGTTTATTGTTTTGACAAGAATTCCATAGGTTCTGCCACTCACCAGTCTCAAATTTTGAGAATTAATATTTTTTTAATACAAAATTCACCCAATACAAGCATCGATAACCCCTAAATGTAAAGGATTTATGGCTAAAATGATCATTAGGAATGAAGTCTGTGATATGAATAAAAGAGATAAATAGTTGGAATTGAATATCATGAGGATAGATAAAGATTGGAAATTGACTTTAAGGGGATAAGATTGTGTTCAGAGAAGCTTCCACACGGGAGTTGACTTCACAAAGTAGACAAAGCTGTTCGAGCAGAACTTCTCTTTACATTTGGAATACAAGGGAAATGAGGATGATTTGATTCCGTGGAAGTAGTAAGGCGTGTTCGAGATGTAAAGGTATGAACTGGTGATCCTCAAGAAAGGGGTCATGGTAATAGCGCTAGAGTAGCAGTAGACTTGCAGAATCAGATCACAAATCTTAAGGTCCTCTTCCACTGTCCTGCTCCAGCGTCATTTCCGATGGTTCGGGCACGCAGCTCGACGCCAGGAGAGAGAGCTCATCCGCGATGTACTTCTCCCTCCTTCTCTTCCTGGCCGGCGAAGACGTGTCGGCGGGCAGCTGAAGACGTGGGCTAGCACAATCAAGGATGGCCTAGCAGTACTATCGGGTCCACAAGTAGTTGGTCTTCGACGATGGAATCGTGAGTAGCTCGCCATTTCGTGTGACCTGGCTCGGGATCGGCGGGCGTGGGCAGCGATGGTCCGTGATGCTGTACTTGTTCGGGAGGAAGCCGGTTTAACCCGACCAGGGTGAAAACCGATGCAAGTCAAGTCAAAAGGTCCTAGACATTGAGGAAACTACCAACATTGAAGTCATGATCCTGAAAGCCCAGCTCCCAATTGATGGGTCATGTCATCCGGATGGACAATGATAGAATTCCCAAGACAACTTCTCTATGGCAAGCTCTCTAAGAGAGAAATAAAGAGAAAGCATGGTTGATTATTGAAACGTTTCAAAGATTGCATCAAGACCAACATCATCCACACTGGAATAGCGCACAGGATCGAACTGGATGGCGTCCTCCGACGCGCGAAGCAACAGAGACATTTGAGGCAAACCAACTTAAGAGCATAAACGAAGCCCGTGCAAAAAGGAAGGTTGTAGTAGAAGAGCCGAAACCCCCTGATCAGTTTCCCTATTACCATTGCGGACGACTTTGTCGGTCCCGCATTGGACGTGACAGCCACCTTCGAGTGTGTACTCAACACAGCACGTAGATATCATTGTCGAACCCAAGAAACCACCACTATAGGCTTGCAACGTTCTACCCGTGGTAAATTATTTTAGTTTAGTTTATTTTGTTTTAAAGCATATCAATACCTCAATGTGTCATTTAATGCCGACGAGATTTTTAGGATAGTTTTCTACGAATAGAATATATATTCTTTATAAGAAATCAGTTTTATATCAGATTTCATTTGTAAAGAGGGTTCTTGTCGAGAGTCAAATGTACTGCTGGCAACATTTTTTTTTTTCAAAAAATGTATTGCTGGTATTTTTACTATAAAAATCTATTTTTATACTTTCATAGTGCTTTGGCCACAGTTTGGTTGTTACCTGGAACCCTAACAAGTGTTAACACCCCGGATCAGGGTGAACATGGTGTTATGTTTTGCAAATCTATCTGCGTAGTAGTAGTCGAAGTACAGATCTCCGTGTCCTGGGTTTGCTAGGCATAGCCACTTTATTTTCGCCATTTATTCTCTATTTATACTTGTCTATCTAATTTGCATACGATATTACACGTGAGAACAACACCAATTAAAAGATGGTTCCACGCTCCTTAAAACCTCCCGGTCAGAGGTCTTGCTGCCGGATATAGTTTAACGTTATACCTTGACCGATCTGTGGTAAAGCTTCCCCACAAGAATAATTTTGAACTCTATCAAGGTTGTAAAATGAAGACTGGGTAACTTAGAAACCAGGTAGAAATAATACATTTGATCGTTTAAGCACGAAACAAATCTCTTGAGAATAAGGCAAAAGCCTGACAAGGTATTAGTTTAAGTTACCTGATGATAATCAAAATTGTATCATCAGCTATACCACTTGTGACAATATCATTTGATCAATTTGTTTCCGACTTTATGGCTACTGTGCTTACATATTTTGAACCGTACACCTTTGATTAATATATGCACGAAATCCCGAGGCTATCACTCAGCATTAGACGATACACAAATATGTTTGTTTGCGTGGGGTGGGGAAGAAACTTTTGCACGTCTTGACTGTATTTGCAAATAATCTCAAAGATCCAAACAGTTGAACTAAAAAACAAAACAAAATGGCTTAAGTTGTTGCTTTGGTGAAACATTAAACATTTTTTTAACACTTTTACTTTGCTTTTCTTTTTTTCTGTTTTTTTATTTTTTCTATCTTTTACGCGTCGATCAGGTTAACGAAATAGGGACTTATATCATGGCCTCTCCCAAGTTTTCTCCCCCAAACAAAATATTTTTGACATGCCAGTCCTTATGCACAGGATGAAAAAAAAATAGTGAATACGCTTCAACAACAAAGGGACAATAAAAAATAATTGAAAGTAAAAAAAAAAAATAAAAAAAAAACTCACCGCGAGAAAAAATAAATCCTAGAAATAAAAGAAAAAAAAATGTTTTGCCGACACTCTCGTCTTGTCAAGTAACCTTTGCTTAAATACGTAACCTTGTTTGAGGTCAGTACAAAATGCGGCTATAATAATAATAATAATAATAATGATAATAAAATAATAATAATAATAATAATAATAATAATAATAATAATCAATAAGTTCAAAAAGAAAGAGAAGAGTACCAACAAGAAGAATGAAGGCAAAAATAAGAAAGAAAATGAAGATCATAATAGTTATTAAGAA
This sequence comes from Acanthosepion esculentum, assembly GCA_964036315.1. NCBI lineage: Eukaryota > Metazoa > Mollusca > Cephalopoda > Sepiida > Sepiidae > Acanthosepion > Acanthosepion esculentum. The sequence goes on along the minus strand of OZ038508.1, from coordinate 24,461,274 downwards.
TATGATAAAGAAGAAAATTAAATCCTTGATGAAAGAAAGAAGGAAAGAATGGGGAATAATAAGAAAGAAAGAAAGAAACAAAGAAAGAAACAAAGAAAGAAAAAAGAAAGAAACAAAGAAAGAAAGTAAGAAAGAAAGAAAAAAGAAAGAAAGAAAGAACGAAAGAAAGAAAAAAGAAAGAAAGAAAGAAAGTGGAATAAGAAGTTGAAGGAAAATGCTAAACACAATAATATAGAAGAAGAAGAAGAAGAAGAAGACGAAGAAGAAGAAGAAGAAGAAGAAGAAGAAGAAGAAGAAGAAGAAGAAGAAGAAGAAGAAGAAGAAGAAGAAGAAGAAGAAGAAGAAGAAGTGGAAAAAGAAGGAGCAGGAGGCAACCGATTTCTCAGAAGGTTTTACCTTTTTTTTTCTTATGTCCACGACAATGATCTAAACATGGCAGATTATTCAGAAACAGATATTTTATATATTTAATCCCTTGTTTATTTTCTGTTGCCGTGGTCGTTGTTGTAATCGCTTTTCGTACGTTTTTCATAAAGCCATGATCTTACGTTACACATCACAAAGAGTTTTTTAAGCGCCTCCCACCGCTACCCATTCCCCCGTAACACTCTCTACCACAGCGTCTCTTCCGAAACAACATCCCCATATCTCTCTCTCTCTCTCTTTCTCTCTCCCTCTCTCTTTCTCTCCTTCATATCCTGCTGCCGACAACATCAAAATTCCTCTTGATCAATAATAGACAAAAGGCTAATATCAACTTTCAAAATCTCTACCCTCCCAACCAGACACACCTTCAGTATTCGTTTGTTCCACTGTTTCTCGTCTCTTCGTTCGCCCTACATAATTCCTCCTCTTTTCGTTTCCACCTCTCTTCGTTCCTCCTCTCTTCGTTCTTCCTCTTCTTTAATCTTCCCTTCATTATTCCTCTCCTCATTCCTACTCTCTTCATTCCTCCTTCGTTCATATTTCCTTCGTCCTCCTTTGTTTCTTTCGCTGTCTCTTTGTTTCTTTCTTTCTTTTCTCCTCTCTTCGTCCCTCTTGTCCTCTTTCCTCCTCCTCTTCGTTCCTCCTCTCTTCGTCTTCTCTTCGTTCGTCCTCTCTTTGTTCGTCCTCCTCTTTTCTTTCATCCTCTCTTCATTCCTTTGTTCATCCTCTCGTTTTTCTTCCTCTCGTTGTTCTTACTCTATTCGTTCTTCCTCTCTTCGTTCCACCTCTCTTCGTTCCACCTCTCTTCTTTTCTCCTCTCTTATTTGCTCCTTTCTTCTTTCCTTCTCTCTTCGTTCTTCCTCTTCTTTTCTCCTCTCTTCTTTACTCCTCCCTTCATTCCTCCTCCCTCTATTCCCCCTCTTTTCTTTACTCCTCCCTTCATCCTTCCTCCCTCTATTCCCCCTCTTTTCTTTACTCCTCCCTTCATCCCTCCTCCCTCTATTCCCCCTCTTTTCTTTACTCCTCCCTTCATTCCTCCTCCCTCTATTCCCCCTCTCTTCTTTACTCCGCCCTTCATTCCTCCTCCCTCTATTCCCCCTCTTTTCTTTACTCCTCCCTTCATTCCTCCTCCCTCTATTTCTCCTCTCTTCGTTCCAGCTCCCTTCATTCCTTCTCTCTTCGTTTAACATTTTTCTCTCTTCGATTTTACTCCCTCTTTTCCTCCTCTCTTAGTCCAACTTTCGTTCGTTTTTTCTTTCTCTTTTCTCCTCTCTTCTCTCGTTCTAACTTCTTTCCTCTTCCTCTTCGTTTTTCTTCTCTTCGCTCGCCCTCTCATCTTTCATCCTCTCTTCGTTTGTCCTCTCTTCAGCCCTCATCTTTTCTGTCTTCCTCTCTTCATTCCTTCGTTCATCCTCTCTTCGTTATTTCACTCTACTTTCCTCCTCTCTTCATTCAAAACGAAATTGGTAAGTGAATCTGGAAATCTTCTTTTCAATTTCTCGTTTTCTTTTCTTGCTTTTTCATGTCTCCTTTCAATTTCTATCCATTCATACTTACACTCTCTCTTTTTTTTCTATTTATTCATCACTATTTCTTTCTTTTTTCTTTCTTTCTTCGTTTCATTTTATTTCTAACCTCTATTGCTTTCTTTCTTTTTATTTACCACCACTCATTATTTCTTTCTTTATTTATTTCTCTTTACTCACCATCTTTCTTTCTTTCTTCGTTTCATTTTATCTCTACCCACTATTTCTTTCTTTCATTTTATTTACCGCCACTCATTTCCTTCTAAGGTAACCAAAGTTGTTTTATTTAATTCTACAACTAGTTTTAAACAGGTATGGGTAGGTGGCGTTACTGTTATACTAGCTGAGTTCAAATCCCGGCTAGTCTGTTTAATTCACTTTCATACATAGGAAAAGATTGAATCACTTTTTTCTCCAAAGTTATGGAAAAACAAACAGAGATTGAACTATTTGATCTTGATTGGTAGCCAGTCTAGGAGAAGAACAAAAAACTGAGAAAAAGACAACGAGAGAACGCTTAAGTATCCTTTTTCAAGATATTATGAAAGTTCAAACGTATTAAAAGAAAGTGGGGAGCGTCATGAACGTTTATGTCCTGAGTTGATATGGCATTAAATTTACTGGATTAAAATGCATAGTTGCAGTATAACCTACACGCTGTCTCCGTGGGTGTTGAATCAGCACAAATGTGCCTGAGCAAGCGCCTGCAAGCATATTATTGGCTAGCCGCCCTAGTTAAAATAATAAAAAAAAATTAAAAATTGAATTTTATTAATCATACCAGATTAAAATTTAAAAGACACAAACCATAATTTTTATCAAGTGCTTGACGCAACTGCATTCTTTATATTTAAGATGTACGTCAATTTCCCTAGCCTGGCGAAGATTGTGGCGTTATATTCGACAGGAGAGTCTACAACTTAAATGTACAACATATATTTGCTTGAAAGTAAAACATTTTACTATCGCCATTAAAAATACATTTTTAAAGCTAAACGCAAGCAACAAAACTAATACTTATAATTAGAAATATTAGTTTTTCTTACGACAAATCGAAAAGTAAAAAAGAAAAAGTAAAAACGTGCACAATGACTAAAATAGGGAAAATTAATAAAGACAATATATATATATATATATATATATATATATATATATATATATATATGAGTAACGAAAATCTTGGTAATCCGTATAGATAATCCCAAGGAGGATGAAATCCTGAGAGCTCAATGTTAAGTCAGAGCGAATAATTTAATTTAAAGAAAAAACAGACGACTTTAATGGCCCATTAGTTATAATTTATTTCACCGGAGAATTTTATTTTTCTCTGGATCTTCAGACTTCACTTTCAAAGGTGAAAAGAAAAAATGAATTTAAAATTTACACTTTTGAAGGGCAGTATTAAGCTTAATATATATATATATATATATATATATATATATATATATATATAGCTGGCCACTCGTTATCAAGGATACCCGTCTACAAGGGCGGATAGCCAATCCCTATTGCAGACGCTTGGTCAGGCGTATTTGTGTTTATTCAACACCCACAGAGCCCACCTGTGTTTATCCTGCAACCGTGGTATGGTTTTCAGGTACTTTCTAGAGGTGCCACACGCAGGGATGGATCCCTCTAGTCCGATAACATCAGGAAGTCCCCTGACTGACAAATCGACCGTGGTGAGGATTCATAGCCAGAATGCGAATGTTCAAACCACTCAGCCACGTGCCCCCATCAAAAGACAAGATATAGACATACCGGGGTTGGACAAAATAATTGGAACACTTGGTAAATTCAAAGAAAATTTATTTAATATGGAGTTGGTCCTCCTTTAGCCTCACATATAGTTTTAATACGTCTAGGAATGGAATCATACAGCTTCCTGACTTCATCCAGAGGAAATTTCAGTCATTCTTCCATAAACACCTTCTCCAGCTCTTTAAGACACGACGGTGGAGGATAGCGGCTCCTAACTTGTCGCTCCAAAATGCACCACAAATGTTCAATAATATTGATATCTGGAGCTTGGGGAGGCCACTCCATGTGGTCTAGCTCACTTTCATGCTCTTCGTACCAATACTTAACCACTCGAGCGGTATGTATTGGAGCATTATCGTCTTGGAAGATGCAGTCACCATCAGGGAATAAAGTCTGAGCAATTGGATGAACATTATCTATATATTATAATGTTCAAGTAATCTTCGCTGTTGATTCTACCATGCAGGTCAACTATTGGACCGAGACATTTCCATGATATGGTGGGCCAAACTATCACTGATCCACCTCCATGCTGCACTGTTGGAAGAAGGCAGTCAGGGTTGTAAGCTTCTTTGGGCTGGCTCCATGCATAAACTCGCCCTGAAGTTGGGAAGAGAGAAAAATTGGACTCGTCTGAGAATATGACTTACTTCCATTGGTCTGCAGACCAGGCATTGTGATCTCTGCACCAATTCAACCTCTTGTGAATGTTGCGAGTGGAGAAAAGAGGGTTTCCTTACGGCGACTCTTCCACGATATCCAGCCTTATGGAGCTCAAAACGAACAGTTTTAGTAGACACTGGACAATTCAACTCAGCAGTCACTTTGGCCGCAGTAGTCCGATAGTTTTTTGCCACATTGTGTTTTAATGCACGTCGGTCCCTGTCAGTAAGTTTGCAAGTCCGGCCCGAATTGCTACAATTTCTAGAGGTTTTGCCCTGTTTCTCGAATTGCGTCATAGTTTTTGATATGGCAGCTCTTGAAAAACCAAACAGTTCAGCAACCTTAGTGATCGAGGCTCCTGCCATGCGAGCTCCAACAATTTGCCCTTTTTTCGAACTCGGAGAGGTCAGCTTAAATTTTACTAAATTCTAAAAATAAATAAGCCAAAGACAGTAAATTAGATAAATAAACGTATTTACAATCGATATAAGCTGTAATTATGAAGTTTTAGTTAAAGTTCTTAATATAATAGGTCTTTGAAATATAGGAGTGGAGTTTGCAGCTGTTCCAATTATTTTGTCCAACCCCTGTACGTTAATAATATATATTAGTAATATAACCAATATAAGTATGTAAATATATCACAAATAAAATCTATTCAAGCCTAAAATCTACCCCAGTTTATAGAGGGAGGGTGGTAAAGACTTAATTTTTATGATTCTCAATATTTTCAAGTGATAGTTTGAATGGGACAAACTCGAAATGAGAACCTCTTCTTATGATAGATCCTAAATCAAAATAACAGTTACATATATAAAAAAGAATAGCAGGCTTCACCCGCTCGCTATCGCTTCACAGAGTAAGATATATTCACTACTTGAAATCTTTGAAAGAAAAGTTTTAAATGAATTTTCATTCATTAATTGGCTTGTTATTGTTAAGAAACGTTTTACAAATAGATGCCAACTTGTTGAAGGCCAAGTAAAATACAAATTTAAAACATTTTTCTGCACTATATAAGACGATATTCCTAAACGGAACTATTTTTGTATAGTTATGGAAAGATTTACAAATAGATGCTAAACTTGTTGAAGGCTAATTAAAATGCAAATTTCAAAGACTTTTCTGCACTATATAAGACGATATTCCTAAACAGAACTATTTTTGTATAGTTAAAGAAAGTTTTACAAAAAGATGCCAACTTGTTGAAGGCTAAGTAAAATGCAAATTTCAAACACTTTTCTGCACTATATAAGACGATGTTCCTAAACAGAATTATTTTTGATATGAAAATGAAAAAATCCTCGAAAAAAATCCGATAATGAAGAACGGTAATAACAGTTAATTAATGAAGTAAACTTTTAAAAAAAATTAATATGCAAATTAGTTAATCCTGAAGAGTGATATTGCCTAGAAGTAGATAATATATAATACAGATATTGAGCTTTTAGCGTATGAATTACTATAAAATAAAGGTGGGACTTTTAACCTCAAAATTTGTTGGATAATCGTGCTGAAATGATTCTGTAATATAGGTTTTACTTAATTAGCTGTTATATTTCTCTAACACTTCAAATGTTGAATGTATAACTAATTCTAATTTCTATCTTCCTATCTTTTCACTATATTAATTTTATCTTATAAATTGTCTCCTGTTCTGTCACCTATGAAGTAAAAATAATTGTTTGTATGGAAAATAAGGATCTACGTACATCAAATTGTCTTTAAATGAAGTGGCAGCAGAAGAATTATCGTTGAACAATTACAAGGTAAGCTGGATCATTAATTCAATACTTAAATTTTAAGCTAGGTTCAATTTTGGATACAAAAGGAAAATACGAGTTACTACCCTTGAACCATGAAAGCAACGATAAGGCTAGTATAAATTATTAATATATGTTTTTTAACCACGCATAATCTGGCAACCATGAATCTGAGCTCAACGAAAATCTTTGCTTGCACTCATACACGCTTTAACACACATACACATACACTGTACTTTATATATATATATATATATATATATATATATATATATATATATATATATATACATATATATAATTATCGGAGACACGGATATATTGACGCATCTATGCTAATTAATAAATTACCTCTTGCCAACGGTAATTATATATATATATATATATATATATATATATATATATATATATATATATATATATATATATATATTGCTCTTTTGTCTGAAATTGTCTTCTTAACGGCTATAATAACATATTATGTCAATTTAATGGCTACAATTCTATTTAATAATTATAATAACATAGAATGTGTCAAGTTAATGGCTATAACACCGAATATGTAAATTTAAGGCCACATGGGACAGTCGATAAAGGTTGTCTATATTTCTGAGATGAGGTATTATGTACATTATTTACATTATTCGAACTATTGTCCTCATCTTTTTCGCCATTTTTATTACAACGTTTCGGCCGTTGAACGCTCCGGCCTTCTTCAGGTGGTTGGAATGTCGAACTGAACCCTTTATTTCGCTCACTGGGGTAGACTGTTCTAGTTTCACGTGTCATGTTTAATGGATGTTAGTTATCAGTTATCTCCTGTTAATTTTCCCTCTGAAAGTTCTCCACTGCCTTAACCGGGTATTGAACTCACAGACTTTGGGTCCTGACACTGGCTCTAACCAACCCGTTTATCCACTGTGCCATGTCTCCTTGGGGACATTCTGTATCTGTTTATATTTCTGAGATGAAGCATTATGTACACTATTTACATTATTCGGACTATTGTCCTCATATTTATCACAACGTCTCAGCTATTGTACACTCCAGCCTTCTATAATAACATAGTATATATCAATTTAATCGCTATAATAACATAGAGTATATCAATTTAATGGCTGTAATAACATAGAGTATATCAATTTAATGGTTATAATAACATAGAGTATATCAATTTAGTGGCTGCAATAACATATAGTATATCAATTTAATGGCTGTAATAACACAAAGTATATCAATTTAATGACTATAATGACATAGAGTATATCAATTTAATTGCTATAATAACATAGAGTATATCAATTTAATGACTATAATAACATAGAGTATATCAATTTAATGGCTATAATAACATAGAGTATATCAATTTAATGGCTATAATAACATAGAGTATATCAATCTAATGGCTATAATAACATAGAATATATCAATCTAATGGCTATAATAACATAGAGTATATCAATTTAATGGCTATAATAACATAGAGTATATCAATCTAATGGCTATAATTACATAGAGTATATCAATTTAATGACTATAATAACATAGAGTATATCAATTTAATGGCTATAATTACATAGAGTATATCAATTTAATGACTATAATAACATAGAGTATATCAATTTAATGGCTATAATAACATAGAGTATATCAATTTAATGACTATAATAACATAGAGTATATCAATTTAATGGCTATAATAACATAGAGTATATGAATTTAATGGCAATAATAGCACAGACTATGCAAATTTCAGCAATTAGATGCACGTTGTTCAGATATACTTCCAGCGAATATTTTTAATTTTCCCCATCAAATTAAATTATCATTTAAAAGGAGTGATTAACCAAAGCCTGTCTAATTCATCGCTTAGGTTTGTGTTCATCTTTCTGTATAGGATTTTTGTTACATATTAACTCTTTAAGGTCCTTCTGGGGTCCGTCCTGGCTATGACAATAAACTATATCCGCGTCCAGAGTAAGACGATAAACTACGTCCAACAGCAAGGCTTCTGATCAGGAGGTTTTGAGGAGCGTGGAACCACCTCTTAATTGCTGGTGTTCCCAGGTCAACTCTGACCCGTGGTGGTAGCACTTGTTAGCTATGGGCAAACAGTTAACCCCGGAACTGAGGTAAAAAGCATTATAAAAGTGGAAAAATAGGTTTTAATACCAGAAATAGTTTGTAAAAAATTATTGCCAAAAATGATTTTTTTGTAGAAAAAAACTATTACCAACAAATACATTTTTTAAAATAATATTACCAGCTATACATTTTTTTAGAGGAAAAAATATTACCAGAAATATATTTTTGACAAAACAAAGTATTACCAGGAAAAAAATGTTGTCGGCATTAGATAACCCATTAAGGTTGATGTGCCGTAAAACAAAATAAACCAAACCAATACCCTTCTGGAGTATAGAGCCATAGCCATAGCCTATGCGGTAGTTTATACAGCTTTACCGGATAGATATCCTAACACGAAGACCAACTGGTGCATATTATTTACAAATATAGAAATGTATTTATAAGTCGTAGAGCACTCAACGATTTTCATCACATCAATTTTGATTGGGCTCTACCGGAGAAGCTTCTGGTGTAACAGCCACTGTTTAGAAAAAGGCGGGGTGGTCATGCAAACATGGTTTCTCCAAGTTCTTGTTGAACATAGAATGGGATCGAACAGGGAACGAGAGGAAAAGAAAAAGTGGGGCGGGGGTTCAAAAGCCGTGTATTCCTGGCGCCAAGTCAAACTGACCTCTTCTTTTTTTCCCTACATATTGTTACCATTTGCTTAAAGTTCCAATTTTTTGGATTTCAGTTGAAAACTTGGAAATTCCCCAACATAGTTCACTTTCAATAAGTATAGTTTGCAATTAATCACACACACACACACGCACACACACACACACACACACACATATATATATATATATATAAATATATATATATATATATATATATATATATATATATATATATATATATATACTTCGCATAGTATCAAATTATACAGAATATCTTCTATTATTGATTGTCGCTATAAAGTCCATTTGACTTCAGACAGAAAGCACATTTCGTAGGATATTGGCAGTTCAAAATAAGTTGTTGCTGTTATTATTATTATTATTATTATTATTTGTCTGTGTTATGTTTCCTGCTTTGTATCCTGTAGAGCCGAATCCAAAATATGGTCCTTAGGACCTATAGGAGAATTGTCATTTAATTGATAGCCTTTTTCTTAGTATATTCGATGTCCCTAGTAGGGCGATCTTCTGGGCAACTTGTATGTTGCATGTACTGGGACAAATTTACCTAACAATGTCCCAGACCATTTCCTTAGATTTACATTGTATACTCATTTCCTCCCGGGTCCAACCAGTGAGCTAAGGTCAGATATGGCAACATGACATTTTCCGCCGAACAATTTTATAAAAAAACTAAAACTAAACATCTCTTCGATAGGTGTGATTAGTACTTATAAGTACAAATTTTTGCATTTCTTTAAGGTGTGGACTACTAGGACTCCATTCAAAGTCAAGTCTCAAAGCCTCAGACAGTAAAGCCTTTGAGCAAGATATTGTTGCTTTTTCAAAGACGGTTGTTTTTTCAACCTTTGTAAGCTATGTGTGATTCCAATGATATCAAAATGTTTCTGGAGATTCTTTGGAATCTACACAAGAGATCCAATGGCAATTGGCATATACATTCCATATTCTCTCAAAATCTACCCTCAACTCTTTAACTATCTCTTTAACTTTACCTGCAATGTGGAGATTTCCAGGTCATGCCGCATCTAGTAACAAACACCCTTGAGAATTTTTTTATGATGAATGTTACGCTTGTTCTCTTGTGTCCAATAACAATTTCAGTCTGAATTGTGAAGTCCCTCAGAGTTGCAGTTTTCGTAAAGGTTGTAAATTCTGGAAATAATTTTAAGTGACTCTCTGTCATGTCCGAAGACCACAGAGAAGAAGGACTTTCCCCATAATATTTGTCGATGATTGTCTTGCAATGTTGTTATTATCAGTGCGATTCCTATAGCATCAAAATGTTTCTGGAGATTCTTGGAACTCTAGACAAGGGCTTTGATGAAAACTGGCACAACCATGGAATCTATATTCCATATTCTCTTGATCTCTACACTTAACTCTGAGTAACTCACAATCTTTTCAGCGTTTTTATCTGTAATGTCAGGAACTCTAGAGCATGCCACATCTATCAACAGTTACTCATGAGAACGTTTTTGTACGTTCAGTGTTATGTCCGATCTGGTGTGTTCAGTAACAATTTCATTTGGGATTGTGAAGTCCCACAGCCGTCTCACATGATCAATTTTCAATACCTTCTTCGGTTGATATTTGTACCACTTGTCTGGAGTTTGGTATACATACATCTGGTAGAAACACCAATGGACATAGCCTTTGTCATTGTACCTCTTGTATTCTATCTACATAAACATTTGTATCAATCTGTTTTCTTCCCATGGAGCCTTATCCAACATTATTATTAATCAGTGAAAGAACATGCCAAAAATGTCAGTCATCGCACTCAGTCTGATAAGAGTATATCAGGCACATGCATCACAGCCAAATATGCATGATGTGATGACAGATTTTTATATCATCAATGCAAAACATAGCAGATAAGGGTCTAATGTGAAATACATACAGGTCGGGTAACCCAGTCTGTTCAAACAGTTTACTAATGGTGGATATTGCCATTTTTTTATCATTTTACCCCAATCAAGACAATAAAGTCCCTAAGATGCAAGGGAGTTACTGAGTGTTAGAGGATATCAGAAAAACTACTATTAAGGAGAGAAGACAATAAAAGAACAAGATTTTAGAAGACAGAAGATAATAATTGACATTGCATATTAAGTTGAAAGGGAAGCAAGAATCTGGAAGGAAATTCCCCAGATTATGTTTGAACATCTTGTCAGATTCTGTCTATATTTCTGAGATGAGGTATTATGTACAGTATTTACATTATTCGGACTATGGTCCTCATCTTTGTCGCCATATTTGTCACAACGTTTCGGCCGTTGTACGCTCCGGCCTTCTTCAGGTGGTTGGAATTTCGAACCGAACCCTTTATTTCGATCACTGGGGTAGACTGTTCTAGTTCCACGAGCCATGTTTGATGGATGTCAGTTATCAGTTATCTCCTGGTAATTTTTCCCTCTGAAAGTTCTCCACTGCCTGAACCGGGTATTGAACTCACACTCAAGGACACATGGTACGGTGGATAAAGGCGTTGGTTAGATCCAGTAACAGACCCAAAAAGAGTGTGAGTTCAATACCCGGTTCAGGCAGTGGAGAACTTTCAGAGGGAAAAATTACCAGGAGATAACTGATAACTGACATCCATCAAACATGGCTCGTGGAACTAGAACAGTCTACCCCAGTGATCGAAATAAAGGGTTCGGTTCGAAATTCCAACCACCTGAAGAAGGCCGGAGCGTACAACGGCCGAAACGTTGTGACAAATATGGCGACAAAGATGAGGACAATAGTCCGAATAATGTAAATACTGTATCTTGTCAGATGTTTGGAATCTATACTTGTGGCATAAATCACTAGTAACAATGCAAACATATCTTGTTAAAGTGCCTCTTGTATTTTCAGTGTAAGCATATTTTTTTAATCATTTTATTAATGGAGGGCATTGCCAAATTCTGTTTTTAATCATTTCATCTCAAGTAAGGCAATAAAGCCACTAAGATGCAAGGGGGGATTACTGAGTGTTAGAGAATATGAGAAAAATACTATTAAAGAGAGAGGGCAATAAAAGAATAAAAATTAAGAAGACAGAAGATGACGATTGACATTGCATTTTAAGTTGACTGAGAAGCAAAAAACCGGAAAAGAATTGCCCGGATTATGTTTCTACAAATTGGAATTTGTACTTGTGGCACAAATGACTAGTAGCAATGCAAACGTATCTCGTGAAGGCTCCTCTTGTATTTTCAGCGTAAGCATATTTTTTAATCATTTTACTCCAAGCTTGGCAATAAAGCCACTAAGATGCAAGAGGTTGTTGAGTGCTGGAGAACATGAGAAAAAAAAAACGCTATTAAAGAGAGAGAACAATAAAAGAACAAGAATTAAGAAGATAGAAGTTAATGATTGACACTGGATTTAAATTTTTGAAAATCGAGGCAAGAGAGTCCCACAAGCTAGAAGTGCGAGAGGAGAAACGGTTAGCACAGAGCTTAAGGTTACATCTAGCCATTGCAAACGTAAAAAGATGGGACCTTGCCGCCAATCTAGTACTGCGCTTAAATTCATTGCGTCTAGGTACCATAGCGGAAAGCTCATCAGAAAAATTAACATAAATGTATTTAAAATAGAGGTACAGGGACGCTATGGAGGCACGGTGGAGTAATGGATAACGGCTTGGATTAAGGAATCGGAGAGCCGAGTTCGAATTCCAGTCGATTCCATTACATTCACTTACGTGCTAATACCCTTGGGAAAGGTGTGAATCCTCTTCTTCTCCCTCCAACTATGGGTAAATAGCAGGACAGACTGGGTTCTATAGCCTTGGATGGCAACTGGTCTAGGAGAAGGACAACTCTGAATTCAAAACCTGCGGAGGGTCGTTTGGGGACCTTGTGGCATCCGTTGCACCAGGTCCCTGTATTCGTCCCTCCAAAAAGTGTGGATGGCCCTGCACGAAGCCTTCACCACTATAATCAAATCCTGTCGGGCTTTCAGTTTCTGGGAAATGATCTGTCTGACCCTCATACGTCGACGGGAGAGCTATTATTGCAGGGACGCTACGATGCGGCGGTGGAAAGTGACTTATAAGTTCTTTTTATAGATACAAATATTTCAGTAAATGCTCTGTTTATAATAAACAGTATTAACGACATTCACCGGCCTAAATGTTCGAGAAATTTTCATAGAAAATATGCGTCCTCCGACAGGAATCGAACCTGTATCCTACACGGAACAGTCATATAGCCTGAATTGCTTTTACCGATTGAGGAGCGTTTCGGTTAGCAAGGTCGATTTTAGAGCATTTACTTAAATATTTGTATCTATACAAAGAACGTATAAACATAAAAATGTCTTGAAGTAATTGTCGGACTTTGTCCATTTCATAATGTGTGACGTCATTTGTTTACATTTCGATACGCATCGAGCAGATATGAATGTACGAGAGATAATCATGGAGAATTATAGTTTAAAAGCAGTAAAATCGACCTTACTAACCGAACGATCCTCTGTGGCTCAATCGGTAAAAGCACGTCAGGCTATATGACGGTTCCGTATAGGATGCAGGTTCGATTCCTGTCGGTGGATGCATATTTTCTATGAAAATTTCTTGGACATTCAGGCCTGGTAATGTTATAATACTGTTTATTATAAACATAGCACTTACTTAAATATTTGTATCTATAAAAAGAACGTATAAACATATATATATATATATATATCATGAAAACTTACCTTCGTTAGTCAGGTGATGGAACAGGACACCTTGAAGAAGACAAGTCGACGTTTGCCTCTTACGATAACAGCACTACATGGGGCCTGGTACACACCCTGACCGAGTCACAAGAGTAGTGGCAGGGAGCGAAAGAAACATGTTACCAACTAGTATTTACGAGTACTTTAAAACTTGAGGTAACAAAACACCTCATGCCAGGTGCCATGACAAAGTCTTAAATATTCAAATAAAACGTGTTGGCCGAAAATTCTCTAAGTCTAAATACTATAGAGGGGTGTGTGAAAAAGTAGATATACAATAACGAAAAGCAAGACGTGCTCACAAAAAACTATTATTTAGATTATACAAACATGTCAATAATAAATTAAATAGGGTGCCAGCAAATTTTGATATGATGGCTATAATTTAAAATTGCTGCTTCACTGACTTTCATTTCAGGTTTTACTACTGAACTTCCCATCTTTAATGTCATTAATTTAAGTTCCACTTGCACTACAGCCTATAGTTTTTTGTTTCCGATTGTCAAGGCCAAGGATCAAGTGACATTAAGTCACGTCAACTAAAAGCTCATTCTCCAGGCCCTCTTTTCTCATTACGTATCCCAGAAACTTCAGCTACTTTTTCCAGAGGTTAAGTATAAGCCTCCTTCTTGACCTCATCGTTTCTCACAAGCTCAGTCCATGATATCCTCAGCATCCTTCTGTAGAATCACATCTCGGTCACCTCGAGTCTCATCTTCACCTTTTTGGAGACCGCCCAACATTCGCTGCCATAAAGGACGGCAGATGAGGTTAAGTATAAGCCTCCTTCTTGTCTGCATCTTCTCCAAGACCTCATCGTTTCTCACAAGTTCAGTCCATGATATCCCCAGCATCCTTCTGTAGAACCACATCTCGGTCGCCTCGAGTCTCATCTTCACCTTTTTGGGGACCGCCCAACATTCGCTGCCATAAAGGAGGGGAGATGAGGTTAAGTATAAGCCTCCTTCTTGTTTGCATCTTCTCCAAGACCTCATCGTTTCTCACAAGCTCAGTCCATGATATCCTCAGCATCCTTCTGTAGAACCACATCTCAGTCGCCTCGAGTCTCTTCTTCATCTTTTTGGAGACCGCCCAACATTTGCTTCCATAAAAGAGGGCAAATTTCACATAACAGCTCAGTACTCTTTTTTTTGTTACCAAAGAGACCCTCCCATATCGCAATACTCTGCCCAGCTTTTGGAATGCGTCCTTGGCCATGCCTGTACGCCTACGGATCTCAGTGTCGTACTTGCCATTCCATGTCAATAATGTTTACATACGTTCATTATATAGATTCCAACGGGTGTCATAGCCGTTGGATGATAGTGGTGACAAGCTCCTACTGTTTATAAAAAAAACTTCCGTTGCATACGTCTCAAACAGCCGCTGACAACTCCAGCTCTAAGCCGGAGATTAGGAAGGCGAAGGCGGAAAACTGGCGCCCCATAACCAGCTGCTTCGGGTAGAAGGTGTTCGACATCCCAGGAAGGCAGTACATCTAGTAGAAACAGAAAAGGCTATGGAAGCAAATACAGCCAGAAAACCCGGATTGGAGACCCGAAGGCGATTGGCTGACAACACTGACAACTTAGCGGGAACTCCTGCAGCCAAACCGGTTCCAAACGTAATGCTCTGTAATCATTTGGATCTTGTCGGTGCGAACTAGTAAGATGGGCCATGTAGTTTGGACATATGCGATTGCTAAGGCCTGCGCCCTAAAGAGGTTACTCCGTTCTCAGCACCAAAGAGCAGAATTTGACCAAACAGGGCGCTACCTTCATCTCTTTCTAATGTGAAGGTGCGATGGAGTAATGGATAGCAACTCTGATTGAGGAATCGGAGAACCGAGTTGGAATTACTGTTGGTAAAGGCATGAAACTATCTTTTCTTTGAGAAAGGTATGAAACTATCTTTTCTGTCCATGCCCACGGTAAAGACACCACTGGGTCCTATAGCCTTGGAGGAGACGGAAAAGACTGGGTTCTATCAACCTAGGAAACGCAACTGCTACTGAGGTTGCAGTAAATGGTTACGGATCTCGTGATCGTGATGGTCTTTCATCGACTCAGCTTAATCCATTAAATCTCTAAGTAAAGTTAATTTAATTCAGCCAGTGATTTTATTGTTTTGTTGGTCTATTTTATTTTAAGGAAATTTTACGGAGATTTCTAGTATCTTATCCCTCGTATTTCAATGGCTGAAAATCATTTAAAATCTCTCCTTGTAATTTACCGAGACTAGTTTGGTCTGGCACATGGCCACAATTATGGAGTACGCAGTTAATATCGAACTCGTTAATTAGTTGCAGCGCACAATTAGATTAGCTCGCTAATCATTTACCCACCCTGAGGCGGACATTTGAAATCTCTCGTCGGCAAACTTAAAATCGTACTTTCGTTATAGAACTTTTTTTTTTCTGCTAGAATTTCAGTGGGATTATCAGACATTAATAAAGACGGCAAGATGACGTCATAAATCTCTCATGAAGTTTGCGTCTGTTCTGCTTGTTAAATCAGGGTTTTGTTGTTTTTGTTTTTTTGTTCTTGTTTTGGTTTTTTCACTTTAATAACAGAATATGCCTTGAATGACATCACTGACTTTATTTAGGGCGATCGCATTTTTATCATTTTTTAATATCACATATTTAGCATACTCTAAGGCACAACATACAGCACCCACTGTAAAGCAATGTTAATATCTGTCAAGCCATTGATACTACGTTCGATTCACACTGAGCGACCTCATTAATGCGGCCTTGTGCCAAACTAAAGTTGCCTCAACGTTGTGATATTCGAGGCTGAATGATAAGTAATTTCCATTTTAGGGAATCAGTTTTAATGATGAATGTATTATCCTAACTACTAATCAAAAATGGAAGTTAATTATTTAATGATAATAATAATAATAGAAAAAGAGATAGATAGATAGATAGATAGAGAGAGAGAGGGAGAGGGAGAGTGAGAGAGAGATATGATGACTGGGATAGATAGATAGATAGATAGATAGATAGATAGATAGATAGATAGATATGAACAGACTGAGATAGATAGATAGATAGATAGAGAGAGAGAGATAGTGGGAGAGATATATGATGACTGGGATAGATAGATAGATAGATAGATAGATAGATAGATAGATAGATAGATAGATAGATAGATAGATATGAACAGAGATAGATAGATAGATAGATAGATAGATAGATAGATAGATAGATAGATAGATAGATAGATAGATATGAACAGACTGAGATAGATAGATAGATAAATAGATAGATAGATAGATAGATATGAACAGACTGAGATAGATAGATAGATAGATAGATAGATAGATAGATAGATATGAACAGACTGAGATAGATAGATAGATAGATAGATAGATAGATAGATAGATAGATAGATATGAACAGACTGAGATAGATAGATAGATAGATAGATATGAACAGACTAAGATAGATAGATAGATAGATAGATAGATAGATAGATAGATAGATAGATAGATAGATATGAACAGACTGAGGTAGATAGATAGATAGATAGATAGATAGATAGATAATGAAAAAGCATAGATGATAGATAGATAGATAAATAGATAGACAGAGAGATAAATAGATAAATAGATAGATAGATAGAAAGATAGATAATAAAAAAGCATAGATAGATAGATAAATAGACAGACAGACAGACAGACAAATAGATAGATAGATAGATAGATAGATAGATATAAAGAAACAGTTATGACGAAAGATCGATAGATAGATATAAAGAAACAGTTATGAGCAGAAATCGATCGATCAATAGATAGAGAGATTGATATATAAATATAATTACAATGCTGAAAGTGTCAGTGTTATGCAATTATCAGTGCAAAGATGTCATTATAAAAGAAAGTTTACTTCCCAAATAGGCAATATATATATATACATATATATATATATAGATAGATAGAGAGAGAGAGAGAGAGAGAGAGATAGATAGAGAGACAAAGGGAAAGAGTGATTTAAAAGGGATAAATAGATAGATATGACCAGACTGAGATAGATAGATAGATAGATAGATAATAAGAAATAATTATCAGCAGAGATAGATCGATAAATATATAGATGAATAGATAGATTGATATATATAGTTACAATGATATAAGTGTCAGTGTTATGCATTATCAGTATGTCATTATATTTTATAATAAAAGAAAGGCTACTGCCCAAATAAGCCATATATATATATATATATAATTTTGGCCAAACCCCTTGAAGTCCGAATTAGTATATTTTAGTTCAAAGGGTTCTCTTATTGGCTATAAAATAATTGTTACTTAGACGAGGGATGGCTTATTTACACAAGAGAACCATTTTTCCACAGACGCAACATCGTAAGCCTATCACTGTTATCGCTACTACGTTCGTATTTTCATGCCAAATGTTCAGTCCATCTCCATTCCTTCATCTTCCTTAAGTGTCGTTTCCCCTAAGCATGTAGACGGTCATGTCTCTCCACAATTTCCTATCTTTTGTAGCACTTAATAATTTTTGTTTTACTGTTATTTCTCCTAAACCCTATTCCGTCATCCATTTACTCAAGCTCATTACGCCTGTCCTTCTTTCTTTCAATATATCCTGTGAGTATCAGATTTTCCAAGCGTCTTTTCTCATCTTCGCCACAAAAATTTCAACGGCCTCTTCCTCATTTTAAGTATAAGTTTTCTTTTTGTTTCCATTTTTCTCATTGGTTCGGTTCATGGTATCCTCAGCATCCTTCTGTAGGACGACATTTCTGTTGCTTCAAGTCTCTTCATCTTTGAGAAGATTTTTCCAGCATTCACTGTCATATAGGACGACTGGAATTACGTAACAGTTTAGTACTTTTTTATTTGTTTACCACGAAGTTTCTCTGTCTCTTAAGACTCTGTCAGTTTACTGCAACCAATTCAAATCATTACGACTAAAACTTACCATGCTATGTAAACAGGCGCAAACTGTCCTTGTACCCTTTGTATTTCAATCGTAAGAAGGAAGTTCTATTCGGACATGCTCCGTTGAACATCACAATCTTCACCTCTTCAAGTCAAAGGTCAATCTTTACATAACGCGTTTGGTGGACGAGGTGTGTATTCAACATTTGATAATTTTGCGGCAATACGCGCTTAGGGGTGTTAGCCAGTTTTGATCAACATTTCTTTTCATGGTTAGCCGTCAGGAATTGTAAGTCTATGACTAACTTACACTTAAGTAAAATAATAACAATAATAATATTTATTACGAATTTATTACAAGAAATATCAAATTTTACGGAAACATTGTTGACAATTATGTATTTAGTTACATAACAAATAAAAATAATATAAATTTTGATGTTATATTCGATTTGTTGTTAGGTATTTTTCCTTTTCTCCTTTGTTATTGGCAACATATTAGAATACTTTGGCTGCAATGCTAAGTTTGAACAAACTGGAGCTATTTCCTTTATGCTGTGTTACCTCTCTTTCCCATTGTTGTTTTTAGATCGCGTTCTTCCAGGCATTTTGATGGGCAATAACGAAATTCTGAAATTTAGAATGGTTTTATTCCATTTCAAAATAAATCCTGTGAAAAGGAATATTTTAAATTAATATACGACCAAAAATAAAATGATTTTGACAAAAAAACATTAATGATTTCGCTATAATTATGCAACAAAAATGTAATGATATTCCACAGACAAATCTACGGTTTATGTTACCTCATCTCATTGCATGATTCGGAAATATAAACCTAAATTGAGCTTGAAATATTGAGTAATCGGCTTTAATTTTTCGTAAAATACTTGGATATGATATAAAGCAGGGGACGGCAAACTTTTTAGTACAAGGGCCGCATTCAAAAATTTATAGTTTTACTGGGCCGCATAGTATATATAAACCAAAATAACTGATATTTAAAATTGGCAAAATAAAGGCCTTTTAAAGGAAAAATATAGTTTTAATAAATAACAATTTAAAGCGGGTCACACGAAATCGTTTGGCGGGCCGCATGTGGCCCGCGGGCCGTAGTTTGCCCACCCCTGATATAAAGAATAATTTGCAGTGAAAAAAGCAATTGTCGACTTTTTGTTGAATACGCCCCTCCTCCACTGAACGTAATTTTCACTTGATAATTCCTGGTCTTACGTTTCATAGCACTCACTCTGAAACCCTCTACTTTGAGTGGCTGATGTGCCTTATATTAGGATAACATTAGTAAACAAACAGGGGACAGTTTGCTGTCTTTGACTATATGGATTGTATGTTCGGTAAAAGTGGGGGGACAAACGTTGAATTTGACTCAGATGAAACTGGTCATTATATAAGGGTTTATAGGATCGGATATGCTGTTTCTGTTTTCTTTTTTCTTAAGAGGTGAATCAAACCGTTCTATTTCGTCAATAAATCTAAAAAGGGTGTTTCTTTTCAGACCCTATCAAAGACCTATTCTTCAATCTTGGCGACAAGGTTGGCTCGACTAAGAGTTTAGAACTCTCAAATGCTTTCAGCGTCACTGGACCACCCAAGCCCCTCCACCAGAACAAGCGCGACCAACCCCAACGACCACAACGGTGGAACAAGCGGACGATGATTGCAACAGATTTAAACGTTTTAATCAGCGAATAATGAGGGCTACGCATGACAGAAATGCTACAGAAGGCGCCAATAATAACAGATTTAGCGGCAGTCCGTTACAGTTTCATAACTGGATTCTGCATGTCCCATTTCATATGTGTCGCTGAGGAAGGTCATAAAAAGAATTAAGTAATGGAAAATTACGTTAGATACAAAGAAAAGAGTACTGGACTGTTATGTAATATCAGTAATCCTATATGTGTGGGTCACTTCCTGACAAGTTGAGGTCCATTTTCGGTTCTTCCCTCTGCCCCTACCTACGATACGCCATCTCCCCTCTTCATTCTCCATATCCACACTTGTGGGAGGCATCGGTTTGTGGGGTAATGTGGGCGAAGACCCAACCAAGGGATTGTACTCACCGGACCGTGTCGCAGATAGGCCAATTACAGGCGCCGCGGATTTAACAGTGTGGGATAGAGGGGTATTTTGGTCGCCAGCGGACGGAACTCCAGGAGCCTTCTTCCTTGGTCAGGAGGAGGATAGGTGACCAGTCTCTCCACACCTCCAGCAAGTAGGTTTTCTACCGGTCACGATGACCGGCATTTTCCGGCCGCAAAAATTCAAATAGTCGGGGATGGAGACGAAGGCCAAACGATCGAGCATTATATCAAAATTCCATCCCCCGTTCAGGTTGTCGGAAAGAGCCCCTAAAATTCGGCCGTGCTGCATAAAAAAATGCAGACAGGTGCTCTCCCGTTACATGAGGAGAGACCTCAAATACGGCCTCGCTGATCTTTCGCCGACACTCGTATTTTGTTCTTAAAATGAGGTCCTTCGTTATAAGTTATTTTTAACCATTTTCAGGCAATCTTCGGCTGTGGGCAGCAGTGCGTCCCACATGAAAAACCCGTAAACTTTAATTACTCTTTGGGGTTTAATCCCCAGGGACAAAAGTGATTTGATCACACTTCTAGTCTGATTTACTTTCACCTCCAACCTACTCTTACAAAGCCAAACGGCAAAGAGAGAATAGATGACAGGAGCTGGTTTTGGTGAAACTGTATGCTTCCTCATCCTGAACCTGCACGTTGGCGGCGAATTTAGTCATCAACGCCATCATAAAGGAAGTGATCAATAAAGAAAAAAATATATTCTTGGATACGTTATATAAAGCCAACGGGTATACACGAAATTTTTCACAATAGTTTGAGTACGGTAGTAGAAATGCCTGTTCCTAGCATTCTGTATTCATTAATATGAGCATAAATAGCACTTTAACCGGGGAAATGGTAGGTTAACCTACGGGATGAGGTGTTAGATGCGTATCCAACATATGGATATTTCACACGTTATAATGCCGAAGTTAAAGACTTTAGAAATTTAGAAATTCAAGCGTGAATACAAAGAGGTAGAAGTTATTTATATTAATTGCAACAACATAATTTGTATTTAAACCTGGTCAAATTATCCGGAGGTTGTCTGCTGGATCCTTTGAAATCTGAATTTTGCTTCGAAAGAAGCTTTTTTAGTGGTTTTAAAATAATTCTTTATTAAAACTGAATTTTGAGTTGCTTCAAGTTGCTACAAACATACCAGAGCTATCATCGTGCTTATCATTGCTATTTATTCCAAAATCTAAGCAAAGGATAGGGAAGATGCCTTCAAAAACCTGAGCAAAGTATTAAGAAACAGGAAAATAGATTTGTCGGATTTAATCCATAATATATATATATATATATATATATATATATATATATATATATATATATATATATATATATATATATGAAGAAATATAGTCTTAAAGTGTGCTATATTTATGGGATAAAGTGCTCAATATCAGAGATAGAGCGTGTGTAAATATAAAAGTGGACATGGAAGTCAGCACTTAGAGGCGACAGTCTGTTTCATGCTAGTGCAATCGTCAGGCGATTGCACTAGCATGAAACAGACTGTCGTCTCTAAGTGCTGACTTCCATGTCCACTTTTATATATATATATATTGAGTCCCCCGTATTCGCGGGGGTTAGGGACCCGAACCGCCCGCGAATATTTAGAATCCACGAATACTTGTAATCCCCCGCCCCTAAAAGTGCTTATAAGTACCTATTTTGATTGTTAAAACCCCACATGCCTTAAACTTTCATCCTAAAAACTTTTGAAACATTTCAGCCCCTTTTTAAAACATTTTTTAAAAATTGTATTCGTAAGCGCAGTACTAGATTGGCGGTAAGGTCCCAGTCAACTTCAAAAATTTAAATGCAATGTCAATCTTTAGCTTCTGTCTTAATTATTGTTCTTGTATTGTTCTCTCTCATTAATAGTATTTTTCTCATATTCTCTAATATTCAGTAACCTCTTGCATCTTAGTGACTTTGTTGCCTTGCTTGGGATGACATGATTAAACAATATATATATATATATATATATATATATATATATATATATATATATATATAATCCAGAAAAATATCTGTTATCTTATTAATCGATGTAAACTTATCCTGCCGGCTGGTAGATTGTGATGCGCAGATTTTACCAGTAGCGCAAGCAGACCTGTCTGCCCCCTTTTTTTATAACTTAGATACATTGTTACCGCTCCATGTGTATCTCATTTATATAACATGCTTCGTGATGAAATTCAATCAGACGATGCCTTACAAAACCTGTTCAACCATAAAGAGTCATCTTTCCGTAGAGTAAGAGTCAGCAAAATGTACCGAAGAATAATTCTGCCGCAAAGAAAGATTAATACAACAACAATTTGAAAGTCGAGTAAAACGGCAGACATTTTTAGACATGGATCCAGGCGATAAGCCAAACGCTGTATTCAGTCGTTTCGATATAGCGTTACCGTCGCTGACGTCAGAGATTGGAATCTTGATAGGAGATTTTGAACGTATTTTTTTCGGGTTGTTTTATTGTTATCTTCTTTAGTTTCTTAGATTTATTCATTCATTCATTCATTTATTTATTTATTTATTTATTTATTTAATAGTGTTACGTGCAAACTGGCTGGCTTTGTGTTACATTTGTATAGATATTCGAATTTGTTATAGATCTAGCCAATCGCGTTATATTTGCTAACAAAAAAGAAGGAAAAGAGAGAAAGAGAAAAGAAAAACAAAGAAAAGAAAATTGTCTAAAATAAAATAAACGTTGTAATTCGTGACAGACACATATTTAGGGTGCAAAGATTTGCTCAATCCAAGTATAAGTGGCGGGAATAAAATAGGACATTTAATGCTTATCGCGACAGATGACTTCGTTGAAAATAATTTTTTTTTTTTTTAATTTTTTCCCTTCTGCCATTTTATTTTTAAATACGTTTTGCTTTTATCTGCGTCGTGACTCAGCAAATCATAATTAATGTCATTATTTAACATCCGGATAATCTAGCGTCTGACTAATCAAATATTTAAAAAATATATAAATATACCTTCCTCCACCAACGAACAACGGAGTTAGTTCAGTCGTCACACAATGTTCATCGACGTTAAAAAGTGTCACACAATTGACCAAGTGACTTCCAGGTATCATGTTATAATTCTGTCCGCCCCCCCCCCACATACACACATACCGCAGGATAGTAAGCTATTGCCTCAGATATATAATGTACCATTCCGTTGTGGCTGCGCGGGAAGACGTAAAAAAAAATCTATCATAGGTACTGTTTGGTTCTGATGAGGAAAAGACAACATCTATATAATACCTAGTTCCTTTGTTTGCACGACCGTTACTCCCTGCCAATACCTCATAAATAACGGACTATTCTGTTTCTTCGTTACTAAGTTACTTTGTTTGCACGACCGTTATTCCCTGCCAATACCTCATAAATAACGGACTATTCTGTTTCTTCGTTACTAAGTTCTTTTGTTTGCACGATCGTTACTCCCGGCCAATATCTCATAAATAATGGACTATTCCGTTTCAATAGCGTGGAAAGAGGGGGAAAGACACTACTTGGTTTCAGTGAAGCTGTGTACGTGTTGTCCATTTTCCACGTGTGTGGACGCCTTGGTGGTTAAGAAGGTATTAACCGTTCCCCCAAACGGAAGCAAAAAAAAAAAAGGGAAAAAGAATTCTCCTCTCTAAAGGGGCTGAACTTCCATCCGTTGAACCCAAGGGAAAACAAATGTTGTCTCACTACACTACTATCTCACTTCTTAAAATAATTACTTACCTTCATAATTATGATTGTTATTTTAATATTTTTCATTCATTAAGATGTTAATCTTAAATAGTTAAAGCTTAGATAGAAGTTCTCGCCTTATTCGAACGTAGATTGTATAGCGTTCACTCAAACCGGAAAACGATTTTATCTGACCACATGGGACCGCGTGTGAACGTAGACCCCCAGGGATGTAGTAAAATCTTATTTCTCTGATTCCAGAAAATTTGTCATGGTAATCTGGTTGCTTTATTTACATATTAATATTTATATCTACATATTTCAGACGTATACATAAATCACGTGACTAGATGAGAAGTTCTGGCTTCATTTGACCGCTCTTAAAACTGATATCTCCGTTTGGTCACTCACATGTATGCCCTTTTGTGGTCAAACCTTGGTTATATGACGACCAAGTTATCGAGAAGATTTACACTTCATATGTGGGATTCTAGCTCGATCACACATTTAAAAGAACATTCCTGTTTACATTCACGATTTAGAGAAATATTAATCGACAATACAAGTATACTCCACCACGAAAATAAAAACAAAAACTTCAAATTCTGAAAGGGCTTTCTATAAAAATATTACGTCCAACAATAAATAAAACTAATTATGAGTATAGTAACAAAGATCTAAGATCTTTATAACAACAAAGTTTTAAAATATCTAAATTGTAAGTGTTAAAAAAACTGCAATTCTAACAGAATGTTTTAAAACACGTAATTACAATTTTTGATGAAAAGTTTTACGATATAAATTAAATTATCTCCCTTACATATCGGTAAAATTGTTGACTAAACCTGACACGTTCATACGTTTGTACATCATTCATAATTGTCAAATACATTAATTCTTTGTCTTGCAATTCAACCCTGAAAATGATCTTGGATTAGATTGAAAATACTTGGGGCGGTGGAATAGGAATAATTACAGCGTCTTAATCAGTTTTGTACCGACACTAAGGAATTGATTCATGAACTTGGGAGGATTAAAATAAAAAGAGACATAATATATCTACATTAGTCGACCAAACATGCTATTAGCTGACACGTTTCGTCCAATGTGGACTTTTTCAAGGCAAAAACGAAAAAATAGTCCACATTGGACGAAACGCGTCGGCTAATATTACCGCTTTCCTATTGTCTTTTAGATTCCTAAATATTGTCTTTTTCTACAGTTTAACCCTGAGAAATTTTTCATATATATATATATATATATATATATATATATATATATATATATATATATATATATTATTATTATTATTATTATTATTATTATTATTATTATTATTATGTTAGCCATTATCAAGGATGTTTTTCTTTCTTATTTTTAACTGAATCTGTAGATTTTTATATTTCTAGAGCGATATGAATGCTTTTTTAATTTCCAAACACGGTCAGCACACTATAGCCGTGTTCATAGTGGATGTTATTGCGTGTTGGCTTTTCTTTTTTATTATTAGTGCTTCCATTACGTTTCATCATTTTTTACGTGTGAATGATGTTATTTTACTTGTATTTTCTACAAGTATGTTGGGGATTGCGTTTGGTAGGTTTTTGTGTGTGTTTAAATGAATCCTAATTGAGCTATGGTGTGAGTGGTATACAGTGAGCCTACTCAGAGGATCTCATGCTTAAATGCAATTTTCATGGCCTGATGATTGGGTTTTAAGCATGAAATGAATTGTCACCGCTGGGTGTTGACCTCAATGTTCCCTTTCATAATATATATATTAAGGAGTCCATTATATAAAACGTTACAGCCAAAAATAAATAAAATTAATTATGCGGATAGTAACAAAGATCTAAAATGTTTATAACAACAAAGTTTTAAAATTTTACGCTATTAACATTATTCGGACTATTGACCTCATCATTGTCGCCATATTTATCACAAAGTTTCAGCCGTTGTACGCTCTGGCCTTCTTTAGGTGGTTGGAATGTCGAACTGAACTCTTTATTTCGCTCACTTAGTTCCACGTGCCATGTCTAATGGATGTCAGTTGTCATTTATCTCCTGTTAATTCCCCTCTCCAAGTTCTCCCCCGCCTTTACCAGGTATTGGACTCACTGGATCTAACTAACACCTTTATCCACTGTACCATGTGTCCTTGAGGACATCTGTGTATGAATTTCTGGGTATTATAGACCTGACTTCATATATTGCAATGAAGATGAGGACAACAGTCCAAATGATGTAAATAGTGTAAATAGTTGCAATACCTCATCTCAGAAATATAGACAAAAAAAAATAGCTGTTTCAGGTACGAAATTGATGTCACCCCATACAGATTCGCTGAAATCCCAATGAGAAATATGCATTCCTTAAATAGATTTAAAAAAACTTACTCTGTTAACGCGACCGAATTGCTAATTCCGTGATGGAAAAGAGGGATACTGGTTCGATTCCTGTCAGACACAATTGTTCCTTAGTAGGACATCCCAATCTAGACCGGTTACTGCTAATTTCTTAAGACAAAAAAAACAGTTTACCCATTAAATTATCGATTATAGGAATAAGATATATATATATATATATATATATATATATATATATATATATATATATATATATGGTAAACAAATATATATATATATATATATATATATATATATATATGGTAAACAAATATATATATATATATATATATATGGTAAACAAATATATATATATATATATATATATATATATATGGTAAACAAACTTCTGAAAACAGTCATTTCTGAAAGATCGGGGCCGATCTGAAATATCAAATATATATATAAAAAAAATATAAGTAAATACTTTCACAAAAAAAAAATCAATTTTTTTAATTTGCAACTTTTCAGTTGTTTTTCTATATTATATACATATTAAGAAAGTATACGTGGCTTCTCATTTTCGGCGTATGAGGATCTGACATCTAAGTTGATTCAGTTATGAAATTTTGTGCGATAATCTTAAGTGGCATTTAAGACCCGCTAGTGATTTACAAAGGAGGCCACATATGAAGCAAGAGTGCGGATTGTGAGGTGAGATCACTGTTAGATTGGATGACCTTTTAGTTCTTGCTCTCGTTTCTTGAAGATGATTCAGACAAGCAGATTAAAAACTGCAGAGTCCACTAAAACTGTCCTTTACCCATTTTCTTCTCAGTGATGCTGAAATATGCATTTGCAGACAGAGAGAGTGGCGTCAAATTTCAGTTTCGAACAACAAGTGCTCTCTTCAATCATCAGCGCTCTAAAGCTAAGACCCACCTTCGTACGCAAATTATTCGTGATTTGTTGTTTGCTGCTGCTGCTACTCTTGTAGCAAAATCCTTTGAGGAGGCCCAACATCTAATAAATCGTTTCTCTGCTGCATGTAATGCCTTTGGTCTTACACTTAGCATATATATATATATATATATATATATATATATATATATATATATATATATATGTTCATTAATTGAAAATATAATAAGTTAAAAATTTGTATGTGTACGAATATTTGTTTCCTTAAACTATACATAGATAATCAACAGACTGAGATAGTGTTATGGTAACATACCTATAACGATAATGAACTCTTCCTGACTCTATAAATACTGCGCCTCTCTGAGAGAGAGAGAGCGAGAGAGAGCTGAGGAATGAGTTGAGACCTAATGAGTCAAGACATATTAGTTCACTCTAAACCAGACTGACAGTTAATACTAACACCTTCAACTTCTTGTATTATATTTCTGTTGTAATATATCTTTGTTATTTTCTACTCTTGTGTTCGTGTTGTTCTTCTTTGGTCCTAACCTTGGATCATAACCGTGGTGCGAGGATAGTGGACCATAACAGATAGATAGATAGATAGATAGATAGATAGATAGATAGATACCACCGTTTAACCAAAAAAGATAATGCTATCATAGAAGACAAGCATATGTAAATAAAATATATCAGTAAAAAATCTATGTAATTTTAAAAAATTAATTATTTCTCCTTTTTCATTTATATATATATATATATATATATATATATATATATATATATATATATATATATATATATATTGTGTGTATTTAGGCAGCATTTTTTCATTCATACATGTTTCATTAAATAATATAGAGAAGTGTTGTCTATATATTTTATGTAAGTTCTTTTCATATCGTCTGATAAGCTTAATAACATTATCATTAAACAATGAAAGAAAATCACAATATTGATACATATTTTTAATCCAATCTAAGCTTTCGGCTTACATAAGCCATTATCGAAGATGACAATTACACAATATATTAAGCAATACACCAACAAGAAATTGATGATAGTCTGTTTTTGTTTATATGGATGATTTACAAGCAACGATAAACACGTGCATATAAGACGCTGAAAGCGAAAATCGCACAACAGCTCATGACGTCACACATGACCACCGAGAGTGAATCCGATGAGTATTGAGTATGGAAAGCCGTTAGTATGAACCAATGGCTTCTGTTACTAATTATAGGCATTTAAGGATATTTGTGGAGATTTCATCGTTTATTCTGTTATATATATATATAACACTCGTTGCCACTTTTGTAATGTCAACAAATACTCGTTGTCACTTTTTTAATGCTCGTTGTAGTAGAGACTTTGTAATCGCAGATACAACTATAGTACGCCGTTGAACGATGCTGGTATCAGACGCCTTCGAATATCACTAGCACTATTAGTACTTGCTCGATAATAATCCCTCGAATAGTAACCCGTGTAGTGATCCTAGAAATAATATAGTGAATAGAGAATAGC
>OZ038508.1:24422153-24427153 GCA_964036315.1 Acanthosepion esculentum | reverse complement strand
AAGAAAGAAAGAAAGAAAGAAAGAATACAGGAGCAAAGAAAGAACAGAAGTGCACAAAGGTAACAAAAAAAAGAGAAAGAATTGAAGGGTAAAGAAAGAAAGAAAGAAAGAAAGAAAGAAAGAAAGAAAGAAAGAAAGAAAGAATATAGGAGCAAAGAAAGAACAGAAGTGCACAAAGGTAACAAAAAAAAGAGAAAGAATTGAAGGGTAAAGAAAGAAAGAAAGAAAGAAAGAAAGAAAGAAAGAAAGAAAGAAAAAAGAAAGAAAGAAGGAAAGAGAGAATCGAGGACCAAAGAAAGAAAGAAAGAAAGAAGAAATGAAGAACTGAGGAGTAAAGGAGGATATAAGTATTAGAGAAGCAACGAAAAAAGAAATCAAGAATCAAAGAATTGAGGAGCAAAGAAAGAAAGAAAGAAAGAAAGAAAGAAAGAAAGAATTGATGATCAAAGAGAAAAGGAAAAAAAATAGCATAGAAAGAATGAAAGAAGAAAGAAAGAAGAAGCAAATAATGAACAGAGGAGCAAAAAAGGACGAAAAAGAAGAAAGAAATAGAGGAACATAGATAGCTAGCTAGCTAGCTAGCTAGATAGATAGATACATACGAACAGACTGAGATAGATAGATAGATAGATAGATACGAACAGACTGAGATAGATAGATACGAACAGACTGAGATAGATAAATACGAACAGACTGTGATAGATAGATAGATAGATAGATAGATAGATAGATAGATAGATAGATAGATAGATAGATAGATAGATAGTGAACAGACTAAGATAGATAGATAGATAGATAGATAGATAGATAGATAGATAGATAGATAGATAGATAGATAGATAGATACATAGATAGATAGATTAGGACCAGGTATCGCAGAAATCCAAAAGGGAAAAAAGGGAAAGTAATGAGAAAGAAATAAAATCATATAAAAATGGTAACAAATGAAAAAAAAGGGCAATAAAGAAAATAAAGAAGCAATTATGGAAAAAGAAATAAAAAAAGCAATAACGGGGAATTAAATCGAAAAAGAAAGAAGAGGAAAGAAAGAAAAAAGAATGCAAGAAAGAAACGGTGAAGGAAAAGGATGGCAAAAGTGGAAGGAAGGAAGGAAGGAAGGAAGGAAGGAAGGAAGGAAAATACGAAAATATTGAAGGTAAAGTGCGAAAAGAAAGCGATCAATGCCCTAAAAGAAAAAAAAAAGAAAGAAATAATAAGAAAAAATTACAGAAAGAAAGAAAGGAAGTTCGCGATGAAAGGAAAAAGAAAAAGCTCTCCAGACAAATCAATGTCCAGACAGTAGAGAGTTGGAGGCAGTTAAAAATAGAAATCGATTAAAATAGAAAATAAGAAAATTGAAAGAACGAGAAAAATAGAACAGACTCAATATAACTGATCCTTCGAAAGACTATCAATATATATATATATATATATATATATATATATATATATATATATATATATATATATATATATCACGTTCTAATGAACGCTCAGCACATTGTCAACCGTTTTGCATTTAAAAGCATAATGAAAAAAATACGGTAATGTGAAACAACGCACATCTTTATATAAATACTTATACCAATGAACAACATATAGTTTTGTACCACTTGCATCCCTGAAGATGATCATGAGAGAAGATCGAAAGTACTTGAGAAATGAAAATAAAAGAAATTTGAACAGCTACAGCACATTTCTCTCATCCTTTAACATCAATACACACAAAGTTATTCGTGAGTATGAACGGATTTTATTAAAAATTAGCCCACATAATGTCTGTAATTTATTCAGTCAGACATGTTTAAAAGAGAATTTGCTGCCTAAAATACACAAATTTAATATATATATATATATATGTGTGTGTGTGTGTGTGTGTGCATTTAGGCAGCAATCCTTCTTTCATGCACGTTTCACTGAATATGTCAGAGAAGGTGCTTTGATCTCTCATGTGATCTAACAATTTTTTCTTTCCGGTAGAAAAATTATATAAAAACTGTCCACTTGTTCTTTTTACGAGCGCTTTTGGCTATATATTTAACCATTTTCAAGGCTGAAATATATTAACTGTCAACAAGACATATAGTGTTGTATGGATGTATTTATATAATGTTTTCATTTTAAATGTTCTTTAAGGAACTGTATTCCTGATCAATCAAAATTCGTAAAAAATTATATAGGCCACACTACAACATGTTTGACAAGAAGACTCGCACTACATCTTTCTGATCATAGCACAATTAGGTTTCATTTAAATACTCATGGAGACCTACTGGACCCTATTCGTAACAATTCGGTTATTTCCAGTTTTCTCCTCCTCCAGGAAATTATCCTGGATTCCCTAACATACAGAAAGATTGATGTTACAAAACAGTAAAACACCCTTTTCTTTGTTTCACTTGCTTCACGTCTCCTCTTAGTCAGTGAGGAAATTATCCAGCATTATCTACCATATAAATCGACGCGACCTTTTAACCAATATTGTGATTAATTTCATAAATTCTAGGTAACGTAGAGCAAAGTTCATTGGAACGATTAGCATAAAAGGATTTATAGAAAATGTAGAGAAAAGCTACATTAAGGCTGTGTGAAAGTGACTAAAGCCTGGATGCCAGTCAGGACCAATAATATTGTAGATTCTTCTTTGGATTTTATCACGAATCACGAACCAACAGTATCGAGCATAAAGATTAGAACGATATTAAGAAAAAGTCTAAATGTGAAATGTTTTTGATCATCTATTTTTTCGAATGTTATATAATTATTCTCATAACTTTATCAAAATAAGTTTATTGAGCTTTATATTTTGGAATTATATAATTTAACTTTATATCCTTATTTTTCCTTGATAAAATGTTCTATGAAGCTTTAAAATAAAAATTTATTTCACATTTAGACTTTTTATTAACATTTTTCTGATCTTATGCTCGCTACTGTATATTCGAAGTATGGACGAAACGTAGACTTATAAACATTTAAGATAGATTTTGGAGAGACAAATTGTCTAGCACGAACCAACTTTCCTAGCAGTAGACGTAGCAATTGATTGAATATAATCTTTCCACTTTATGTCAGCAGAGAACGTTACCTCAGGAAGGCGCAACGACTCCCTCTCATGGAGTTAGCATCTGTCATGTTGATGGAAAACAGAAAGTGGCCTTTCAGATTATCTTCATTTTCTTCTTATTTTTCTTCTTCATGAGTGGCTTAAACTAGAGATAAATTGACGTCAAATCTTCAAGTAAGGATTACGAAGATAAGGAGGAAAGATAACTATTGGTCATTGAGTTTATAAGGTCAATATTGTATTATTTAGAGGAACGTCAACCTAGGACATTGCTTTCATTCCTTATTCACATTAATTTGTATTTGTCGCCTTTGGAATGTAGAATCTGGTGCAGGGTCATTTCTTTCTGTGTTCCTCTAGAAATGATCCTGTCTACCTCTCTATCAATAAAACCCAACACGCGTCTCTTTTTTATTAAGTTTCTGCTATTTAGGTTACTAGTTTGTTTTAGTTTGGTTTTTATTCAACGGCATATTAACTCCTTATGCGTCATTTAATGAAAAAATTTAAGTTTTGGGGGAGCTTTGTTAATTTTTTGAATTCATAATGAGGAAGGAGGGCCTGGAAAACTTAACACTCACAGAGCATGTCTAGGGTAAGAGAAATAATGGAAGACAGCGAGGCACTTTCCCGAAGAGCTTGTGCGAATGGATGAGCTGAACAGAAATCGAGTGGCTTGGCAAAGGGAGAAACTCTGTTAAGGGACACGCAGGATAGGAATTTGTGGGGAGCCATGTCTGCCCGCGTCCTGAAGAGATATGGCATATAGAAGAATAACTTTCTAGTGTTTGTTCTTTTTTTTTTTTTTTTCTGGCACTCCTTATTATCTCAGAAATATAGACAGATATTAATCTGTATTTGTCGCCTTTGGAATGTAGAATCTTGTGCAGGGTCATTGCTTTCTGTGTTCCCCTAGAAATGATCCTGTCCTCTCTCTATCAAGACTACCCCCAAAACGCATATCTTTTTATTAAGTTTCTGCTGTTTAAGTTAGTTTATAGTACTTTAAATATATTTCTAAAATATTCCTTTTAACTGTTTTTTTCTTCTTTTTATTTCCTGTTTTATTGATTCATATTTAAGTAGTGACGTGGATTTATGACGGCTACTGTCATCATCGCACCCTATACATCGATTACGGGTATTCATATGCGTTATACCGATGATATCTTTCCATGTATATTAATTGTTGTGTCGTGGCACAATAGTAAAGAGAAGAAAATCAAGTCGAGGTTGGTTTAAGGAACAAGTGTATTTAACAACACAGATACAAAGGTAGGAAACGGGTACTACTCAGCTAGGCAGTTGTAGTACTGTCGCTGCTTACACACCCCGGGTAGGTATTACTGGCACTATATATAGTGAGAACCGGTGTAATTCCCTTGTGTTAGAAAGGCCGGTGTAACATTAATAATGGCGTGCAGTTCTTTATCTCAAAAGCCATTCTGATGTCGATTCTTTATTTTATTTTCAACTTTCTTCGTCAATACCTTAAGTCATTTCTTGTGTTGAACAAATAATTTTATGCCGTCCATATATAGATGAGGTTGATGACTGCTTTCCTTCTGTTAGTGAATTGGTATAATCCAGAATTTCATAGAGATACCATGGTGACAATCCCGTTTAGTAATATCTGAACTGTTAGCTATATGCAAGCGCTTTCTCAGATCGATGGTTAACAATAAGCACGAGCATGTAGACCATAGTTGGGACCCCGACAAGTGCTAGCACCCCGGGTCAGGGTGAACCTGGGAACAACAGCAAGTAAGAGGTGGTTCCATGTTCCTCAAAACCTCCCGATCAGAGGCCTTGCTGCCGGATGTAGTTTATCGTCTTTCCCATGGAGATAATTTCTAATACATTTTCTTTACGTATGTTTCTAAAATATTCCTTTTAATTTTTTTTTTCATTTCCTGCTTTATTGATTTATATT
>OZ038508.1:24407153-24419653 GCA_964036315.1 Acanthosepion esculentum | reverse complement strand
ATATATATATAGAGAGAGAGAGAGAGAGAGAGAGAGAGAGATAGATAGATAGATAGATAGATACTGCAGTTCAAAAGTTTGACCTTACCCCTGGTAATTTTTAAATTAGACCCAAAACGTAATCATTTTGTACTTTAAATAAGAGAAAATTATTCTAAATGGTTAAAAAAATGTGAGACATGATTATTTATTAGAAATTTTATTACGACAAAAAGAAAAAAAAATCATTTTATGATTAAATTTTCCTCTCGTCAAAGTATCCTCCTTTAGATTTGATTACTGCAACACAATCTTTGGGAATTTGTTGCAAAAGTTTCTCAAAGTATAAATTTGATAATTGATTCCATTCCTTTTTTCAATAACATTAAGAGCTCTTTGTCATTTCTTTTCTTTTTCACGCTTCTGTCAAGTTCATCCCATGCTAATTTTGGGGGTGGCTTCAAAATTTTTAAACTGTAATGTATATAAGATGTTTTTTTATAATAAAGTCTCACTCAATACAAGACTCAAGGAGCACACAAGGAAGATGGTTACTGAATGAAGGAGGTAGGTGTTTATAATAGATTCTTTTTTTGTTCCTATAATCTTTTATTTAAATTCTCTTACGTATTTTAGGATAATTACATTTTTTCCATATATATATATATATATATATATATATATATATATATATATATATATACAAATAACTAAATAAAGGGAGAGAGAGAGAAAGAGAAAGATAGAGAGACAGAGACAGACTACAGCTCAAAAGTGTTAGTAATACACCCCTGGTAATTTTTTAAATTGAACCAAAATGTAGTTGTTATGCACTTTAAATAAGAAAAAATTATTTTACATGTTTAAAAAATGCGAGACGTGATTTTTATTAGAAATTTGGTTATGAGAAAAAGAAGGAAATCATTTTATGATTCAATTTTGCTCTCGTCAAAACATCCTCCTTTACTGCAGCACAAATTGTTAGCCTTCGTTGCAACAATTTCTCAAAGTTTGAAAATTGATTCCATTCATTTTCTAATGTCACTATGTGCGCTTTTTCATTTTTTTTCTCACTCTTCTGTCAAATTCATTCCATGCCAATCCGATGTGTAACTTCAAACTTTTCAACTGTAGTATATATAAAATGTATTGTCGGTGAATTTATTATAAAAAATGTATTGCTGGTAATTATACTATGAAAATGTATTTTTATACTTTAGTTTCATTTCGCTATAAAATTTATTGCTAGTCATTTTTCTTTAACAATGTATTGCTGGTATTTTTACTATAAAAATGTATTTTCATACTTTCATAGGGTTTTATTTTTGTTTGGGGGTTCACATTTTCCCATAGCTGGGACCCCAACAAGTGTTATCACCACGGGTCAGGATGGACATGGTAATAACAGCAATTAAGAAGTGGTTCCACGCTCCTCAAAATCTCCAATCTCCCTGTCAGAGGTTTTGCTGCCGGATGTAGTTTATCGTCATACCCAGGATGCAGAATGAAGTTGTTGTATGGATGTAAGAGGGCAAAGTAAGTGCAGATCTAGCGGATATGTAGGATAGATAAAGATTGGACTTAGACTTGAAGGGGTTAAGTCTATAGTGTTCAGGGAAGCATCCATTCAGAAGTCTGTTCCATAAAGGAGCGGCTCTTGGAAGGAAGCTCCCAAATGGAACTTTTGTTTTACCAATAGAAGGGAGTGTTCACGGTTGGCCCCTTGTGTATATAACATGGCGGATCCGAGGTGTAAATGCCTGAACTGGATGTAAACTGCAGCAGTACTAATGATGTTGATGATAGTGATTAAGTTGTTCTTATATTACAGGGTGAAAGATCTTGTCCGACCAAGAGGAGGTTCTAAAATAAATTAGAATGATTGGTTATTTCGTCAGATTACAAAAAAGTTGGTCGAACAAAAACTTCCAACATATTTCCCTACCATTATTCCACTGAATTATATTCAGTCAGTCAGTTGTGTACCATGCGTAGGCGATCATCTATCTTTCGATACATGACTCACGAGGTAGATATTTTCCCGCAGTAGGTTGCCATTTCTTTCTGCAGTAGACCAGTTGCCGTCCAAGGCTATAGAACCCCGTCTGTCCTGCTATTTACCCATAGCTGTAGGGAGAAGAGGATTCATACCTTTCCCAAGAGTATTTGCGTGTAAGTGAATATCAGTCAGTTGTGTGCCATGCGTGATACACGCTTAGGCGATCATGTATCTTTCGATACATGACTGACGAGGCAGATTTTTTTCTGTTGCCGTCCAAGGCTATAGAACCCCGTCTGTCCTGCTATTTACCCATAGCTGTAGGGAGAAGAGGATTCATACCTTTCCCAAGAGTATTTGCGCGTAAGTGAATATCAGTCAGTTGTGTGCCATGCGTGATACACGCTTAGGCGATCATGTATCTTTCGATACATGACTGACGAGGCAGATTTTCCCGCAGTAGGTTGACATTTCTATCTGCGGTAGACCAGTTGCCGTCCAAGGCTATAGAACCCGGTCTGTCCTGCTACTTACCCATACCTGAAGGGAGAAGAAAGGTATGAATCCCTTATTAGGGTATTAGCGCGTAAGTGACCACCAGTCAGTTATGGGCCATGCGTGTCTTGATTTATTTCTCTGTTTCTTTCTTTGTTCCTTTCGTAATATTTGACCACTATTTCTTACCTTTTTTTTATATTTCCCCACTCTTCTTTCTTTCTTTCTTTTCTTCTTCTTCTTCTTCTTCTGCTTCTTCTTCTTCCACTTTTTTCTTTCGTTATATTTACTCACTGTTTCTTTCTTTTTTGATATTTCCCTACGCTTCTCGTTTTCTTTCTCTTCTTCTTCTTCTTCTTCTTCTTCTTCTTCTTCTTCTTCTTCTTCTTCTTCTTCTTCTTCTTCTTCTTCTGCTTCTTCTTCTTCCACTTTTTTCTTTCGTTATATTTACTCACTGTTTCTTTCTTTTTTTATATTTTCCGACGATTCTCGCTTTCTTTCTTTCTTTCTTTCTTTCTTTCTTTCTTTTTTTTCTTTCGTAATGTTTGACACTATTTCCTTCTTTTTAATATTTCTCTTTCTTTCATTATTTCTTTCTTTCTTTAACTTTATTCTCTTTGTTTATTAATTTCATGTATGTAAATTTCTACATAATATTCATATAATAGTCCAGTGACGTCACACATTGTAAAAATATATCTGCCAGACTAGTTGTGATGTCTTAGTTGTCAACAAAAATCCAGCAAATGTATTAATAATAAAGAGAAAAATACGTGTGCTTGCTATCCTGAGAAAGATGTTATTATTATTATTATTATTATTATTATTATTATTATTATTGTTGTTGTTGTTGTTGTTGTTGTTGTTGGTAATATACAGTACTGTTCCGTTGTCGTCATCTACCTGATCATTGGAGACTTCGATTAAAAAAAAAAATATCCCAAACGCATTTTCCGATCTCTCTTTCCAATCTGTCCCTTAATGAGTTTTATTACTGCCATTGTATGTCAATTAGTTTCTTCGTTCCTCTGGTGCTGCTTCTCCTGATACAGCTGCTGGCTAGCCTGAGCGTTCTAATGACTCAAGCTTAATTACACAACCTCCGCCAGCGCCAACACCACAACCACCGCCACCGTCACCACCATCATCACCACCACCACCACCACCACCGTACTCAGCTTCTGTCCAGACCTATTTTCGGCAAACATCATAAACGGATCCATTGTTTATCATCAGCGTCCATCAGTTGTGGCTGGTAAAACCCGCTCGTTTCAAAAAGCAGGCCGATTGCCTGGCTGGCCGACCAGGGAGATCGAAAGAGAAAGAGAAAGAGAGAAAACACATCTTCGCGTCACATCTTTGCTGCCTGTTCAGGAACGGTTTCTGATACAAAACTATTCGTTTCTACTTTCTCCGATCGATTCATTCGTTTTCTTCCCTTATTAGCGTGTTCAGCTTCGAAACAGATGTAAGTTAATTCGCTATTAACTCGATGGGTATAAGTTGTACCAATAACACCAAGGCCTGTTTTCTTTGATTCTGCTTTCCAGTTGTGTTGAACGGACAGTTTTCTAGACCCTTTCAAATTAATGCGCCAGTCTATCCTTCAATCTATGTTGTTTCTTATTTTCATCAACGATGTCCCTGAAGTCATAGTCCGGTTCATGATCCTCCCCGGTCTTTTAAACAGGATTACACTTTTAGCCATTGTTTTCTGTTTCCGATTAGGTTTCCGTTTTGTTCTAAAGACTACTTCAGCTCCACACTCATAACGCTGGTGCTTCCCTATGCTAATAAATCTCCACACAGTAACCCTCTACCTTGAATGGCTATTGTGCCTTGTATTTGGGTGAATATTAGTAAAGAAAAAAAAACAAGTTCCCAATTTAGTATTTATGCAGATGACACATCCGACAAAGTAAAACTGGAGGTTGATCACAGAATGATTTTTAATTAGTTGTTAATTGGATCAACAAAGGGCTTGTAGATTTTAATGTCTTCAAAACGAAAGTTAGTTTTTTTAAGTCATTGTAGGGAACTATTCTTGCCACCCATCGGCATGGCTGATACTTGAGCTTCACTCATTGTATCTTGTTGGTCTCAAGTTTCCACTGATATGAAGTGGAATGATTATATTGAATCAGTTGCAAGATCTGCTGCAAGGAAAGTTGGTTCACTGTGTTGTGCCTGACAATTTTTCTCGTCAGAATCCATCTTGAACATTAATTGACTTATCATTCTTCCGTGCTTTGGATATTGACGCAATCTCTAGACAATTGATGCTACTATACACTGGGCGGATCCCGTAAGTGGGCGTGAAAATATGTGAAAATAGTTTTTGTTCCAAAGTAGATGATGTAAGTTAATACAGGGTGGCATAGAAAAAAGTTAAGTCAACATTTAACCTATCAACATAAACTTGAATCTAATCTGAGGAAACAGTTTCAATCCTACTGATACCAACAAATCAAAATTTGAATATGATAATCAGAATAAAATAAATCAAAATTTGAAAAATGATAATATAAATAAAATAAATGAAATTTGTAAAATAATCAGAAAAAGATAAATCAGAATTTGAAAAATGATACTCAAAATAAAATAAATCCAAATTTGAAAAATGATAATCAAAATAAAATAAATCAAAATTTGAAAAATGATAATCAAAATAAAATACATCAAAATTTGAAAAATGAGAATCAAAATAAAATAAAACAAAATTAAAAAAATGATAATCAAAATAAAATAAATCAAAATTTGAAAAATGATACTCAAAATAAAATAAATCAAAATTTGAAAAATGATAATCAAAATAAAATAAATCAAAATTTGAAAAATGATAATCAAAATAAAATAAATCAAAATTTCAAAAATGATAATCAAAATAAAATAAATCAAAGTTTGAAAAATGATAATCCAAATAAAATAAATGAAATTTTTAAAATGATAATCAGAAAAAGTTATATCAGAATTTGAAAAATGATAATCAAAATAAAATAAATCAAAATTTGAAAAATGATAATCATAATAAAATATATCAAAATTTGAAAAATATTATCAAAATAAAATATATCAAAATTTGAAAAATATTATCAAAATAAAATAAAACAAAATTAGAAAAATGATAATCAAAATAAAATAAATCAAAGTTTGAAAAATGATAATCAAAATAAAATAAATGAAATTTTTAAAATGATAATCAGAAAACGTTAAATCTGAATTTGAAAAATGATAATCAAAATAAAATAAAACAAAATTTGAAAAATGATAATCAAAATAAAATAAAACATAATTTGAAAATGGTCAGCTATAATGAAAAAAGATTTTTGCAATTTCACATATAAAATGAGTAAAAAAAAAACGCAATTTGAAATTTACAATTTCACATATCAAATAAGTAATTGAAAAAGCAAATTTAATTATATATATATATATATATATATATATATATATATATATATATATATATATATATATATTATAAGAGATTATAATGAAAACATTTTAAATTGCTACATGTTTCAATACTATGATTGTACTCAGGCGATGGTTAGTAACGTAATAAAAATGATCTTTAGAGAAATTTAAAAACAAATCGTTACTTCTTTTCCGAAAGTGAAATGGGGAGGCATAACGTCAGAAATTAAAAATAAACTTGTGGGTATGTCTTGATTAACCAATTAATCTGAACTGATTTAAGTAGATCATAGTATTGAAACATGGAAAGCTTTTGTGTAGCGATTTCAAAATGTTTTATTATAATCTCTTATAATAAAAATGGATACATCCCTGTATATAGCTCTAGATTCTCGACAAAATCCAAATAAGGATCCGTAATGTTATCCGTCCTGACCTGGCATCTCGATTTCAGTCACAATTGCTCTTCATGAGGTTACCTGCTTGGTACCCCGACCATATGAATTTAAGCGTAGTACTTGATTAGTAACTAGATTTCATTGTTTTACTTCTGATGTAACCGCAAGTTCTAATGTAATAGTTTCTTTTTTGCACATTACTCACCCGAGGGACTCCATTCCGAATACGTAATTTGCTGTTACCGACGATCTTTTGAAATTTGAATGCATCATCAATCGTCATCTTATGTCTTCTTAAGTCCTGTTCTTTTATTCTCCTTTCGCCTCCCTAACGTCTTTCAGTCTCAAATCCGTTGCCACTTAGTAACATTATCGCTTATAGTTTTAAAGAAAAAAAAGTTGGACGACACCAGGTTAAAATTCGCAAATAAAATATGAATTGTGGGAACATGCTATCACACGTTTTTAGTGGTGTTTTTATTTATGGACACGTGGCCGAGTGGTGAGAACGTTCGATTTCTGACCGGGTTCGAATCTTACCATGGTCGATAAGGTGACTTCTTGATATTATCAGTCTGGGGGAGGCATATTTGGAAAGATCCTGAAAACCATACCACGGGTTGACCCAAGTCAGGTGAATAAAATTGGGTCGATGGAACTCTTTGGAAGCCGTCGATGACTGTGCTAATCATCGTGACCGAGGGTCTGAGCGTACTGGCCTTGTTCAGATTGCTGATCACAGTAGATAACGCGTTCTCTCCTAGAAACTGTCACTAAGGTCTGCTCAGCATAGTTGCAGTATAAACCACAAGTGCGCTCTGTGGGAGTTGAACGAATGAAACAATGCATAATATCCCGCAAGTCCGTTTCTAGAGGGAGTCCTGAACAATCCTCAATGCCTCCCCTATTCAGCGTGTTACTAGACTGGCATTTAGGCCCCCCCTTTCACTGTTGAATATAACCGCTACTTTTACTCCAACAGTTTCTTTTCTCACACTTACCGCCTGTGGAACACCCTTCCGTTTATTTGCTTCCTTGAAAACTACAGTCTTCAAGAATTTAAACGCAACTTCAATCGCCATATTCTGCCTTCTTGAATTCCGTTCATCTTTTATCATTTTATCACCCCCTCCATACCCAGTCTTTTCACTCATTTTCATTTTTCGGGGTTTGAGCGTGCAGGCCTTGTTTAGATTGTTAATGACCAGAAAGTGTAACTAAGGTCTGCACAACAGTTGCAGTATAAGACACAGGTGAACTCTGTGTTTGTTAAACAAATACAAATGTGTCTGTGCAAGCGTCTGCAATAGGGATTACCTAATAGACGGGTACGAGTGGCCAGCTATATATATATATATATATATATATATATATATATGTATATATATATATATGGGATGTAAATTCGGATCAAGCATGGCATCAGTGTTCACACATGCTCTATCCTGGATATTGAGCACTTTCCCCCTATAAATATTGCATACATTAAAACTATATTTTATCATGGCCTGACGATTGCATTCGAGCAGGAAACAGACTGTCGTCGCCTGGCGTTGACCTCAGTGTCTACTTTTACATTTATATATATATATATATATATGAATTATAGAGCCTAAGAATGTGGATTACTACCAGACACAAAAGACAATAATCAAACATAAGAAAAAAAAATTCCTTTAAATAATATGTGGGAATAACCATTCTTCGCCTGATGAAGGTCGCAAGACCCGAAACGCGTGTAGCAAAAATATGGAAAATAATGTATAATATTAAGTATTCTTAATCTGACATTATTTTGTTTTTGTATGAACGATATTTTTATTAACTATTAACTTTTATCATTTTCTAACCCCCCTCCATACCCAGTTTTTTCTCTTATTTTCACTTTTCAGGGTTTGAGCGTGCAGGCCTTGTTCAGATTGTTAATAACAGAAAGTGTAACTAAGGTCTGCACAACATAGTTGTAGTATAAGACACAGGTGGGCTATGTGTTTGTTGATCAAACACAAATGTGCCTGAGTAGGCGTCTGCAACAGGGATTAGCTAGCCGCCCTATTAGACGGACATTCTCGCGACATTTTAAATTTAAATTTTATTATTTTTTTCCTCTATTCGAAAACAAAAAAAATCTAAAATAAGCGTAAAAAATATCAGAAATATCTTGTTTCCGTCATAATACACCCACTGATTTATAAGACGCACCTATGTATAATACGCACCGATGTGTAACACGCACCCTTACTTTGGCAAAGTATATTGATATCCAATTTTTGTGTTCTCGTTGTTGTGTCTCCTGGCAGCAGTTATTAGTTATCACATTGTTCTTGTATACTCTTTGACTGTCTTGAACTCAGAGTCGACATGATCAACCATACAGACTAGACCTTTTCCCACGTCTTTTCTTTTAGCATATAACATGTCAGAAGAATTAGGATGACATACTTCGTTTATGTGCCAGGATCCTTCAGGGCACAGCACCTCACAACTTCGTAAAATGAAGTATTAATCGATAGTTATATAAGGCAAAAAAAAGAAACACACCACATAATGAATTTCAGATGTTCTAAGAAATCACGTGATTGACAAAATTTTGCAGATGTAGTCTTTAAGAAAGCTTTATTCAGCTGAGAATACGAGGTTCGCGTGTATTTTCCTTTTATAGTCCCAGTAAACAGAAATAGCTCTCTCAAAGAGGTGAGTATCAAAACAAGGGGAGACCACTATTGATTATTCATAACAATGAGCATATTTTATTTTGACTTCCGTATAGTGATCAACTAATCAGTGAATTTACATGACAAACTGGGGCCTACTATTAACTTTATAAAATAATACGAGATGAATATACTTAAATCACTAAGAATATGCAGCTCGGATTATTTAAAACGAAGACGAGAAATACATTGGAAATATTTTCAAACTTCTCCAGTACCCTAATTATTTTATAGTCAATGCGAAACAAAAGGCTCATAAAATATTCTAAAACCCAAAAAACAAAAAATATATTATCCTTCCTACTAAATCTATCACTTCTACAATCGAAAAGAATCTCTCTAAACTCGACATAAAATTTCAAAACAATAAAAAGACTTAGTCAATACTAAACAAAACAATAAGCTGAAACCCGAAGGAGGAGTTAACTCCATCCATAATAATTGCCATGAAAAATACATAGGAGAAACCTCAAGGAATCTGAATAAAAGATTATATAAAAGCAAAATGGATATTTTACAAAATAATACGTCAAATGCGATGGTTGCGTACGGTAACGAGACTGACCAAAAGTTTTACATAAAAAATGCTACTCTGACCAAAGGAGAAATAATTCACTATATATATATATATATATATATATATATATATATATATATATATATATATATATATATATATATATATATATATATATAATAAAAAGACTTAAACACTAATATTCCATGGTCATAATTTATTCCATTGGAATCGCAAAAACGATCCAATTCATCAGACCTACAGATTCAAAATGAAAACGGAAAAACGACTCCGGGAGAAATGGAGTCGTTTTTCCGTTTTCATTTTGAATCTGTAGGTCTGATGAATTGGATCGTTTTTGCGATTCCAATGGAATAAATTATGACCATGGAATATTAGTGTTTAAGTCTTTTTATTATATCCTTACTCTGTCCTGGACATCGAGTTCTACCTGGATCATATCCTCTTGGAATTATTTTTATACATATATATATGTGTATATATAATTGCATATGTATGTGTATATTCAACATTAATATTGTCTATATATATATATATATATATATATATATATATATATATGTGTGTGTGTATGTATTCGTGGTCTGGGAATACAGTAATATGAATTAAAAATTATGATTACTTTGACCTCCACCCATTTTAACTCTGCCAACTTTACTCCAACTCTTAACCTGACACCTAAGCTGAACAGAATTTTTTTTCACTCAGGAAGTTATTGGGCATATTGTATTACATGTTTCATTAGCAACAGTGTTACAGTTAATGTATGTATAATGTCGTGTATATCATTAGCATATTTTTCGTTATCAGGTTTATTTCGCCGTTGAGTTTCGATTTTTGGTAAACCCTAATCCGTCCGATGAGGGATAACGCTTTCTTTAGTCCCAGTGAGCCGTAAATGCAAATTACAAATCAGGAATACTAACCCCTATTTGCTTATTATATGTCATAGAAATTTCAACTCTTTCTGATGTTAAGTAGAATTTTCCTTTTTGTTTCCATTGACTCTAAAACTTTGCTCATTGCTCACATGTTACATGCATTGCATTCCCTGCATCCTTCTGTAGTTGCTTCCGCTTTATTTCTCTTTATCTGCGAGGAGATATAGGAAGACAGATATCATGCGACAGTTCATTACTCTTTTCTTTGATT
The DNA here is from genome assembly GCA_964036315.1 of Acanthosepion esculentum. Lineage (NCBI taxonomy): Eukaryota > Metazoa > Mollusca > Cephalopoda > Sepiida > Sepiidae > Acanthosepion > Acanthosepion esculentum. Next base: position 24,408,961 of record OZ038508.1, on the reverse strand, counting down.
CTAACGTTATTTTCCTGTTTCTCGATATTTTGCTTAGCTTTAGAAAGGCATCTTTCGCTATCCCATTACGCTTTTGTATTTCAGTGTCGCGCTTTCCGTTCTCTGTTAAAACAATTCCCACATATATTTAAATTGTTGTATTGTTTGTGTTGTGACCAACTAAATGGTTAACTAATAAAAACCAGGTTTGCAGATATATCGTATATTAAACAGTAAGTACACGCGACTAGTAAGAGTGTATTGAATGAACTAGCGCTCACTGTTATATGTATCAGCCTTCCCACGAAGTAGGATGTGGCACAAGGCCGAGTTTAGTGTGGAGCAATCCGAATCCGTAGGCTCGGCCAAACATTCCCTATAGACCCCGTATAAACCGGGGTTGGGTAGCTGTTTCCCGAGACGAGACTGCCCTTCGACATAACCTCGTCTGGGGATTCTCTCTGCCCAGAAGCAGAGAGTTTGACCAGCACATTGCGAACAGATCTGTTCGACTGTTATATTTAACAGCCACCCCACCCACGAGGGATGTATGTGGCACAAGGCCGAGTCACCCGTGGATTCTACGACCCGTAGGCTCGGCCGAAAATATTCCCCTCGAACCCGCTTAAAAAGGGTTCAGGGCCTGTCTACCTCAATTCGTCAAAGCCACGTCCGGGTTCCTCTCTGCTCAAAGCAGAGAGTTCGACAGAAATGAACAATCTGGTCGATTGTTATATTTAACAGCCCCCCACCCACGAGGGATGTATGTGGCACAAGACCGAGTTTACCTTGGGTTCTCTGAGCCCGTAGGCTCGACCAAAAATATTCCCTTTGAACCCGCCTAAACGGGTTCAGGGCCTGTCTACCGCCCCGGACGAAACTTTTCCCTGCGGCAAAGCCTCGTCCGGGTTCCTCTCCACCGAGGTGAAGAGTTCGGCAGTTACGAACAGTCTGGTCTACTATTAATATTTAACAGCCCCACCACGAGGGTGTATGTGACACAAGGCCGGTTTAGTGTGGGTTCTCCGAGCCCGTGGGTTCTCCGAACCCGTAGGCTCGGCCAAAAATATTCCCTGTGAACACGTAAAAACGGATTCAGGGCCTGTCTACCTCCCCCGGACGAAACTTTGCCCTGAGGCAAAGCCTCGTCCGGGTTTCTCTCCACCGAGGTGGAGAGTTTGACAGCAATGAACAGTCTGGTCGACTGATCCCCGAAATCTTCTGTCCTACTAATCTTATAGTAGACCAAAAAGTCTAACGTAGACTCTTTAGAGGGAGGACACCATAACAGTTTGCTTTTTGGTTTTTCCAATTTGTAATTTGCATGTTGGGTTAGGATTTATTAAAGTAACACGTCGAAATTTTTCATTACATATATTATAGGATTCTAACGATAGATCAGCTGCTAAGAAAGTTGGTTCACCGTGTCCTGCGAGACAATTTTTCTCTGTAGAATCTATCCTCCATATCTATATGTCTACCATTCGTCTATGCATAGAATATTGCTGTCACATGTGGTCCAGTGCCCCTGCTATTTTACCTTGAGCTCCTTGATAAAATCCAATGAAGAATCAGCAATATTGGCATCTGGCAGCTCGGCTTCAGTCACTTTCCCATAGCCGTAAGGATACCTCTCTGTGTCTTTTCTATAAATAATCTCCCGGTAATTGTTCGGATAAGCTCTTCACTATCGTACATAGGCTTTTTGAATTTAAGCGCAGCACCAGACTGGCGTCAGGATCACATAAATTTACTTTTTAGCTGGTTAGATATAGCCGTAAGTTCTATGCTAACAGTTTCTTTTCTCGCACTCCTCGCTTGTGGAGCTC
>OZ038508.1:24389653-24397153 GCA_964036315.1 Acanthosepion esculentum | reverse complement strand
CTGGAAATGATTCCATCTAGTCGATATTTACCAGCTTCCCCACGAGATAGAATGTGACACAAGGTCGAGTTTAATGTGGGGTAATCTGATCCCGTAGGCTCGGCCAAAATTTCCGAGTAGACACCATATAAGACGGTGTCGGGTAGCTTTTTCCCGAGACGAGCCTCCGCCTATCGACATAGCTTCGTCCGGGTTCGACATATCAGCTGGAACATATTCCAGCTAGTCAATATTTATTAGCGACAACCCCCACCCATCCCCACGAGGGTAGATGCGGAACAAGGCGAAGTTTAACGTGGGTCATCCGAGCCATAGGCTCGATCAAAATTCCCCGTACAACCCGCATAAACGGGTTCGGGTCTGTCTACCTCCCCGGATGAGACTCTTTCTTTCGGCATAGCCTCGTCCTGGTTCCTCCCTGTCCAAAGGCAGAGAGTTCAACAGCACAGCTGGAAAAAGGTTCCAGCTAGTGTATTTACTAAACTCCCCACGCCATCAGATGTGGAGCAGGGTGAAATTTAATGTGGGGTATCCGATCCCGTAGGCTCAGCCCAAAATTTCCCACAGACCCCGTATAAAACGGGGTCGGGTAGCTGTTTACCAAGACGAAACTCTAGCCTTCGACATAGCCTCGTCTGGGTTGCTCTCTTCTCGGAGGCAGACATAATCGGCATCTAGCAACTGCCCTATGCAGTCACATATGGCACAAGGCCGAATTCAATGTGGGGTTTACGATCCCGTACGCTCGGCCAAAAAATCCCCGTAGACCCCGCATAAACGGCATCAGGGTCAGGCTACCTCCATGGACGAGACTCTGTCCTTCGGCATAGCCTCGTCCCGGTTTCTCTCTGCCCGAAGGCCGAGAGTTCGACAACACAGCTGGAACACGAGGCAGGATATGGCACAAGGCCGAGTTTAATATGGGGTAATCCTGTAGGCTCGGCCAAAAATATTCCGTAAACCCCGCATAAACGTGATCGGGTCTCTCTACCTCACCGAACGAGATCCTACCCTTCGGCATAGCCTCGTCTGGGTTTCTCTCTGCCTTCAGAGAGAGAGAGTTCGACAGCACAGCTGGAACAGATTACAGCTAGTATATTTAACAGCCCCCGCCACGCGGGTCGTATGTGGCACAAGGCCGAGTTTATCGTTGGTTCTCCGAACCCGTAGACTCGGCCAAAAATATTCCCTGTCCGAAGGCAGAGAGTTCGACCATCACAGCTGTAAAAATTTCAGCAGGTCTGTATTTACTAGCCGCCGCACGATGCCAGTTGTGGCACAAAGCCGAGTTTAACATGAGTTATCCGAGCCCGTAGGCTCGGCCAAAAAATCCCCGTAGTGCCCGCATAAACGGGATCGGGTTGGTAAACCTACCCGAACGAGACAATGCACCTCGGCAGAGCCTAGTCCGTGTTCCTCTCTGCTCAGACGCAAAGAATTCGACCAGTAAGCCGAAAAAGATTTCGGCTTGTATATTTAGCCCCTCCACGTGGGTTGCATCTGGCACAAGGCCAGGTTTAACGTGGGTTCTCCGAGCCCGTAGGCTCGGCCAAAAATATTCCCTTTCGAACCCGTATAAACGGGTTCAGGGTCAGTCTATCTCCCCGAACAAGACTCTGCCCTTCGGCAGAGCCTCATCAGGGTTCCTCCCTGCCTTCAGGCAGAGAGTTTGACTGTTTAGCCGAAATAGATTTCGGCTTGTCTCCGTAGTCCATTGACTTACAGATACTTATAGGAAGTTACTACCCATAGTGTAGTCACTCATGGGGGTAACAGGTTATTCCATTACATCAAAAATAAAATAAGAAAAGTTTCATATATATATATATATATATAACTTTTTTCCTATACTGCAGATTTTTCATGTACCTTTAAGCCCTAAATCACAGTTATGTTCCACAGAAGGATGCTGAGGATACCATGGACCGAACATGTGTGCAACGACGAAGTTTTAGAGAAAATGGAAACAAAAAGGACACTTATACTTAACATCTGGGAGCGATAGTTGTAATTTCTAGGTCACATAATGAGGAAAGAGGGCTTGGCAAATCTGATACTCTCAGGACAGACTGAAGGCAACAGGGACAGAGGAAAAAAACGCATAATCTACCTGGCGAGGTTGAGTAAATTGATTGTGAAACCGAGTTTAGGAGAAATAACAGAAAGACAAAATTTGTTAAGAGCTGCAAAGGACATTAAGTTGTACAGAGATGTGATCGCCTACGTCCTGGGAGGATATAGTAATTAAAGATGAAGGAGAAATTACCATCATGTTCTAAAAGAGTTGTATTAGCTTGTATGTCTACATGTCGAATTCCAGTCGAAACCATTACATTCACTTACGTGCTAATACCTTTGGGAAATGTGTGAATCCTCTTCTTCTATAGCCTTGGATGGCAACTGGTCTAGGAGAAGGACAACTCTGAATTCAAACCCGGAATGGAGCCCCGAAGGCGGATGGACGGCACTTTGTGCTAACTTCCGACAACTACTGCATTCTCGTTGGTACCAAACTGTATTGGTTTATCCTCTCCCTTGGACTCTGCTAGCAAGACCGAGACGGGGAATTAGACGTCTGGGCAGCCCTAGTTCTCCATATATCCCGCCCAGGCTCGTAGCGCACCTTGCTACTCCATCGCCTCTCGAGACGGACGGATGCCGACGACGACACCATCAATAGAGTTACAAATATTTCTATACAAGCCGTCAGTGCATTTTTACATGTATACTTAAATTAAAAGATTTCTAAAAGCAAAATATGTTAAATTACCAACTGGAATTAATCTTTTGTGATGTCAACGAACACTCGTTGTCACTTTCGTAATGCGCGTTGTAGTACAGACTTTGTAATCGCAGATACCACTATAGTAAGCCATTGAACAATGCTGGTGTCAGACGCCCTCGAATAACACTCACACTAATAGTACTTGCTCGATAATACTCGCTTGAATAGTAACCACCGAATAGTGACCCGTATAGAGAAATAGTATAGTGAATAGAGTAGAGAACAGCGGTCCGTGTAGTAATAGAGGATAGAGTAGAAATGGTGATCCGTATAGTAATAGAGGATAGAATAGAAATAACGATCTGAATAGTAATAGAGGATAGACTAGAAATAGCGATCGTTAGTCGTCAGCTACTTCCTACATATATACTTTTCCTCTATGGTCACGTGATCTACTTAATTCAATAATGGGATCGCCTGTGTTTGCTCACTGGCAATCTATATCCAAATTCACTTGTCACCAGTGACCTTTTTATTCCTATATAACATAATCAAATCACTGTAATTAGTGGAAAAAAATTTGGGCCTGCAAAACGTCTTTTTAAAAATAAACTTGGCTCTCCCCAGTTTCCTATCTCTTGTAGCTCTTAATAAATATCTTTCTCTTTTGTGATCTCTCCTAACCCCTGTTCTTCCAACCATTTACTCAAGCTCGCTAGGTAGGTTACGCGTTGTTTTCCTCTCTGGCCCTCTTTTCTTTAATATGTCCTGAGAGAATCAAACTTTCCAAACCCCCTCTCCGCTTTATGTGCCAGTGAAATTTCAACTGTCTGTTTCATATCATTTTACTTTTTTTTCCCCTATTTTTTCAGAATCTTCTTCGTTCCTCATATGTTAAGTCCATGGTATTTTCAGCATCTTTATGACTTCCAGAAACGTATTATTTTTCCAGAAACGTATTTTTTCCAGAAACATTTTTTAATATAAATTTCATCTTCATCTACGTCTACTTACACATCGACCAGATAGATGAATAAAAAATGGACAAAATCTTTCACTTATATATATATATATATATATATATATATATATCAAACCATCCATACTAATATATATATATATATATATATATATATATATATATATATATATATATATATATCAAACCATCCATACTAAAAAAATTACAACACGCATGCACAACTAAAGTTCCATTTTATGACCATAATGGCAATATCTACACCCAAACTAATGGCGTTAGTATGGGAAATACACTCGGTCCATGTTTTTCCCACTATTATATGTCCCACGTAGAAAATACGATATTTACACAAGTCCCTAAACTTTAGTAAGTTTAAGTCAGTTGTTCTTTTTTTTTTACCCAGCGCCCACTTTCATATATTTGAACGGATTGGCGGTAAATTGAGCAATGCAGTAGAATTATTATATGTTTACGCTTGTATTTTATTTTATTTTATTTTATTTGAATTAACAGCACTAAATACCGGAAGTAAACTTTGGTGGGAACAGCGAAGTGGAGGTTACCGGGTCATGTCGTAGAAGCTACTAGAATTTGGCTTGAAAGTTTTTTTTAAAAATCTGTTGCAGCTAAATGTTTAAAATACATTTAAAAATGTAAATACATAAGCAAAAAATAAATAAATAAACAAATGTGTATATAAAATGTTGTCAATAAAAGAGTTCAGTCAATGCCCGGTTAAAATTACGAATTATAAACGGCTGCTGTGATGCGTCTAGTGTGGTATTCTGTAGTGGCAGTGCTTGTCGCTTCTCGCTTTCAGCTACCGCCGCTGGCTAGCAGCAGTGCGAAAAGGGGAGCCGAGTGCGTAAGTCTTCCTCTGCCAGTATATAGCCTCTACATCATCAAGCCCTATGTAGTGCCTCCTCGTGGCGACACATGGCAACCGAGCACCTTGCGGACGCGGGCTAAAATACGGGGGACGGAGGAGGCCTGCTTAACATGCGGCATGCAGGCCCACCGGTGTGTGGACACGCCCTGGTGCCCATGAAGCAAACCCCAGCTATAGGTTAAATAGCTCCACTACCTTGTGGAAATCTTCGGGAGAAGAAAAGGCTAAGGAGTAAACCCTACACAAATCCGGAGTGGAGCCCCTAAGGCGGATGCACGGCACTCTGTGCTACCTTCCGGCAACTCCTGCAGCCGCGCTGGTACCAAACTATATTGACTCATCCTTTCCTTTGGACTCTGCTAGCAAGGCCGAGAGGGGGAACTAGACGTCCGGGCAGCCCTAGTTCTCCATGCATCCCGCCCAGGCTTGTGGCGCACTGGAGAGGACACTCCCGAGACGGACGGATGCCGAGGATGACGAAAATTATAAAGCCTACCCGCGAAAAAATCTTGCTCCCCCAAATGCCGAGCATTCAAAGTGCTCCTAAGGGGACGTTACCGCCCACGTCCATAATCGATGATCATTACTAGCCAGGTGCTATGATCACAGGATTTTTAGAGGTTTTCTGTGGTAGCATTGACATCACCATACGTTCTGCTTAATGTGGAATCAACATGTCAAAGGTTATAACCCAAATTGTTTATCATCACTTGACATAAAACATTCAACACTCATTGATCTAGATATATCACTTGCAATTATAACGATAACACACACAAACACACACAAACACACACAGACTCTGCTTTGATTGGGCTGAAAGGATATATATATATATATATATATATATATATATATATATATATATATATATATATATATAATACAAAAGCTCAAACACTAATATCCCATGGTTATAATTTATTACATTGGAATCGTAATCACGATCCGATTCATCAGACCTACAAATTCAAAAAGAAATAGGAAAATATATATATAGGTATATATACAAACACACACACAGAGGGTGCGATGGGTGAATTGACGCCATTTTATAGTTGTAATTTCGCGCATGCGCGTTTTTTGTTTTTGATTTTGTTGACTGCTCAAAATAGTAGGGTCAGTTATGTCTGCGAGATAAAGGTCGCCATGACGCCATTCACTCCGCCAGAAATTTGGAAACGGCATGCTGTACGGCTTGGCACTCGCGCCGAAAGCTCCAATACGAACATTTCAGAGTGTTTAGATTATTCTAATGGTGATTACGAAGGTGCTTGGAGTGATCACTAGTGATTACGGCGTTATGTCTTCATTCATTTTCCCGCAGGGCCTCTGATTTAACACGTAGGTCTATATCAAGTACCTTGAGGAGTTCGTGCTGTTCGTGTCAAGAGTGTAGTTGCTGGAAGATCCTGTGTCATGCAATAGGACTCTGCACCGTGCCAAACAAGCAGGAGTAGCCAGTCATGGCTGTCAAACAATTTCTGTCACTACATCATCCTTAACGTCTAGCAAGCTAACTCCCAACCGCCTTCATCATTATGTGTTGGGCGCAGTTGAGCGAGAGACCAACAAAACTCCTAGTAACACCAAAGATGAACTGAAAGCAATAATTATTACAGCGTTCACCAACTTAAACAAGGAAACCGTCCAGAAGAGTTGGAGGAGATTCCGACGTCGTCCGGAGGCCGTGGTTGAAGCCAAGGGTGATTTTATTGAATAAATTTACTCTTTTGTATTTAAAGTGCAATTTTGATAAATATAATCTGTTAAAAGGAGATGTCAGGGTTTTGCATTATTTAGACGACAATTTTGACACCGTACCATATGAGCTGTGAAACAGCGAAACAGTCTGTCTGTTTAATGGATGTCAGTTGCCAGTTATCTCCTGTTAATTCCTCTCTCCAAGTTCTCCACTGCTTTAACCTGGTATTGAACTCACAACTCTTTGGGTCCTGTCACTGTAGTTGACTTTTTTTTATTTTTGTCTGCAATTCTCTTATATACAGGTCTTCTTAATTTTTTTTTTTTTGCCTATTATTATCTTGATGAAGCACTGATGTATTTCCGACAAATATCTGTCTAAACTGTGAATGTTGAATTTACGATGTTAACGCATAAAAAATCCATAGATATGCAAACCTTGAAGATGGTTTCAGATGAGGTTGAAAGTACTTGGGATAATAAATATTATTTGACAGAAAATTTAGGAATTTTTCTTGGTCAAATTTCTACAGCCACTAAGAAATTAATTCGTGGATTGCAAGGATTAAAACTAAAATAAATAGACATAATACGTCTAAATTAAAGTTGGAAAATTCGTAAACTTAAGGAATCAGCACATATGCTAGGCCACAAAAATCTCCTGAGCCGACCAAGCATAGAAATGAATACAATATAGGAACCAGTAATAAGGAGTGTCAAAGAAAAGCGATAATAACAACAAAAGTTGCAATATGAGGTCTGGTAAAAAACATGCCATGATAGCAACAAAAATTGCAATATGAGCACTGGTAAAAATGTTGGCTGAAGACATTAGGTTTATAATACCCATAAATTCATGCACAGTGGATAAAGGCGTTTGTTTAAATCCTGTGGTGTGACCCAAAGAGTGTGAGTTCAATACCCGGTTAAGGCAGTGGAGAACTTTCAGAGGGAAATTAACAGGAGATAACTGATAACTGACATCCATTAAACATGGCACGTGGAACTAGAACAGTCTACCCCAGTGAGCGAAATAAATCGTTCAGCGTGACATTCCAACCATCAGAAGGCCGTAATAAATATGGTACGTAATAAATATGGCGACAAAGATGAGGACAATAGTCCGAATAATGTAAATAATGTATATAATACCTCATCTCAGAAATATAGACAGATACCAAAATAAAACATGTTAACAAG
>OZ038508.1:24372153-24384653 GCA_964036315.1 Acanthosepion esculentum | reverse complement strand
AATTCTCCAAGCCCTTTTTCCTCATTATATGTTCCAGAAAAGTCAAGAGTCCCTTTCTCATTCTAAGTCCGGGTCCTTTTTGTTTCCATTTTCCTTAAAACATGATTGTTATTCACATACTCCGTTCATGCTATTCTCAACATCCTTCTGTAGAGCAACATCTCTGTTGCCTCAAGTTTCCTCTTCATCTGTCAAACAAAACTGCTCAGCCTTCACTGCCATCGAGGGCGATTGATATTTTATAACAATTTAGCACTCTTTCCTGTCCTTCTAACAAACTTTGCCTGATGGTCGCATCATTCGTTACTAAAATAAGCCTTCGAATTCCTCTAACATTGTCTGTTATAACATATTCGAGAAGTTAAATATTATAAGAAAGAGCGTCGGAAATTAAGATGAAGGAGATACTAATCGATAAGATTAATGGCTAGTAATAAAATATATTTAAGTATGCAAGACATGAAAAATGGAGAATAAACCTTCAATGTAAAAAACAAGAGAAATAAGATGAAAGAAATACTAGTCCCAAATTAATAATAACTGACAATGCTACGTCTACAATGTGTCGCCCCCGTATTTTGGAGTTGAACCGATAGTGTTTCTGACGCTGCTGGCCACGGCCCCAATGGTGATTTGGACGACGCGAATGAAGGAAGTCTTGCGAGGCAACCGTCTTTCTCATTAGGATGTGATCCGATTCTTGAGCATCAGCTCAAGATGAAGATTAGAACTGATAGAAAACGCTTGCATTCGACAGTCTTCAGCGAAAGGTGGGTGAAAGAGTTGAGCATGGTTCGTTTGAACGGGGCTAGCCTTGATTTTCTCTCTTATGTATTCTTTCTACCTATGTCACATCGGGGCGGCTTCCTGTAGAGCCCTCCCCTGGTTAGGTTAGACAAGCTTTGTGTACCTAGTTAATGTGAGTAAGTGTTGTTTCCAGCCTGTTCCCGGGAACATCTTTGGTTATGATCCAGGTTGAGATTCCCAACCTCCCCAGTTTGTTTTGGCCCCCTTTTTATCTCGTCTGGGTCAGCTTTATATTTTCCCATGCCCGTATAATATTGTATCCTTTTTCCACTCCCTTAGAGAGAAAGAGAGAGAGCTTCTTGATTTTGTCCAATGGGCAGAATACAGCGGCCTCTCCTTTTTCAGGGTAGGACGGGCCCTACTAAAATCAGTTTAGTTTACTTTGTGTTGATTTTTAATTTATTAATGGGTTCATCTCCCTCTCCTCTCATTCTTCATTATTAGATTTTTATGTATTATAATTTATTATCATTAAATTTTTATGGCATGGGCGTGTTTTGCAGGTCTCCCTTGAGAGAATGTGGTATTATGGTGTATGAAGGATTGATTGGTGACGGACGAGTTCTTGTGGTGAATGTGGAAATCGTAGTGTATGAATGGGTCGTGAATCGGATTAGCTAGGTATAAGATAGTTAGTGATGACCAGCCTCAATCCCTCCCCATTTTGGCCTTGTGCCGCAATTTGTATTCTAAATACCATAAATATCGACGTTCGTGTATTTTGGATACCGCGTTCGTCGGAGAGTGAGTTATATTTTTGACTGGTTACATGCATTGGGATTTGTAAGATAGTACCTGCGAATTGAGTTTTCAGCATTTCTTTCTGCCCCCCCACCCCGATATTCGAGTCTGAACTTGCAGTGTTTTCTTCTATGTGTTGCGGAATTAATCTGCGACAAACATTTACTTTGATTTCAGAACGCTTACAATGTCTCAAAACAGTATGCAAATCATTTTCGGGATCTCCATCAGCTGCATCATAACGTTATCTCGAATTTCGTTCAAGGTTTTATCTTTAGGAAAAATCCATAGGTGGCAGTAATATTTATCAACTGACTAGCTTAAAAGCCGCACTATGAGGCGGCATTTAAACTAGCTCCTGCGGAGAGCTTTTGATTGGTCCATCATCACAATAGGCAGAGGGGAATATATGAAATAGGCAACAATAAACTACAGAAGAACTCAAAACTGATCGCTGCATTTAAATATTGCATTAATATTTAAGCTTACATTTTAAAACCTCAGCGATAGTTCTTCTTCTAATTGATGTACGTAGGTCCTTACTTTCCCTACAAAGAATTATTTTTATTTCATGGGTGACTTTTGCTGGATTTTGCAATTAATTTCGATTATTCCCAAATTTATTTCCAAGTTATAAAATCTGTTATCTCATAAAGAATTCGTCAGAGCAAATCACTTAAAACATTCGCCGAAAACAATCACGTTGATGAAAACTTGGGAATCCAAAATTTCAGGATTGCGTGTACGGTTAATGTTTTTAATTTGATCACCGAGTCGACCTGATTCCAAAATGGTATGCTATATCGGGCTAAGTCCACTAGGAGTAAAGTTGAAAAAGTGTGACACAGTGACACACTGACATTCGTATTTATTATATAGATGTAGTTATTCTTAAAACTATTAATTTTTATGGGTTTCAATAATCAACAAGCAGATCAAATTAACTGCTGATTCCCAGTAACTGATTTCTTCAACTTGACACGTTAAATTAATTGTCTGACTTAATCCATTTCATAATATATATATATATATATATATATATATATATATATATATATATATATATATATATATATATATATATATATATATATATATATATAGACAATATTAGTGGTGAAGATACACATACATATGCAATTATATATGCACATACACATATATGTATAAAAATAATTCCAAGAGGATATGATCCAGGTAGAACTCGATGTCCAGGACAGAGTAAGGATATAATAAAAAGGCTTAAACACTAATATTCCATGGTCATAATTTATTCCATTGGAATCGCAAAAACGACCCAATTCATCAGACCTACAGATTCAAAAATGCTTGAATGCTTTTTTGAATCTGTTGGTCTGATGAATTGGGTCGTTTTTGCGATTCCAATGGAATAAATTATGACCATGGAATATTAGTGTTTAAGTCTTTTTATTATATATATATATATATATATATATATATATATATATATATATATATATATAATTTAAATATTATAACATTTTTCATATTGTTATGGTCCAAGTTCCTTGTACCACAGTGATGGTCCAAGGTTAGAACCAATGAAGAAATAACTCGAACACAGGTATGGAATAACAAAGATATATTACAACAGAAATATAATACAAAGAAGTAGAAGTATTAGTAATGACGATCAGATTTGGTTAGAGTGAACTATGTTGTCTCGACAAGTATCACCATTCCAATGTTCTTACAATTATCTCTCTTCCCTCTTGAGAGGCGCAGTATTTATACTGTCAGGAATAGTCCATTATTATTATTATGGGTAAGTTCCCATAACACATATAGACAAAAACAATTTAGTCACTACAAAGATGCAACCTTGTTTCGGTGCATTTATTTGCACCTCGACTGGTGAGGACCAAAAATGGTTATGAACAATTCTGTTTCAATAACAAAAGTAACAGAATTGTTCATAACCATTTTTGGTTCTCACCAGCCGAGGTGCAGCTAAATGCACCGAAACAAGGCTGCATCTTTGTAGTGACTAAATTGTTTTTGTCTATATGAAAATATTATAATAAATAATTATTGATCTACTATCGGTATTGAACCCTCTTTTGAATTAATGCTGTGAACGTTAGAATTTATATATTATTTTCGTTCTCATTACATTCGGATATATATATATATATATATATATTTTTATATATATATATATATATATATATATATATATATATATATATATATATATATATATATATATATATATATATATCAAAGTGTAGAAGAACGAACAGTAAGATTATAGCATTCAGAAATTTCCAAAGAACGGAAGTGGATGATATTTGCTTCGATAACTGTATTTCTGAATAAAAGTTTTTAGTAACACCGTGATTCCCCACCTGATGAGAAGTTTCAAAAAGGTTTTCCGTTTTTTGACGTTGAAACAAAAATGTACAATTTTGTAGTGGATATGTGCATGTTCTAATGTAACACTGTATAAGATCGTCGTGGCCTGATGATTGCGTCAAGCATGAAACAGACTGTTGCCTCTAAGTGTTGACTTCTATGTTCACTTTTATATTTACACACGCTCTATCTCTGATATTGAGCACTTTATCCAATAAATATAGCACACTTTAAGACTATATTTCTTCATACATATATATATATATATATATATATATATATATATATATATATATATGTGTGTGTGTGTGTGTGTGTGTGTGTGTGTGTGTGTGTTTATGTATAAAGAAATTGACCCATGGGTGCTTAATATAAGAGGAGATCTTAAAAAATGGGAATTCGGTATTTTTCTGAATATGAAATAAAAGATCCACGTGTCTAGAAGTTAAGTAAAGAAATATTTCTTTTTCCAGAAACACAACTGTAATAACGACATATTCGCACACCCTGTGAGACTTCTTCGTAGTTTTTTTTTGTAATGAAACTAGTAGCACTGGAAGAATCCCAGGCACGTCTTTGATAAGTATGCGAACAAAAAGCTCGCACAAATTAAGTATCGACTAGCACAACTCTCGTCGAATCACGTTTGTACAGTATTATCTCGTCAGAAAGTGCATTAAATGCTGCAGACGAGTTTTCTGTCAAACCTAAAAAATAAAACAACTTTTTTATACAACTATTTCAAACAGATTGACAAGACGTTTAGATTGTTCTATTCACTGTATTAGCACTCTGTTTGACAAGTATTATTTAAAAAAAAATCTTTTAAAATAAATTAACCTTATCAATGAATGGGACTAAGTAATTCTCTAAAGAATTAAAAAAAAAGAACAATGGCCCACTATTTTTAAAACAACGTAACAGAACACGCGTCGTATCATATGTACATAAAATCACGCATGTAGAAATTTAAACCAACTGTAACAATTACTATTTTCTTTTTGAGCTCTGGGGAAAAATGCGAAATTAATAAACGGAGAGGAGTTTAATTAAGCTCTGTGCTTGTTGAAAATTTCCAAAAATAAATTAATAAATAAATAAATGCCCCCCTTTCAATTAGACATCTCGCCGGACTTATTCAACCTGCGTCCTGGGTATGACGATAAACTACATCCGGCAGCAAGGCCTCTGATCAGAAGATTTTGAGGAGCGTGGAAACAACTCTTAATTGATGTTGTTTCCATGTCCGCCCTGACTCGGGGTGGTAGCACCTGTTCGGGTACCAAGTATGGGAAAATAATTAACCCCCACAAACTGGGGTCAAAAACACTATGAATGTGTAAAAATACATTGTCATAGTAAAAATGACAGCAAAATATTTTCATATTAAAAAAATTACCAGCAATATATTTTTTTTGTGAAAAGAAATTACTAATGCTTCCAAGGAAATTAAATTTTGACATTAAATGACCCATAAGGTGTTGGTATGCCGTTAAATCAATAATAGCAATAGTAACCTATTCAACCTACATTGTAAGGTGATTCTGAGAGGCTTAGAAATTCTATCAGGATTCATTATTAGCGTCTTTAATCTTAACAAAATAAGATATGCAGATGTCACGGTGTTCATAGCAGATACAGAAAGGAAACTACAAGAAATCCTACTGAATGTAGTGAAGAAAAGAGAGAAGAAAGGATTTAAAAATCAATTGTAAAAACAGACGGGATGCGTGGTTGTGAGCAAAAGGGACGGCCCATCACGCAAATTACAAACTGGAGATGCCAAAATCAAGCAATTACAATAATTTAAATATACAGGAAGTGTTTTTTACAGAGGATGGAAAGAGCGACACTGAAATCCGTAGGTGCACTGGCATATGCTTTCCAAAAGAAAATCAAAGTCTGTCTGAAGGGTCGGATCCTCGGACAAAATACATTTTATCTTATTTTGACTGAAGAAGACCGTAAACTAAATTTCAGTTGGCAATCATCAATTTTCAAATGTACCTTTCTATCTGTCTATATTTCTGAGATGAGGTATTATGTACATTATTTACATTATTCGGACTATTGTCCTCATCTTTGTCGCCATATTTATTACAACGTTTCGGCCTTTCAGTATCTGTCTATATTTCTGAGATGAGGTATTATGTACATTATTTACATTATTCGGACTATTGTCCTCATCTTTGTCGCCATATTTATTACAACGTTTCGGCCCTTCCGTATCTGTCTATATTTCTGAGATGAGGTATTATGTACATTATTTACATTATTCGGACTATTGTCCTCATCTTTGTCGCCATATTATTACAACGTTTCGGCCTTTCAGTATCTGTCTATATTTCTGAGATGAGGTATTATGTACATTATTTACATTATTCGGACTATTGTCCTCATCTTTGTCGCCATATTTATTACAACGTTTCGGCCCTTCAGTATCTGTCTATATTTCTGAGATGAGGTATTATGTACATTATTTACATTATTCAGACTATTGTCCTCATCTTTGTAGCCATATTTATTAGAACGTTTCGGCCCTTCAGTATCTGTCTATATTTCTGAGATGAGGTATTATGTACATTATTTACATTATTCGGACTATTGTCCTCATCTTTATCGCCATATTTATTACAAAGTTTCGGCCCTTCAGCATCTGTCTATATTTCTGAGATGAGGTATTATGTACATTATTTACATTATTCGGACTATTGTCCTCATCTTTGTCGCCATATTTATTACAACGTTTCGGCCCTTCAGTATCTGTCTATATTTCTTAGATGAGGTATTATGTACATTATTTACATTATTCGGACTATTGTCCTCATCTTTGTCGCCATATTTATTACAACGTTCTTAATCTAATGTCTCTGGGTCGCCACTTTTGACTTTTGCTCGGTGTTGTAAGCAGCGGACGATCCCTTTCTTTACGCTGTATAGATGGTAGGAGTTGAAATTGAGGTACTGTCCGGACACATGTAACAGTGGATAAAGGCGTTAGTTAGATCCAGTGACAGGACCCAAAGAGTGTGAGTTCAATACCCGGTTAAGACAGTGGAGAAATTTCAGAGGGAAATTAACAGGAGATAACTGATAACTGACATCCATTAAACATGACACGTGGAACTAGAATAGTCTACCCCAGTGAGCGAAATAAAGGGTTCAGTTCGATATTCGAACCACCTGAAGAAGGGCGGAGCGTACAACGGCCGAAACGTTGTAATAAATATGGCGACAAAGATGAGGACAATAGTCCCAATAATGTAAATAATGTACCTTTCTAATTATGAAGACCCACGCACATATGTACCTGACAAAAAAAGGATTTCTCGGTGGAAATCAGACGGGCGGCAGGTAGGAATTGCCTAGTTTGAATTAATGGCAAAAACAAATAAAATTGACGAACGTGAACAAAGATATTAACACTGGTTGGGTATCGCATCAAAATTGTCAGTGAAAACAAAGAATTTCAATAATGCACATATGCATTATAAATCTATATTCTAAGACGTATGTGTTATTAATTTCAGACTCATTCTATTTCTGTCTATCAATTTTACTCTTTTAATATCAAGCGATTTGTTTGTATGTCTGTTCATATATATATATATATATATATATATATATATATATATATATATATATATATATATATATATGTATGTATGTATGTATAATTCATATATGGGCCATCACCATCATTACCATCAATATCATCATCATCACCATCGTCATCATATATATATATATATATATATATATACATATATATTAATCTTTTCACATCGATCTGTCTATCTATTTATCTGTCTTAGTTTTTTCATATCTATCTATATCTATATCTGTCGGTCGGCTCACATCTATCTATCTATCTACCTATCGGTGTGTCTTTTCATCTCTCTCTCTATCGCTCTCTCTCTCTCTCTCTCTCTCTATATATATATATATATATATATATATATATATATACACACGCACACTCACATATATATATATAATTATATATATTAGTCTTTTCGCATCTATCTTAATCTGTTCAGATCTTTCTCGCTCACTTTATTCTTATCTAACATATATACTTGCTATTAGCAAGTATATTGTGTGAATTAAGTACAAACACGGGCACACACGTGCACACGCACACACATATATATGGGTGCATATGTACATAGGTGTGCCTAAACACGTTTATTAGTACATCATTATCTCTAAAGAAATGCTTATCCATATCTATCTATCTTTCACACATATATATATATATATATATATATATATATATATATATATATATATATATATATATATATATATATATATATATATATATATATATATGTTAATGGTCAGAGTTGAATCAGACTAGGGAACAGTAGTATTAAAAAGTGCTTAATACACGTGAGAAGTAAAAATAAAAATAACATGTAGAACTTTTAAATTGAAAAATCAGGAGGTCAATTAAAATACGTGACCACGGTTTCGACCTGTCGGTCTCGTCGGGTATACTTTTATAATGACCACTTTAACGTTTTATAAAAACACGAAGAACGCAAAAAAACAAAACAAATAACACTACATAATTATCTTTAAAAACAAAAACAGGCATATGATGATTGAAAGACAGAACATTGGGTGTAATGGGAAGGGAAGTGGAAAAGGTGGTTAAGGTAAAAATGAAATGGGACAGGAATGCAAGTGCATTATAAATTTGGTCGCGTATTTTAATTGACATCCTGACTTTTAAACTACATAAATATGCATATATATTTTATGGTAATTGGTCGAGCTTAGAATCCTCAACAGAATGCAGAAAGCACCGGACGGCCGTTTCGTCCTATCTGGGACTCATTCACTACCGAGAATCGAACCTGGATCGCTTCGTTACAACGCGAACCTCATACCAACTGTACCACGGGACACGGTGACGATGAAGACATAAACTAGACTCGATATAGCGTCGCTACTCACTCAATTCCGTTCACCGATACCCATCCAAGTATCCAGAGTTATCCAGAGTCCCCGAATAATATCGAGTCTAGTTTATGTCTTCTTCGTCACCGAGTCCCGTGGTGCAGTCGATATGACGTTCGCGTTGTATCGAAGCGATCCCGGTTCGATTCTCGGTAGTGGATGCGCACTACTGTTGAGTCACAGATAGGACGAAATGGCCGTCCAATGCTTTCTGCATTCTGTTGAGGATTCTAAGCTCGACCAATTACTATAAAATTACCCTAAATCCCCAAATCAATTACTCACATATATATATATATATATATATATATAAATAAAATACAAGCACGATTGATTTGTGCTTTTCAATCTGGACGCATTTTCTTAAAAGAATTAAACATTCATAATCAATAATAAATGCTACAAAAAAAGTCATTTTACATATTGATTAAGTTCGGCGGAAATATATGTGTACAATAAATATATACATAATTTAGTAAAAATCATCCCTGTTACTGGGAGATCATGATCTCAGATCTCATGCCACTATGTCCACCATGAAATTTCTCATAGTGTAATGAATTACTTAGCATCGCCCATCACCTTTCCAGCTCACATATGACAGGTTGTAATGGGATACCTGGTACTAACAGCAAGGTATGATCTGTGTCCTGACCTACGAGGGAATGTGGATTCTCGCTTTTCCTAAATATATTAGTAACAAGAGAACCAATGAAAAATCCAATTATCATCTGAACTAGTAGATCGTCGATGTACTATGTTGTGTCCTTCGGGGGTTTTTTTCCTCAAGGTAATAGCTGTTGTCTGGCAATACATATCTCCTCGCCAGGGACAATTCGACAGGTTGAATTGGGTAACAATAATAGTTTACCTGTTTAGACGTGAGGTTTTCTTTTTTTTCATTTTTGAATTCTTCCTACACATATTTAATACTTATCTTTTAAAACTTCATCGTGATTGACCGTTCATATCTATCTATCTATCTATCTATCTATCTATCTAAGCTTTTTTATTATCTACTTATCTATCTCAAACTGTTTATATCTATCTATCTATCTATCTCAGTCTGTTCATATATATCTATTTCAGTCTGTTCATATCTATCTATCTATCTATCTATCTATCTATCTATCTATCTATCTATCTAAGCCTTTTCATTTTCTACTTATCTATCTCAGACTGTTTATATCTATCTATCTATCTAGCTATCTATCTCAGTCTGTTCATATCTATCTATCTATCTATCTATCTATCTATCTATCTATCTATCTCAGTCTGTTCATATCTATCTATCTATCTATCTATCTATCTCTGTCTGTTCATATCTATCTATCTATCTATCTATCTATCTATCTATCTATCCCAGTCATCATATCTCTCTCCCACTCCCACTCTCTCTCTATCTATCTATCTCTCTTTCTATTATTATTATTATCATTAAATAATTAACTTCCATTTTTGATTAGTAGTTAGGATAATACATACATCATTAAAACTGATTCCCTAAAATGGAAATTACTTATCATTCAGCCTCGAATATCACAACGTTGAGGCAACTTAAGTTTGGCACAAGGCCGCATTAATGAGGTCTCTCCGTGTGAAACGTACGTAGTATCTATCTATCTATCTATCTATCTATCTCAGACTGTTTATATCTATCTCAAACAGTTTATATTTATTTATCTATCTATCTAAGCTTTTTCATTATCTATCTATCTATCTATCTCTCTCTCTCTCTCTCTCTCTCTATATATATATATATATATATATATATATATATATATATATATATATATTGCATTAAATTTTACGATAGCTATATATTGCAAGTTATTTAACTATGTTCACACATTGCAAATTATTTCGCAATAGAAAGCATTGTAAGATATTTTACAAAAGTGACAAATTGCAAATTATTTTATTGTAGGAAAGTCATTGTAAAATATTGTACGATTGATTTATGTTACAAATTATATTTAAGATAATTTCATGTAGAGATGCACTGAAAATTGGCCGCGGTGTATCTTAAAATAGAAAATTCTCTTTCTGACAATAAGATTCGTGGCTGATTTGTCAAAAAGCTAGCTTTTGGATGTTTTCGGCTTGGTTAAGGCGATTCCAGTCTAAGACATCTTTGGTCTGGTTTGACTGATTTTGCTTAACGGCATTATCAACATCTGTATGGGTTCTCTAATGCCAACATCTAAATATTTTGTATCCAGTTTTATGGCTTCAGCTACATATATTTTAAACGCAATTTCACGCTTTCAAAAACAGATATTTTGTACATAATTTTAGACTTCCAGGATAAACGTGTGTTTTTAAGTTGTTTGTTTTTGTTCAGTGGTATATCCACCCGTATGGATTATCTAATGACGAAATCTAAATATAAAAATTTAAATTTTATAATTAATAAAGAGAAAGA
The DNA here is from genome assembly GCA_964036315.1 of Acanthosepion esculentum. NCBI lineage: Eukaryota > Metazoa > Mollusca > Cephalopoda > Sepiida > Sepiidae > Acanthosepion > Acanthosepion esculentum. The sequence goes on along the minus strand of OZ038508.1, from coordinate 24,373,336 downwards.
CATTATTTCATGATTATATTATAAACTTGCTAAGGTCCAGAGACGGATATGCAATGTAATTGGCCCTGATCTGGCATCTCGTCTGCAGTCGCTCTCTCACAGACGCGCCGGTAATACTTTCATGATAATTGCTCCGATGAGCTGCTTTCGCTGGTTCCCAGACTTCATGAATTCAAGCGTCCTAAGAGGCTGGCATCCCGCTCTCACCCTTTCACCGTTGAAACTGTTAAATGTAGCCGTCTCTTCTACTCCAATAGCTTCATATCTCGCACCTCTCGCCTGTGGAACTCCCTTCCCTTTTCCTGTTGCCCTGATAGCTATAATATCCAACTATTCAAATGTAATGTCGATCGACATCTCCAGTTGCCTTGATCTATGCACTATCCTTCTCCTCATCCTTTCCTCTATCGCTCCTATCTGCTCTCGTTCCAAATCTTCTGTAACTCCTTGCGAGCTAGTGGCTTCCCGCCTTGCTTGGGGTGAAATGCTTTAAAAAAAAAAATTATTTACCTACATTTTTTTTTTGGCCAAATAATCATACAAAATGAAAACCTTGTTTTTCTTTCCAAAAAATGATTTTGTTTCGTATGCCATCTCTCTTATTTTGCTATAAAATGCATTGATGTTCATTTTACTAAAAAAAATGTACTGTTGGTAATTTTGCTATAAAAATATGGTACATACAAGTTTACTGCACCTGGTATTCCTAAGCAGTCACCCATCTAGATGCTGACTAGACTCAACATTGCTTAACTCCGCTGATTGTACGGGAATCGGCGTTTCAACTCAATATTGACGTAAGCAGTGGCACTTTTGGAAAATAACTGAAAAACCATATCCATGGACTGACCCAAGCCTTGTGACTGAAATTGCGTATAGCAAACTGATTCGTCAATGGTTCTGGTAGAGCGAAGTCACAAGTCATCGTGACCGAGTTGTTGATTGCAACTAAAGTTCGCTCAGCATAGTTGCAGTCTACACAACAGGTCAGCTCTGAAGGTGTTGAACAAGCAAACATTTCTGTGCAGGCATCTGCGCAACACGGACTGCTAGCCGACCTATACCGGGAAACGAGTGGTAACCTATTATTTTCTAAAATTGTATGTATTGGTTCTCTCTGTCGCACCAGAAGGTTTTTCTCAACTGAGTCCATCCTCCGCATCTACAAATCTACCATTTGTCC
>OZ038508.1:24339653-24352153 GCA_964036315.1 Acanthosepion esculentum | reverse complement strand
AGTATTCTTCGTGTGACACGTATCGTCCTTTAGGATTCCATCAGACATCTATAACTTTTATGTTGAAGCGATTACGCATGCTCATGACGGAGAGGGGACGACGAAATGTTAAATTTAGTTTTTTTTTTTCTTTTTGAATATGTCTTTTAGGGATATAGGTTAACCGATCGCATTTAGTTTCTTTTTATTTATCGTTTTATCACGTTTTATTAAATCAAAATGTGGGATATATATTAGCAAAAGTCCTAAACACAAAAACAAAAAGAAACATATTTGACAACAAAAGGAAAAATTTAGAAATTTAAATTTAATTTATATCTTATATTACGAGTCACGGCTTTATGTTATATATATATATATATATATATATATATATATATATATATATATATATATATATATATATATATATATATATATTTTGAATTGGACATAGTCCGACAATTAAGGCCGGTAAATCAGGCCGGTAAATGTTATTTAATACTGTTTATTATAAAAAAAAACAGAGCATTTGCTTAAATACTTGTATCTATAAAAAGAAGGTTAAACATATTATAAATGTCTATATATATATATATATATATATATATATATATATATATATATATATATATATATATATATATATATATATATATATATATATATAACACCTTGAAAATGGACATTACCAGGAAGCTTCGAAGTCGGGAAAACAATAAAAATTGATATTTAAATTTAAGTAATCTTTTATTTTATAATTTGTTATACATATATATATATATATATATATATATATATATATATATATATACATCTGTTATTAGTACATATAATTTTTAGTATATATAAGTCTTTTTTTTCAATCAACACCAGTATTGTTGAAACAAAATTGCAATTTTTGTACTGATGTTGTATAAATATTTTGTATATATTTATATATATATATATATATATATATATATATATATATATATATATATATATATATATATATATATATATGTTATTTTCAACGGTCCCTCGTATTTGAGTAGGGGCTTCGGTTATATGTTAACCACTATGTTTTTTTTTTATTTTTACACCTACCGGCCTGACATTTTGAGAAATATTTTGCCTAATACTGTCATTTTTGTGAAGTCAAATACGTAATTTCTCGTAGACGGCAGGCAAACTCCATAAAGGCAAAATATTTGTACTCCTTGATAAGTCATTTTTGAAGATTCATTAATGCATTTAAATTGCCCCATCGTGCAAGTCTTAATGATATTACAACGTTGAAAAAGAAATCATTTTACCACATATATATTTTTTATTGTTTAAAACATATATACATATATACATACACACACACATTATATATATATATATATATATATATATATATATATATATATATGTTAAAAAAATAAGTAAAAAATATTTTTAAAATTTAAATAAGTAAAAAAAATATTAAAAACTTAAATTTTTCAGACACACTTGGTTGTATATTAATATTTTTTTGTTTTATTATTTCAGTTTCTCGACTAGTTTCGGTCAACATCGCCATCATTCGGAGAAAATAAAATCCCTGCTTGTTAGTAACAACGAACTACAGGAGTGAATGACTGTTTCTGAAGAAAGTGAACTTTATCTGTAGTTTTCATTTGTTTTTCATCGTTAATTTTGGTCAGTCCTTTTGTTGGTCAGACGGCCTCTTTTAAGTTGTTTTTAAGATAGAGGATGGAAGATTCCTGACTAATATATATATATGTATATATATATATATATATATGCAAAAAAATACAGTGTCAAAAAGCAAGAAGATAAAAAACACAAGACTTTACAATGGTAACTTTCCGCTAAATTTATTATTGCATATCTGCGAAATATAATATAATATATATATATATATATATATATATATATATATATATATATATATATATATATATATATATATATAGTCAAATTCCTGTCTAATAATATCACTTTAGTTACAGCTGCATGAAATTTGTTCGGTAAAAATGCTACTCTTGTATGATTTGAGTTACGTATTACCAAAACATGATCACAGTTATATTATAAATAAAAGTCATTGTATTATATTGTAGACATATATAGATATATAGAAATTTTTATTACTTAAAATATTATTTAATTTTATTTAATTTTTTTTTTTTTCGAGGATACCCATATTTGAGTAGCGTTCAGACCGACAGACGAAATAAATACTGTTTTAAATAAATAAAAATAAAATAAAGACGGAGCGTTTACCCAAATACAAGTATCCACTAAAAATAAAGTTTGAAGTAATAAAAAATATGTCGGATTAAAAAATAAGATCCATTAATTCTTTGTTTCTGGGCAGATATGTATTTTGGGAACCTATGTCTTAGTGGCTTTATTGCCTTCCTTGGGGTGAAATTAATAAAAAAAAATACAGGTATCCACTAAGATATAACGTTTGAAATAATAAAAATATGTCGGATTCAAAAATAAAATCCATTAAATCCTTCTGAATGAAAATACATAACACATTCTAGCTCGAACTTTACGGCTGCTATGAAGAGAAATATATCCGAATGTATATGCCGATTCATAATTTATATGTAAGCGGGTGCTGTAAAATTCTACGTTATGGTGCTGAAAAGTACTCTGCCTGATCCCAAAAACGTTCTCTGCCTAATTTCGAAAACGTGACCGAACAACAGATTTTTTTAAAAAATCTCTTTTTGGTCGGATCGAGAAATTTTCAGCTCGCCATTCGATGTCCTTATTCAATGCAGACTTACACACACGTCTGTGTTTGAGTGTGCATAAGTGTGTGTCTGTGTGCATGTGTGTATGTGTGTGTGTCTGTGTCTATGTGTGCGTGTGTGTGTGTGTGTCTGTGTGCATGTGTGTATGTGTGTGTGTGTGTCTGTGTCTATGTGTGCGTGTGTGTGCGTGTGTGCATGTGTGTGTGCATGTGTGTGTGTAAGAGCATGTGTGTGTGTGTGAGTGTGAGTATATGAGTAAGTGTGCGGGGTTGCATGAGTGTGTGTGAGCCTGTGTTAGCCTTTATGAGTGTGAGCATGTGTGTGCTTGTTAGTTTGTGAGTATTAGTGTGTGTTAGTTTGTGTCTGTGTTAGCCTTTGTGAGTGCGTGTGTGCATGTGTGTGTGTGCATGTGTGTGTATAAGAGCATGTGTGTGTGTGTGTGAGTATATGAGTAAGTGTGCGTGGTTGCATGAGTGTGTGTGAGCCTGTGTTAGCCTTTGTGAGTGTGAGCCTGTGTGTGCTTGTAAGTTTGTGAGTATTAGTGTGTGTTAGTTTGTGAGTGCGTCTCTCTCTCTCTCTCTCTCTTTCTCTCTCTCTCTCTTTCTCTCTCTCTGTGTGTGTGTGTGTGTGTGTGTGTGTGTAAGAAGCCCAAAACTGTGTTGCCTATAAAAACGAAGTAAGAAAAATATTCATCTGAGTTCTAATAAATATTTATTTATTTTATATTTTTTTTTGACTGTCCACTGGAAATGCGTTCTGCAAAGATTAAATTTTCAATCATATCTTTTTTTTTGTCTATTTTCTTTATCTGTTTATTTATTTTTTTTACTCGCCCCCCTCCTGTTTCGTCACCCTACCCTGCATCGGTTTCGAAACCACCACTTCCTTTCCTTCAAACCCTGAATAGACCCTAACACCTACCATTTTCATAATCTTTCTCAGTACCCTTCGAATCTTGCGCGTTAAGCGTAGCAAACCAGAAACTAAGAAATGCCCAATACACAATATATATATATATATATATATATTTGTGTGTGTGCGCGTGTGTGTGTGTGTAAAGGTATGGAGCGGGGAATGGACGCGCTCTGTGGCTGTTTTTAGTGTCAGAAGTCCATGGATGATTTTTCTCGTAACAGCTTGGAACGACCGCTGCTTCTATCGTTTTCCTTCTCTTCCCTCCCTTTATCTTTTATTTACCTCTCCTCCCCTTCTTTCCTTACTCCATGTTTTTCAATCGTCGACATATATATGCATGGATTTCTCCATATGAGTGTGTATTTGCATTTTCATCTATATGCGTATTCATTGTGTGTTTGTGTATGTGTATATCTTTGTGAGCACACAAACACGCACATGCACACACGCACTATATATATATATATATATATATATATATATATATATATATATATATATATATATATGCGTGTGTGTGAAAGTGATTTAATTTCTTTCATATATGATTATAAATTTCTCTTGCTTCGTCCGCTGGCATCGCTCGATTTCTCAAGTTTACATATTTGTTCTTTTTCTATTTTCTGATTCGTTAGCGAAACACTCGCCTCAAGTAAATAACCAGCACTACAATAACGATAGCTATAAATAAATACATAAATAATAAAAAAAAATATATTAAAAAATAAGGATGAAATTATTCCCGTACAACAGAATAATGGGGAGAGTGCTGGAATTTTGGATAGAATGTATGTCGTCTAATCTGCAGTGAGAACCACCAGACACGATTGGTGGAAAAATTGAACGCTGAATTGATGGGCATCAAAGGAGATACTGACTTGTTGTCACTTAATCTCCGGAAGGAAAAAAATCCGACATTTGGCGGGAACATCCAAATCTTGAAATTTCTAGATTTGGATGTTACCGCCAAATGTCAGATTTTTTTTTTTTTTTACCCGGAGATTAAGTGACAACAAGTCAGTAAATATAATAATAGATATATATGAATAATGCTAATATACACGATGAATGTTTATTATAATAATAATAATAATAATAATAAGAAGAAGAAGAAGAAGAAGAAGAAGAAGAAGAAGAAGAAGAAGAAGAAGAAGAAGAAGAAGAATGTAGTGCCATCATCATTGACATCATCTACCACAACAGCAATAAGAAATACCGCAAAGCATCATCATCATCAACAACTACAATAGCAACAATAAGAACAACAGCAACAACAACAAAAACAACAACAATAATAATAAGAAGAATGTAGTGCCACAAAAGCATCATCATCATCACTGACATCATCATCTACCACAACAGCAATAAGAAATGCCACAAAAGCACCATCATCATTATCAACAACTAAAACAACAGCAACAATAAGAACAACAACCACAGCAATAGGAAGAAGAAGAAGAAAAGTAAAAGAAAGAATTATCACCACGTCGTCGTCGTCATCACAATCATCAGCGACTACAACGAAAAGAACAGCAGAAATACTCTACTATTACTAATACTATTATTATTATTATTATTACTAATCATAAAATTCCTGGACACATCGGCATCTCAGAGCTACAAAAGATTATTTTGTGTGGAACTGCACATATTATCCGCAAAACCTTCTCCATTTAAAGGAAACGTCCCAAATGTACATAGATAACTCTCCTACACTGCCCTTTTTATTCACAGACCCCAGAGTGGACTTGGTAATTAGGCACTTAAAATTACTCTGGGGTAAGATAGTATCATACCTAATAATAATAATAATAATAGCATGGCCTTTCAATAAAAATAAATTCTTGTTATTTTAATGTTCTCTCTCCTTAACAGTGTCTTTTTTTTCTTCTCATATTCTCTAACACTCGGTAACTCCTTCCATCTTAGTGGCTTTATTGTCTTGCTTGGAGTGAAATGGTTAAGAAAAATCTGTTAAAGACCATAACGAAATACATAAATATAAGGATCGTTAAACTGAAAAATGCGGCACCTTAAAACGATTTATTATTATATCTATAATAATTGTTTGTAACCTAATAATGAAATTTATTATTATACCTATAATAATTGTAACCTAATAATCAAATTTATTATTATACCTATAATAATTGTAACCTAATAATGAAATTTATTATTATACCTATAATAATTGTAACCATCGGAGCGATGAATAAAGCTACAGACAGGATCATGAACAAAATCACTGTCATCTCCTACTTACAAGAGAGTAAAAAAAATCGGGAAATTTCTCTTTATACTCAAGAGAGAATTTTCAATTTAAAGAAAATATAAACACTGTACATGTTAAGTAACACTTATCTTTAAAGTTTGTGTAAACAAAATACAATATCTTTACGACTTTGCTTTACACAAGTTCTTGGATAATAACCCGGTAAGACAGTAAGAGTGGGCAGAATGCAAAAGAATAATGCTCTTAGGCTCAAAAATGTTCAGTGGATACCATTTCTGACCTTAGGTCTCTAGTTGGGACCCGGAAGGAAATTAATATACAACAGAAACCGTAGGAAATAATAATAATAATAATAATAATAATAACAACAACAACAACAACAACAACAAAGGCTGTCTAGGCCATGTCAGTGATGAGGACCAAAGAAGATACTGAGAAAGGTGTTGGAGATTTCAATTGACTTGTTGTCACTCAATCTCATGGAACAAAATCCATCTGATTGGAACATGCAAATATATGAAATATAAAGAATAGTATACGAATAATCATAATATACACGATGCATGCTTATAACAATAATAATAATAATAATAATAATTAGAAGAAGAAGAAGAAGAAGAAGAAGAAGAAGAAGAAGAAGAAGAAGAAGAAGAAGAAGAAGAAGAAGAAGAAGTAGGAGAAGAAATAAAAGAGGAAGTAAAAAAAGAAGAGAAAAAGAAGAAGGTTGTGGTGAAATAAGTTACAGCCACTACTATTATCATTTTAATACTAATAATATTAATACTAATGCTGATAGTAGATCGTCCTTGGTGCAATAATGGAGGGGAAATGCGGTCATGGCAGAAAGAACGGCCGCTGGTACTAAGTGTATTGCTTGTAGCCTTAATAGTGCTGCTGGTTGTTTATTTAATGATTTCTACAAAAGTAAATGTATTATGAAAATAAATCTTGATGAGGAAGAAATATCAGGGAGCGGATATAAACGAAGGGTTTAGTCGATTAGATAGAAATTGGAGGAGGAAAAATGTGGGTGAAAGAAAGAAAGAAAGAAAGAAAGAAAGAAAGAAAGAAAGAAAGAAAGAAAGAAAGAAAGACTAAGAGAATTGGTTATAAAAAAGACAAGGGTAAGATGAAGCGATTACAGAAAGAAAGAAAGAAAGAAAGAAAGAAAGAAAGAAAGAAAGAAAGAAAGAAAGAAAGAAAGAAAGAAAGAAAGAAAGAAGGAAGGAAGAAAGAAAGAAAGAAAGAAAGAATTATAAAAAGACAAGGGTAACAAAGAAGTGACTGGATATCGAGAGAGAGAGAGAGAGAGAGAGAGAGAGAGAGAAAGTTTGAAAGAAAGAAAGAAAGAAAGAAAGAAAGAAAGAAAGAAAGAAAGAAAGAAAGAATCGGTTATAAAAAGACAAGGGTAACAAAGAAGTGACTGGATAAAGAAAGAAAGAAAGAAAGAAAGAAAGAAAGAAAGAAAGAAAGAAAGACAGAAAGAAAGAATCGGTTATAAAAAGACAAGGGTAACAAAAAAGTGACTGGATATCGAAATAATAAAAGAAAGAAAGATAGTAAGAAAGAAGGTAAGAACAAAACAGAAAGAAAGACATGCAAACTGTCAAAATTAGTTATAAAAAGTCCAGGGGAAGAGAAAAGCAATTGGATATAGAAAAATGGAAAAGGAACAAAATCAAGAAAGAAAAAAAGAAAGAATCTTTCTTTCTTTTAAAAAAAAGCAAAAAGTGAGAAAGGTTATACAAGAGAATAATAAAAAATGGGGTGCAAATAAAAAATAAAACAAATATTTAAACAGGAAGAAAAACTAAATAATAAAATAGTTCAGAAAGAAATTAAGTAATTTATTCTAAAGACAAAAATGTGGGGTAGGCACATATAAATATTTATTTATTCTATCATCCTCCATTTGCTGATATCTGCTTCGAGAACGATTTCTAAATAATGGTTGGGGTTCTAATCTATATATTTATCCTTCGAAAACGATTTCTAAATAATGGTTGGGGTACTAATCTACTAGATAGATAGATATATATATATTTATCCTTCGAAAACGATTTCTAAGTAATGGTTGGGGTTCTAATCTACTATATATATATAGTTAACGATTCATCGAGTCTGAAACCTCTACAGAATGCACTGGACAGGCGTTTCGTCCTATATTTGGGACTTATCAGCAGTGCGCATCCACTACCGAGAATTGAAACCCTGACAGTTAGGTCGTGAAGCAAACACCATACCATCAGTATGGCTGATGCTAACCGCCAGGAGAACAACACTTTGCTCCTTCTTGGATTTATTTTGTCCACTGACATGAAGTCGGCTGATTATATTGAATCAACTGCTAGGTCAGCTGCTAGGAAAGTTGATTCACTCTGTCATGCTAGACAATTCTTCTTGTCACAATTCATTTTGCACATTTATAAATCTACCATTCGCCCGTGCACTGTATATCGCTGCCATGTCTGGCCTGATAGTACTACTATATATCTCAAAATTCTTAACCAAATTCAAAGAAAGGTCTGTAATATAATTGATCCTGACCTGGCATCTCGACTTCGGTCACTTTCCCACCGACGTGACGAGGCTTCTCTCTGTCTTTTCTACAAATATCTTCATGGCAATTGTTCTAATAATTTTTCCTCCTTGGTGCCACGACTGCAAGATGTTAAGAATGCTACTAGATTAGCAATTAGGTCCCACCGTTTTACTGTTTAACTAGCAAGATGCAATCGTATGTTCTATTCTAATAGTTTCTTTTCTCGCACTTCAGATTTCTTGCTTCCCTGCCACCTAAAATCTTCAAAATTTTAAATGCAATGTCAATCAACATCTTCTGTCTTCGTGAACCCTGGTTTTTTATTACCCTTTCTCCTCACTTCTCATCATTCAAGCCCTCTCATTCTCTTTCAATCCCAGTAACCCCTTGCGTCCTAGTGACCCTACTTGGGGTGAAATAATTTTAAAATATCTGGAAGTACACATTAAGGACCAAGTGAGAGAGTATGCTTTCCCGAACACTAGACTCTTAACTTGTTCAAGTCTAGGATTAACCATTGTTTTTTTATTGTTGTCCTTATGATTACCGTAATTCTCGATTGGATTTAAATCAGGAGAGTTTCCGTGCCAGTCTAAACTACTTTAATTTGCTCACTGGTAAAGCTTGCCAGTGTCTTCGTGCAGGGTTACAACTTTTCATACGCTTCCTTGGAGTAATGTCCTTCGCAGACAATGGTTGTAGGACAAGTAATCGACAGTCGAGACAATAGTGTCTAGATATGATAAAAATTTGATGCAATCAGGGATGATGCAATATTTTTCAAGGCCAAGCAAATGTCATTATACACCCCAAAAAATAGATTCATATTACTGCACACCACTGCAAATGACCTAATCAGAGGAAAAAATAGAAATCAATTACACCCTGTCACTCCAGGGGGTTTGAAACTGACCATATGGTGAAAGAAAGGAAACTAAAGCTGTTGTTTCAATTAATTTGCACAAAAGCAACCATCTATTAGTAGAATAGCAATAATCTCCAACCTCGTCTTCCGAAATGCATAAAAAATATTACACGTTATAACACGTTGTTGTTACACGCCACCGTTACATGTTATACGTCGCCGTTACATCAAACGTATCGCCGTTACAGGATGTTGACTCCTCAGATAATATGGGCTGCTGAATGGGATTGAGCTTTCTTCAAACAAAAAACAATACTTTTACAACAATGCGCTGCTTAAAATACATTTACTTTTCTTTTTTGTTCTTACACACCTGACGACGACTCAATTGGGTCGAACGCCCAGAAGCTGGATTTTAGACTATTTTATGCATCAAGAACGCCAAAAAAAAAAAGATAAATTTTTGTAATGTCCTTAGTTAATGTCTTTAGTTAATGTCCTTAGGGAGTAACTGAATGCAGAAACTGTCCCTAATGTTTATTCTTCCAAGTACTTTCGACCAGGCGATTAGATATTCTCAAAAGGTTTCGCTGTTAACATGTTTTCAATGTTTGTTTTCAAAGGTGTATTGTACTGAGTGTAGCAGTAATTTTAGGCTGTACAAGAAAATGTAGTCTGTGATGTGTTGGGGGTGTCTTTTAAAAGATCCCCAACACATCACTGTGCATCAAGGTTGATCCTTGGCGTGAATTGTTTTATATAAAGAGCTTCGATAATCTTAAAACATCTTCTACAATTGGATGTATTTAGAATGATCGTGTTATCAACAAAATTTTTGTCTAACGGTGGCAGACCGTTGTTTGTGGATGTCCAGGTATTTTTTTCATAGCATTAAGATCCCTTAAGTAGTTTGTCATCCTTCTGTTGATAGTTCACACACACACACACACACATATATATATATATATATATATATATATGTAGTGTTGAATGTTAAAGACAACATAGTCTTACATATTTTCTTTTGAATTTTCTCATATTCTCTAATGAGACTTTTTATTTGAAAATAGTTTCGAAATATGTATTGTCCATACGATGACCTAGCGCTTTCGAACATCATTGTTCATCTTCAGGGTCAATATTTTAGTCAAAATTTTTTTTTTTTTAAACAAACATTTGCCAATTATCTTGTAGCGTAATCATGTTGCTACTTTTTTACAAACTAAAAACGTTAAATTCCTTTTAAATTCAAAAGACGCGATGATGTTATATCACGTGCATGGCGTAGATTTTTATCATGTGACAGCGTGAAAAAGATTTCCAATGTTTGAAAGAAAAGTTGCTGCCAAATTACACACATATATATATATATATATATATATATATATATATATATATATATATATATACACCAAATTGTTCGGGTTTCGGTCCTGGCTTGAGACATTTCGGATGTCTAGTCGCACTGAGGAGCTGTGATACTGCGAAACAGTGCTGTATGCGAATGGCAATATATATATTGAAATTATATATAGGCACGGTGGAGTGATGGATAACGGTTTGGATTGAGGAATCAGAGAGCCGAGTTCGAATTCCAGTCGAACCCATTACATTTACTTACGTGTTAATACCCTTGAGAAAGGTGTGAATCCTCCTCTAAATAGCAGGACAGACTGGGTTCTATAGCCTTGGATGGCAACTGGTCTAGGAGAAGGACAACTCTGAATTCAAAACCTGCGGAGGGTCGTTTGGGGACCTTGTGGCATTCGCTGCACCAGGTCCCTGTATTCGTCCCTCCAAAAAGTGTGGATGGCCCTGCACAAAGCCTTCACCACTATAATCAAATCTCATGTGTTGGTGTCGGGCTTTCAGTTTCTGGGAACTGATCTGCCTGACCCTCATACGTCGAATTCGACGGGAGAGTCCTTTATATATATATATATATATATATATATATATATATATATATATATATATATATATAAATAGAAAAAATACCATAAGAATTTTTGCCGTTAGAAAAAAACCCAGATGACATGAATTTAGCGGATGTCAGAATTTGTTAAAAGATACATCCCTACCCATCCCTAAACATAACCCCGCTTTCAAATGCAACTATTAACTGATACAACGAAAATTAAAAATTGAACCCCCTACCACCCCTTGTCTAGATGAATGGATTTATCGGTAACCTTGGAAACCCTAAATTATGAATCTTTCCAGTGCCGTTAACAACCGTAAATTTTAAAAAGTAAGTTACTCCAAAATTCGCTTGATGAGGAAATGGAACTAATGTCTTTGGTTTAATAACAAAATTAAATTCAGGGGCTTTAGCTTCCATTTCTGAAACATGGCTATCACTGTGTAGCGGTAAAACCATATTTTAAATCTATTAATTTATAATATATATATATATATATATATATATATATATATATATATATATATATAATTTCACCCGAAGCAAGGTAGTAAAGCCGCTAAGATTCAAAGGGTTACTGACTGTGAAAGAATTAGGTTAGGCTGATTTTGGAATCGTGTTATTGCACTCAATTTGAAAGTTGGAGTTTCGCATGATAGACAATGACACAAAATGTTTCTTTTTTCTAATCGTTACCGTTTTTTGAGGAACCGAGTTCAAAATTACGCTTTGTTTCGAAATCGTAGCGTTGGAATTTCATTCCGATTATCAATGAAGGCGTTATAGAACGTATATATATATATATATATATATATATATATATGTGTGTGTGTGTGTGTGTGTGTGTGTGTGTGTGTGTGTGTGTGTGTGTGTGTGTGTTTCATTAAAAACGACAGACAATGTACTACGGTTAATCTTTTTATTTAATTTTTCTTGTGTTCGAACAAGAGCTTTCTTTTCTGGACAAAGAGTCTGTAAAAATTGTCCAAATGTTTTATAGTTCCGAGAGCTTTCGGCTATACCTTTAGCCATTATCAAAGATGATTCGATTTTTCAGCTTAATTGAGTGTGTGCATTATGTGTATGTCTTAGTGTGTAGTAGGCATGTTTTAATTTCCGAATACGGTTAGCACATTGTGGCCTTGTTCGTAGATATTATTGCTAAGAGCTTTTTTCATTTTTTAATATTAAAGCTTCCATTATTTATAATCATTTTTTACAGGTGGATGCAGTTATTATATTTGTGTTTTCTACTAGTATGTTTCTAATGGAGTCTGTTAAGTTTTTGTGTGTGTTTAAATGGG
>OZ038508.1:24269653-24334653 GCA_964036315.1 Acanthosepion esculentum | reverse complement strand
TGCCCGTTTTACCCCATCATGTCCTTGGCTAACTTTGATTGAATAAATGCAGACGACTTCTGTTATATCAGTAACTGCATTAATTCAAAATGTTTTTGATGAAAGTACTTTAAAGTAATGGAAGAAGATAGACTCTGTTACATCTAAACATGATTCTGTTTTTGCTCTATTCTAATTGAACGCTTTTTCTGATCAACCAGTTGGGTATGTGTTGTAGAGTTATTTCCACAATAGAAACTGTATTCGGACTAAATGCGTCCTAAATAGGTTAAACGTACAGAAACGTTAGGAACTTGTAATAAAGTGTTACGCAGAGTAATCGAGTTTTGGTCGCTGACTACTACTCCTCCTTTCTCGACTACTACTGACTCCTACTTATAATAGGTGGGAGAGTCTATTATCTAGACAAGGTGTCTTTCACTATAACAGTATGGCTGCTAGTTTTTAATAAAATAATTTTATATATAATTATCCAGTTGCTATTACAATTATGCTGTTACTTATTTGTCATTACTCCACCATTTATATTTAGCCTAGCAGATGTCTTAACTTTGAATATAAGACCCAGGTAAGCCACTTCCTAGTCCTAGTTATCCTGGGTAAGACGATAAACTACGTCCAGCAGCAAGGCCTCTGATCAGGATGTTTTGAGGAGTGTGGAACTACATCTTTATTTACTGGTGTTCCCAGGTCCACTCTGACCCGGGGTGGTAGCACCTGTTAGGGCCCCATCTATGGACAAATAGTTAACTATTACCAGCAATACTTTTTTGAAAATATTATTACCAGCAATAGAATTTTGAAGGAAGAATCTAATACGAACTTCACTTGTTTTCAGCCAACAATAAGTTGATTTTTTAACAGTCATTTAACTTGATAATTGAGTTCACCTATGTATAGAAGACCTGCGTAAGTAGCGAAAAATGGCGATTTTTACTGGTTTCTTCCTTATTTTTCGTTGATCTTTTAACCAATTTTCATCTAACTTAACAATTGCTTTATAAATGTATCCTCTTTTACACCCCTGGTAGCCCACTGACAAGTTGAATTTCAAAAACTCAAAAATATTTATGGTCTGAAGTGGGTCTTCATGTTTCCTGTATTACTCATTCATGTCTTCAGCTAACTTCGATTGAATAAATATGGACTACTTCTGTTAGATCGGTAACTGCATCAATTCAAAATGTTTTTAATGAAAGTACTTTAAAGTAATTGAAGAAGTTAGACTCTGTTATATCTAAACATTATGCTGTTTTTGCTCCATTCTGATTGAATGCTTTTTCTTATCGACTAGCTGGTTATGGCTGCTAGTGAAGAATATTTTTACAGCAAAATGACAATCAATATTTTTATAATATATTTGTAGACATGGCATACATTGTCAAAAATAATAATAAAAAAAACAATTTTCTATTATTGATCTCATTTCTTGTAAGGTGAAACAATTTTGTAAGGCGAAACAAGTTTTAAGGCGACACGAGTTTGTAAGGCGAAACTAGTTTTTACTCCTCGTTTGATTTTCTAATGTTATTTGATGAAATAAAAATGCAGTTAATTAATTGTAATTTTTTCAGGAAATGACGTCATTTCTCTTGAATTAATTCTAAAGCTTGAATGTTCATTTTTAGATTAGAATAAACTATCCGGGTTGATATGCCGCTAAACAAAACCCACCAAACCATTCTCCCTCCGCTATGGGTTAAATAGTGGGCATTGTATCAGTAAAACCTTTATTATCGCGAAACATTCTTGCAATCTAAAATAATTTATAACTTTGAATAACCTGGAAAAGGAAGTCAAAAACAAATCAATCAACCTATCTTCATTAAATTCTTCTTTTTTTTCTATTAGGAGAAGAGGGCAAATTCTTGGAATTTATTTTTTACTTCTTATTTCCAACGGACGTTCACGCCATGGGAACAAAAGTTCTAACTTTTACAAGACGACATTAAAACATACACCAGACAAATGACCGGGGTATGCTACAACCAGGAACCCGTATTGTAGACAATGGCAGGCGTGAAACGACTGTACACGGGAAGGAGAGAGAATGTAAGAGGTGAAAAGAGAGAGAGATCGACACATCGAGGGAGAAAGAGACAAGTGGCAGGGTAAGGTGGGGGGAGCGCTCAGAAAGCAGAAAGGTTCGTAAGGTAAATGTCACAAACGACAGGAATACAACGTAAACAGAATTTGATTAGGTTTAATGTCACCTACCAAAAATAATTGTCGTTAGAAAAGCTAACGAAAAAGGTTACGTGAAATTGAAAAAAAGAAAGTAAGTCTTTTCGTCTTTGACTCTTGAAAAGAAAAACAGACGAACGGTTCAGCTTCTAACGGAGCATTATTCAATGCAATTTATTTTCTGCCTATTAAGTCAGGTTCGGCCAGTTCTTTTATAGTCGAATATTTTGAAAGGGAGACAACTGTGGTGGCCTTCACCATCTATATATTAATAGATATGGTGGCATTTATTGGCGGAGTCCATTTGTTGCGTGCTTCGCGTATATTTTTTTTGTTTGTTTCAGGATTGCCTGCCGGAATAGTACTGTTTCGGTAGGGTCTCTTGGGCGAGCAAGTATGATGTTGGAAGACCCGAAACTTGCCATGACTCCAAGTCATAACATCACTGACGAGGCGATCCTGAGCACTCATGGGAGTGTTTTCATAACAAATAAACCCCCGATTTAACGTCCATCGATATAAGATGGTTTGGTTTGTTCTCTTTTACGGTATATCAACCTCAATTTGTTATTTAATGTCGACAAGATTTTTATTGTTGTCAATATTTTTCCCAAAATGTATTGCTGGTAATATTTCTTCCAAAAAACAGCATTACTGGCATGAAAATTTATTTTTATACTTTCACAGTGTTTTGACACATATATGGGACCCTAACAGGTGCTACCACCCCGGATCATGGTGGACCTGGGAACACCAGCAATTAAGAGATCGTTCTACGCTCCTCAAGACCTGATCAGACGACTTGCTGCTAGATGTAGTTTATCGTCTTAACCAGGAGGATCGATATAAGAAATATCGCAATTAAAGAACCACTCGTGGTTCATATAGACCATAACGAACTGAATTTTTATTTTTACTAAAGAAAATTAGATAAATGCTAGAACGAGTGTAAAAATCACGTCAGTTATTACACTTTCTACTTTTTTAAAATTTTATCAGTGTCCCTACAGCCACTAAGTACAAGTAATTACAAGGTGCGGATGAATTAGGAACAGAAACATTACTAATGAGTAGAAAGAGAAAAGAGCATTCAGGAGGACAGTAGATAGCAATTGGCATTGCCTTTAAATTCTTGCAGATTAAAGTTGGCTGGAAAGCTTGGAGACGGAAGGGAGCGAGAAAAGAAACTGTAAGCGTACAAGTTACGGCTACATCTAGCTAGCTCACCTGTAAATTGATGAGATTTCGCCGCCAGTCTAGTATTGCGTTTACATTCATACTGTCTAGGTACCATAGCCTAGATAACAATTGCCATGAAAGCATTTATATAAAAGACAGTGGCAACCTTACTGCGGTGGCCGAATGACTGAAGCCGAGCTGCCAGATCAGGATCTATAATATTACTGATTCTTTTTTGGATCTTATCAAGGAGCTTCAGATAAATTACAGGGGCATCATTTTTTTTTTTTTTAAGTTTATCACCCCAAGCAAGGCTGGAAGCCACTAGCATGCAACGGGTTACAGAAGGTTTGGAGGAAGAGCAGATAGGAGTGGTAAAGGAGAGGATGTGGAGAAAGATAGTGGATCGATCAAGGCAAGGGGTTACAGAAGATTTGGAGCGAGAGCAGATAGGAATGAAAGGTGAAAGGAAGTGGAGAAGGGAAGTGGATAGATCAAGGCAACTGGAGATGTCGATTGACGTTACACTTAAATAGTTGGAGGTTGTATTTGTCAGGGAAACAGGAATAAGGAAGGGAGTTCCACAGGCGAGATGTGCGAGACATGAAGCTATTGGAGTAGAAGACCGTCTACATCTAACAGTTTCAACGGTGAAGGGGTGGGAACGGGATGCCAGCCTATTTATGCCAGAAAGAGTCTAAGCATGGAAGAATGGTAGACTTATAGATAACAAGATAGATTCTGGAGATAATTGTCTCGGCCGACACAGTGAACCAACTTTCTTTGCAGCTGACCTAGCAATGGATTCAATATAGTCTTTCCATTTCATGTCAGCTGAAAACGTTAGCCCGAGAAGTGAGTCATTTTCCTAGGGGATAGCATCAGCCATGCCGATGGAAGGCAGAGAGGGGCTCTCTCAGATGATTAATAAACATAAGTTTAGTTTTGTGAGCGTTAAAATTGACAAGCTATCTTTTGCCACATGTAATGAGATCGTTTTGTGCATCAGCTGCCATTTTGACCTTGTCGGACTGATCAGCCTTAGTATTGAAGCAGGTGTAAATATTAGTGTCGTCAGCGTAGATGCCAAGTTGAGAGCTGATGTCATCGGGAAGGTCGTTAATGAAGATTAAAAACAGCGTAGGACCCAGGCTAGAGCCCCGGGAGACGCCCGCTTTAATACGAACGGTAAAGACGAGTGGCCGATCAGGACAACTTTCCTTTCATAATTTGATAGTAACGACCGGATCAGCTCAAATATGTACCCAGTGATACCGTAACTTTTCAGCTTGCGGCGAAGGCCTGGATGTCAGACTCTGTCAAAGGCTTTCGAGATGTCCAAAGCTACAGCCCGGGTTTCACTGTTTTTATCTATAGCACAATAGACTCTTTCCACAATTATTGTTAGCATATCAGCAGTTGACCTGGAAAAACGAAAGCCGTATTGCTTGTCTGAGAAAAGGCCCTGCCATGAGAGATGAGGGGTAGAGTGTTAATAAGCCGTTCGTTAGATGGGTGGGGCGGTTCATCAGAGTTCTTGAAAACTGGAACAACAGATGATGACTTCCAGCAGGCAGGAGACAGCGAGGCATTTATTATACAGTTTAGAGAGAACAGGAGTCAGTTCGGGAGCAGACTCCAAGGAATATTACAGAGATACCACCGGGTCCACGTGCTTTGTGGGGATCAAGGTTAGAAATGAAAGCAGAGACCATGGAATGGATTATATGCATATCACTCAACAGAGAATCAGTGGGAAGTTAGGCAGGGATACTCCAAATTAGTCAAGAGTAGAGAAAAATTTATGGGCTTTATCAAGAGATTAGATAAGAAGATGATAACACCTCAAATCGATTGAAGAGGGTTGGAACAGAGACCTTGCACTTATTTAGTATCCTATTATAGAGACGCGAGTAATCAAGTTTTTAGACGCTATGCGTTGCCTCATTCTCTCACCAAACAGGGACTTAGCACCTTCGAGGACTCGCATGCATTTGTTACGAGAAGTAGCAAAATAGGTACCTGTTATGACGAGAGCTGTCTCGGTGGCATAGCCGGAAATAGTGGATCCTGTGTGTTATGGCGGCCGAGTATACTGATGGGAACTATCGAGAGGATTGCGGTTTCAACTGGTACTTCCGATAAGGGATGAAAGCATCCATGCTGGATTTAAACTAGGAAGAAACCTCAGTGGCGCAATTTTTAATTGGGAGGTTGAAGATATCTGTCTAAGGGTCGTCACGAAGAAAATCCCTGAATGAGTCCCAATCATTATGCTGGCAACGGAAAGAAGTCTTTTATGGATAGAGGGCTCCTGTTTAAAAGATGCTTTGAAGGAGATATCAGTGGCTACCACAGAGTAGTCCGAGTTACCAAGAGAACAGTATTGCGAAGTTCGGCCAGAGCGAGATAAGGAGGTAAGCAATAAACGCTGTAGAGAAGCCGCGGTTTGGCTAGGGGTACGAGTAAGGAAGTCCACGATGCCATACCAACAATACCAGCTTCTCACATCGTGCATCTCTATCTCTGTGTGTGCGTGTGCGTGTGCGTGTGTGTGTGTGTGTGTGTGTGTGTGTGTGTGTGTGTAACGAATGCACGGCCGCAATTTTCGACGGATTTGCACCAAATTTTACATGCACATGCTCCAAGTTAGCGGAAAGGCCAAGACCGACTTTGCATTTACCAACTCCAATCATAGTGGAAATAATCGATTTTTTCATGCTTCTACACCAGTTTTCATGTAGTTTTCGGCCATTTTCTACTGGCCAGAGTGAGAGCCGATAGCTAGCTGCCACGAATAGACAGGAAGATTCTATTGGCCAGAGTGAGAGCCAACAGCTGACTGACATGAATGTTAACTAGCATGCTAGCATGCAAAAAAAATCGATAGCTGCATTCTTCACAAATGGTAAAAATTTTAATCTGCATGGCACTTTACTCCAATTGGCTCATTCGCTTGCTTAAACTCAACGTTGATTCTGATTCCGCAGAACTGTCTTGGATGTGAAAAAGTATTTGTTGTTAACATTCTTTTTTCATTAGGTTTTTCCAGTTACGAGTCCTTTTTTAAAGCTGATCGTTTTGTGTTCATTTTGTTTAGTTCTTTTTTCGTAACAGATTTAATGTTTAGTATAGAGCTTAGAAAAAATTCGCAGTGTGAGATAGGCAAGAAGTAAGGCATGTAGCAACATCAGCACGACAAAGGACACTCCTTTAAAGGCAAGGAAGGGCAAAAATATTTTAAGTCAAATGATAGCGATTGCTGTATGAGTCGTACGATTTTTGAATCAAGCACGGGCACCGCCGGGCCATGCTGCTAGTCAACTGAATAAAAATGTGGTTTGTATTAGGAATTATATTTTTATAAGTACTTATAGATATATATGGGTACCTTCAAAGATTTGCTGAAAAATGAGAATACATGATGAAAAAAAAATGTTTCAAATTTAATAAAAACGAAGTTTATCATCAAAATAGTTACGAGGAAAGAACAAAGGATATTTTTATTAGCAAATTCTATTTTTATCCTTTTTAGAACCTTCAAAATGTTGGTTAATTTTTTTTTCTTGCTTCAGCAGATGACTATAAATTAGTATAGGAAATTTTAGGGTAGAGCAATAATTATTTATTATAATTTTTACATACAGACAAAAACAACTTACTCACTACAAAGATGCATTCTTGTTTCGATGCGGCTGCGTCTCGAATGGTGAGAACAAAAAAGGGTTATCCATTCTGTTTTTGTCCTCATGTAAAAATTATAACATATATATATATATATGCATGTGCGTATGTATGTATGTATTGGGGAAATTGTATTAAAAAGTGAAAAAATTTACTCGTGACGCGTTTCGTCCTTCAGGGCTTCTTCAAACTAAATTTATTTACATGATTTACATTATTCAGACTGTTATCTTCGTCTTCATTGCCACATTCACAACGTTTCGGCCGTTGTACGATTCGTCCTTCTTCAGGTGATTGGAAATTTTAGCGTCTTTTTGCGAGGAAAAACATTGATTTGGAAATTCTTGCAAAAATCAAATAATTATTGTATTTTAATGAAACTTTCAGGATGAATGAATTCAATTATTTTAGAAACGTTTCTTTTTTTTATAAAAATCTTAATAAAAATTTTTTCTTTACGTTTCTCCCCCACCACACCATCACAACCTTTTTATTTAACATTATTTACATTATTCGGACTATTGTCCTCATCATTGTCGCCATATTTATTACGTTTCGGCTATTGTAGGCTCTGGCCTTCTTCAGGTGGTTGGAATGTCGAACTGAACCCTTTTTTTTTTCCTTACTGGGGTAGACTGTTCTAGTTCCACGTGCCATGTATCGTGCCATGTATGTGTCGTTGTAATAAATATGGCGACAAAGATGAGGACAATAGTCCGAATAATGTAAATAATGTACATAATACCTCATCTCAGAAATATAGACAGATACTTTTATTTAATTTTATGATTTTTAAGGCTTATTTATAAGTACACGTCCTTGCAGTATTTAAAATCATTTTTATTTGTTAAACAGGACCCCCACTTACAGAAAATTAAGTAGAAAAGCTTTTAATTGCTTTCATAAATAAAATATATTATGGGCACTATTGTCTTAAAATTTTTTCGATAAATAATGAATTCTTACAAGCATTGTTTTCGTGGTTTTTTTTTATTTTATTTACTATAATTTATAAAGTTTATAATCTTTTAAAATTCAGTATTAATTTAGACGGGTTAGGTGATATTGTTATTAAGTATAAACTATATTTACTAATTCTAAATGGAAAAGCTTACTACAATTCAGTGACCCCCAGTATTTTAGAAATAATGTTGAATTTTTGTGTGTATTTTTTATAAACGTGCCGATTTTTATATATACGGACGTACCCATACACGACATTAACAGAAAATAAGAGCGGTAACTATAATAAATTTAAAGTCAAAATACTTAAAATTCAATAAAACATTAGATTACGTATTATAATTTACTAAATTTTAAACATTAATTGGTAGTTTAAAAAATCATATAAAAAAGCTCACGTTATATTCCGAAAGTAATTTTATAGACATATCTCCGGAAGAAAAGAAATTCCAAACATAAGTCTATCGAGACAGTTGTAAACACTTCATAAAAAACGACCTCTGTGTAAAAAATGCTTTTCTGCGTTATTTTAAACTAAGAATGAGTAATATTTGTTTAAAATCAGATTAATTCAACTTTCAATTTTCAGAAAAGTATATTTTGTTTTTGAAAATATTTTTGATGAAGAGAATTACGTTGTGCTTTTTACAGTTGTAAACACGTTGATTTATCAAGGCTTTTAATTTTGATAACTTTCCTGAATGACCTTTCAACTACCTGATGAACATTCATGAATGTTCTAAAATTTAAAAGCCTTGATAAGCCAATGACATTCTCGCTAAAATAACACAAAAGCCCTTAATTTTTTTGGGGAACAATAATGCAAAAGCCCTTAAATTTTATTGTGAACAATAATACAAATGCCCTTAAATTTTATTGTGAACAATAAAACAAAAGCCCTTAAATTTCATTGTGAACAATAATACAAAAGCCCTTAAATTTGATTGTGAACAATAATACAAAAGCCCTTAAATTTTATCAACGCAGGTGCTCAAACTGTTTTCCATCACAATTTACACAGCTTTGAAGTCTACCACTAACGCTTCGAGAAACTTTTTTGCACAAGTCTTTTTGGGTATTAATTTCTTGAAATTCATCTCTTATGTAATTTTTCAAATCACCGACACTTCTTGGTTTTCGACTATAAACTTTGTCCTTGAGTGCTCCCTAAAAGAAGAAATCCATTGGGGTCAAGTCTGGTGAATGTGCCTGCCAATCAATTGGACCTCTTCGGCCAATCCATTTCTCAGGAAATGTTTCATCCAGATACTCAGTTGTAATAATATAACCGATACATAAACCTATTCCACATACAGTCCAACTACTTTTGAACCACCCTGTATATATATATATATATATATATATATATATATATATATATATATATATATATATATATATATATATATATATATACACTTTAAAGATATATTTAAGGGGGAAAGTACTTAATATCAGAGATAGGGCGTTTGTAGATATGGAAAAAATGGACAGTCAAAAGATTGCTTGAGTGGTGAAACTGACAATAACCATGCAAACTTGATTATTATGTCCACACTGTCAATCTCTCCCTTTTTCGAGAGATATACAGAAGACGTTGATCAGAATTTAGACACACGCGTTTCATTTCGAATCAGTTCGGTACGGTTCGGTTCGGTCCGGTCGGTTCGACAATCGTCCGTCTCGGGAGACGATGGAGTAGCGCTGTAGGTGCTAAGCGATGGAGTTACATCGCCTCAGGTGACTGTGTAGTCCCACTCTGGAGGGGCAATCTCTCAGGCACCTGGCGCAGATGAAGCTGGACGACACGGAGACGGAGGCTGTCCTTGCTTTTCTCCTGGCTCTCTTTGCTGCTTGCTGATCTTCCCTCGCGGCTTCTGCAATCGTGACGCCGTCTCTGACTGTGGCTCTCCAAAGCTGACGATTGTCAGCCGCGGCTTCCCGGATCTTGGGGTCGATGTCGGCCAGCTTCATGTCTCGTTTGCAGACATCCTTGAAGCGGAGCTGAGGCTTTCCAGTTGTACGGGAACCCTCACACAGCTCTCTCGTATGTATGTGTGTGTGTCTCCGAAAATGAACACGTAAATGAGGGAAGGACAATAAATAAACATGATTCAGAAAGACAGAAAATGGCTATTGACGTTGGATTAAATTATTGAAAATTGTAGGTGACACGGAAGCAAGAAATAGGAAGGGAGTTTTCATCGATGAGAAGTGCGAGAACAGAAACTCTTAGAATAGAATTGGTGGTTGCATCTAGCGAGCTCAGTAGTTGAATGGTGAGAATTAGTTGCCAGTGGAGTATCACGCTTAAATTCATGTAGTCGAGCCACTAGGGGGAAAAACTCAACAGTTGCTATGAAAATCTTGGTAGAAAAGACGATCTTTTCTATTAATTCACAACAAATGATATCAAGTTACTTATCACAAATATTAATTCACACCAAGAAATTATAAATTTTTAATCAAATTTTTATTGTTTTTTATTAAATTTTTGGAATTGTTTTGAAATTATAAATTTAAAATCAAAGTTTCATTGTTTTTTCATTAAATTTTTGGAACTCTTGAAATTATGAATTTTAAATCAAATTTTCATTGTCTTTTCATTAAATTTTTTAAAATTATTTTGAAATTATGAATTTTAATATGAAATTTCATTGTTTTTTATTTAATTTTTGGAAATCTTTTGAAATTATAAATTTTAAATCAAACTTTCATTGTTTTTTATTAAAATTTTGGAATTCTTTAGGAAATTATAAATTTAAAATCAAAATTTGTTTAGCTTGCCTCGCAACACCTCCAACCCTCAGAATGAAAATTGCCAAAAAATCAGGGAGATATTCACATTTCGTAAGTGTGGATGATATTCGAGGTACTTAGGAATATTTACAATTTAAAAAAAGAAAAAAAATGTTTTTGGCTTGTTTATTTGGATGGGCCCGAACGTAGACCTCACACCTAGAAATAATGCAATCGAGTCGCCCAGATTTGGGGCGATCTTAAAGGTCAACCCGACCAGAGTGCAATGGAAGGGCTTCACTTTGGGAGAATTTGGTGGGAATTTTAGTAAATATAAATTCTTTTTATTTTAGGGTTGAATTATAATTTTGGGGTGAATTGCCATTTTGGGGCGAATTAACAAAATAGATCTGAAAAGACAGAAGTCAAGTCGGTGAGAACCTGACTGTAGTCGAGATGACAGGTCAGGATCGATTACATTACAGATTCTTCTTTGGATTTTGTCAAGAATCACGAGATATACAGCAATGCACCAGCTTAAAAGCATTAGAAAATGGTATCAATTGATAACATAAAAATTGAAATATACACGCCCTGTTTTTTTTTATCATTATTGAAATATTTGGTTTATCTCTAGTAGAAATAGACCGGTTAGTAGTTGTTCAATCTTATTCAATCCAAAAAAGATCCGATAATAAATGAACAATTTTTTGGCGTCAATAATTATATTTCTTCGTTTGTTTTTTGGGTTTTTTTTTTCTTGAGCGGCAGTGTCGACTTACACACACTCTTCTGTAATTCTGTCCGTCCTGTGAGCTGTTTTCTCAAAGGGAAAGAAATCGTAATGGGAAGACTACAGCTGAGCCGAACGTATAAAGACGTCGAGAGAAGTTGCAAACAGAAAAGTCCCTCGAGCGCCGGACGTCACAGCCACACGCTGCTGAATAGAGACTCAAATGACCTGCGCAGCTGTCACTCGTGGGCGTTAAACTAATAAAATCCAATATTCTCGTTAAACAGTGACTGCGTTCGAAACAAATGTATGGATAGTCAAGTGGTGCTATCGCTACAAAGCAGTTGGTTAGTCTTCGCCTTTAGTAGCTTAGTATTATCCCCAACCAACCGACCTACATTCTTACACATAATTTCGCTTCGACCTCGCTTTTCCTCCGACTCGGTTACTTCTCTCGCCGGATACCTCGCAATGCTCTGATCGGACAATTCGCATTTCTTTTGATACTAATTCGAACTGTCCTGTTTGATCTCTTTGGCCTAATTGTCAGCCATATATCTATGGATATCTATCACGAAACGTCTAAAATTCAGAATTTATATCCAGAACTCAGTATTGTTCGCTATTTATCTTAACCACTAAACAGTGATTGTATTCGACTGATACTATATAAAAAATATTCCCTTTATTTGAAACGTAACAGTCTCCATCCTGGGTATGACGATAAACTACATCCGCGTCCTGGGTAAGACGAAAAACTACGTAGAAGCATAGAAGCACCTCTTAATTGCTGGTGTTTTCAGGTCCACTTTGACCCGGGGTGGTAGCACCTGTTAGGGTCCCAGCTATGGGAAAATAGTTAACACCCAGATTACATCCTGGGTATGACGATAAACTACATCCGCGTCCTAGGTGTGACGATAAACTACATCCGCGTCCTGGGGATGACGATAAAATACACCCGCGTCCTGGGGATGACGATAAACTACATCCGCGTCTTGGGCATGACGATAAACTACATCCGCGTCCTGGGTAAGACGACAAACTACGTCCAACAGCAAGCCCCCTGATCAGGAGGATTTGAGGAGCGTGGAACCACCTCTTAATTGCTGGTGTTCCCAGGTTCACCCTGACGCGGGGTGGTAGCACCTGTTAGGGTCTCTGCTATGGGCAAATAGTTGACCCCACAAACTGTGGTCAAAACACTATGAAAGTGTAAAAATAGGTTTTAATACCAGCAAGACATTTTTCTAAAAGTTTATTACCAGCAATAAATTGTTGAAGAAAAATTTTTACCAACAATATATTTTTTGGAAAAAAATATTACCAGCAATAAAAATCTTGTCGGCATTAAATAACCCATTGAAGTGTTGATATGCTGTAAACCAAACCAAACCAAACGGTAACAGTCTATCATCATGTGTCACACACAACTTCAGCTTAACGCATCAAATTTACCTACAGTTTTGATCTACTTTTGGACACCATTTTGTTTCCGATAAACGTTTTCGATTAACAAGACAAAATATTCTGCCTACTTGAGCCGAAGTACCAATCATCCACCATACACACTATTCTCAACTTCAACTTAATTCACCAAATCAGCAATGAGTATAATGAACTGCTCTCGACGTGAACTGGACTTCACTTTTTTTCCTATGAACGTATCCAATTAAAGTTGCCACATGGGAAAAAATCTAGTTAATTGAACCGTAGCACTAGACTTTCACTGCATCATCCACAAGTTCAACTTGACACACCAAATCGGCTAAGAGTATAATAAACCTCCCTTCATGTGAACTGGGCACAATGTTTCCGATTATTCTGCTTAATTAAACCTAGGGTCGGATTTAGATGAAATCGAGGCCGTAGGCCATTCCACTTGTGAGGCCCCTTCAAATCCCCCTTTGTCTCGAGCATGGAAAAATGGAAGAATGTTAAATTAAACAATTTAAGTAAAGCCGAGGATGGTGATGGGTGTTTAAAATTACTGAAGTGTTTTCTAGAGTCTACAATGCGTTATAACAGGATGTGTAAGAAAGGTCTATGACAGTGTTTAAAATATTATACATCTTGGCTGGAAGCCCACTGAATTTTGAGGCCCTAGATTTCAACCTGCTAAATCCGGCACTGCTTGAACTGTAACACTAAGTTCCGTAGCTTACAACTATTTATACATCTTTACCTCCAATTGGTAGAAGGTGACACGACATTAATAGTAATTTGTATTTTCCAGTCAGGTTGATTATGAAACGAAATGTTTGGATTGTGAGACTTGTTATCAAGATTGATTCTCAAAACAAAAAAATGAAAAAAACTTGAAAGTTTAACTACTTCGTCTTTTTTGCAAAAATTTCATTTTTATTTTTGAATTAGAATATGCAATAATATTAATCATAATTTACGAGCTAACAACTGTTTGACTAACTCTGTGGTAGAAGACCGTCTGTGCAATTTAAAATTCCTTAAAAGCTTGGGATAGCTTGTATTCATTTTTCGATCACCCAGACAACAAAGATGGCTATGCGGGTCAGGATAATTCGTGGAATCGATGAATATCACGTGATCAACACTTCTTTCTCTGAGATTACTTTTTTCTTTTTTTTTTTCTTCTCCGTTTTAAATATTATCGTTAGTTGTTGTATCCAAATTGCCTTACGTCTTTTTATCTCTTTTCTTTTTTTTCTTGCTCTTTTTATATCGTCTTTCTTTTCTTCTTCCTCCTTTTTCATCCGTCGTTCTTTTCTTCTTTCTCTTTGTTTCTTTCTTTTACCCTTTTTCTTTCTTTTCTTTTACATATTATTTCTTTCCTTACTTTTTTTTACTCATTCTTATTATTTTTATGTTTTTTCTCTTTATTTATTTTGCATTTACTCGATATCGCTTTGTTATTTCTTTCCATCTTCTTTCACTTATCTTTTCTCTTTATTTCTTTTCTCTTTCAGTTACGCTTTCTGTCTTTCTTTCTAGTTCTTTTTCCTTTTTGTCAATTCTTTTTCTTTCTTCGTTTCTTTTTATTTCGTCTAGTTTTTCTCTCTTCCTTTCACTCTTTCTTTCCTTTCTTTCTTTTTTACTATTATTATTTTCTCTTTTCTTTTTCTCATTTTCTTTAACTTTTTTCTTCTTATTATCTTTCTTGATTTTTCTTTTTCTTTCTTTCTTTTTTCTTTCTTTCTTTCTTTCTTTCTTCCCCACTCGCTCCCTATTCTTTTCTTAGCATTTCATACATATTTTTTTTAACTTTCTTTCTTATTTTCATCCTTTTATTAAACTTCATATCCTCTTAAGCCAAGATTACTACACACTGAATTAAAAGCAGCGCTCAGAATTTGGGGTGTTTATCTGGCGCGTGTGGGACGTAAACAATTATCTCTTCGACATACTCAGACTATAGATATATGGGTATTTGGGGTATTTATTATTAGCATTATTATTATTATTATTATTATTATTATTATTATTATTATTATTATATCTTGATTTCTGCTATGGTCACACTACCTACCAAGTCTGCGGGAGGACCTAAGACAGGTAGTGATGTGTTGTTATGGCTACATATCATGATTTGTTTTTCTAACTCCCATAGCATCATTAGCGTTACATGGAGAACGTTCTTCTTAGTCTCTAGGCTGTACTTATCAAGACAATTTTATTTATATTTCTTTTAAGCTGGATATTCCAGTGATCATTTCAATGTGTTGTTGTGTTCCTTTTTTATCATTCCAAGCGCCTCTAATACCACTGATACTAATCTTGTTTTCAATTTGCACATTTTTTTCTATTTCGATTCCCAGGTTTTATATTTCGATAATTTTTCAAATACCTTAGTCGCAATGTAACAGTCCTCTGGGCAAGATATATCAATTAGTAGGCAAGTTTTTACTTTTAGGTTTTTAACAAATTGCTATTTGCTTCAGTCTTTCTTTCTGTAAAGATGGTGTAATCCCATAGAATTGCGATGTCTTCTATTACTTTAACCTGCATTTTGGATCCACACTATTATGTATGATACTTGCCTGAAAGTTCCTCGTGAAAAAGCATATCAATCAGTAGGCAAGTTTAGTTTTTTAACAATTATATCCGGCCTATTTGCTTCAGTCTTTCTCTCTGTAAAGATGGTGTAATCCCATAGAATTGCGATGTCTTCTATTACTTTAACCTGCATTTTGGATCCACACTATTCTGTATGATACTTGCCTGAAAGTTCCTCGTGAAAAAGCATATCAATCAGTAGGCAAGTTTAGTTTTTTAACAATTATATCCGGCCTATTTGCTTCAGTCTTTCTTTCTGTAATGATGGTGTAATCCCATAGAATTGCGATGTCTTCTATTACTTTAACCTGCATTTTGGATCCACACTATTATGTATGATACTTGCCTGAAAGTTCCTCGTGAAAAAGCATATCAATCAGTAGGCAAGTTTAGTTTTTTAACAATTATATCCGGCCTATTTGCTTCAGTCTTTCTCTCTGTAAAGATGGTGTAATCCCATAGAATTGCGATGTCTTCTATTACTTTAACCTGCATTTTGGATCCACACTATTCTGTATGATACTTGCCTGAAAGTTCCTCGTGAAAAAGCATATCAATCAGTAGGCAAGTTTAGTTTTTTAACAATTATATCCGGCCTATTTGCTTCAGTCTTTCTTTCTGTAATGATGGTGTAATCCCATAGAATTGCGATGTCTTCTATTACTTTAACCTGCATTTTGGATCCACACTATTATGTATGATACTTGCCTGAAAGTTCCTCGTGAAAAAACATATCAATCAGTAGGCAAATTTTCTTTTTTAACAATTATATGCGGCCTATTTGCTTCAGTCTTTCTTTCTGTAAAGATGGTGTAATCCCATAGAATTGCGATGTCTTCTATTACTTTAACCTGCATTTTGGATCCACACTATTATGTATGATATTTGCCTGAAAGTTCCTCGTGAAAAAGCATATCAATCAGTAGGCAAGTTTAGTTTTTAACAATTATGTCCGGCCTATTTGCTTCAGTCTTTCTTTCTGTAAAGATGGTGTAATCCCATAGAATTGCGATGTCTTCTATTACTTTAACCTGCATTTTGGATCCACACTATTATGTATGATATTTGCCTGGAAGTTCCTCGTGAAAAAACATATCAATCAGTAGGCAAGTTTAGTTTTTTAACAATCATATCCGGCCTATTTGCTTCAGTCTTTCTTTCTGTAAAGATGGTGTAATCCCATAGAATTGTGATGTCTGCTATTACTTTAACCTGCATTTGGATCCACACTATTATGTATGATACTTGCCTGAAAGTTCCTCGTGAAAAAGCATATCAATCAGTAGGCAAATTTACTTTTTTAACAATTATATCCGGCCTATTTACTTCAGTCTTTCTCTCTGTAAAGAGGGTGTAATCCCATAGAATTGCGATGCCTTCTATTGCTTTAACCTGCATTTGGATCCACACTATTATGTATGATATTTGCCTGGAAGTTCCTCGTGAAAAGACATATCAATCAGTAGGCAAGTTTAGTTTTTAACAATTATGTCCGGCCTATATGCTTCAGTCTTTCTTTCTGTAAAGATGGTGTAATCCCATAGAATTGCGATGTCTTCTATTACTTTAACCTGCATTTTGGATCCACACTATTATGTATGATACTTGCCTGAAAGTTCCTCGGGAAAAAACATATCAATCAGTAGGCAAATTTACTTTTTTAACAATTATATCCGGCCTATTTACTTCAGTCTTTCTCTCTGTAAAGATGGTGTAATCCCATAGAATTGCGATGTCTTCTATTGCTTTAACCTGCATTTGGATCCACACTATTATGTATGATATTTGCCTGGAAGTTCCTCGTGAAAAGACATATCAATCAGTAGGCAAGTTTAGTTTTTAACAATTATATCCGGCCTATTTGCTTCAGTCTTTCTTTCTGTAAAGATGGTGTAATCCCATAGAATTGCGATGTCTTCTATTACTTTAACCTGCATTTTGGATCCACACTATTATGTATGATACTTGCCTGAAAGTTCCTCGTGAAAAAACATGTCAATCAGTAGGCAAATTTTCTTTTTTAACAATTATATCCGGCCTATTTACTTCAGTCTTTCTCTCTGTAAAGATGGTGTAATCCCATAGAATTGCGATGTTTCTATTACTTTAACCTGCATTTTGGATCCACACTATTATGTATGATATTTGCCAGAAAGTTCCTCGTGAAAAAAGATATCAATCAGTAGGCAAATTTACTTTTTTAACAATTATATCCGGCCTATTTGCTTCAGTCTTTCTCTCTGTAAAGATGGTGTAATCCCATAGAATTGCGATGTCTTCTATTGCTTTAACCTGCATTTGGATCCACACTATTATGTATGATATTTGCCTGGAAGTTCCTCGTGAAAAGACATATCAATCAGTAGGCAAGTTTAGTTTTTAACAATTATATCCGGCCTATTTGCTTCAGTCTTTCTTTCTGTAAAGATGGTGTAATCCCATAGAATTGCGATGTCTTCTATTACTTTAACCTGCATTTTGGATCCACACTATTATGTATGATACTTGCCTGAAAGTTCCTCGTGAAAAAACATATCAATCAGTAGGCAAATTTACTTTTTTAACAATTATATCCGGCCTATTTACTTCAGTCTTTCTCTCTGTAAAGATGGTGTAATCCCATAGAATTGCGATGTTTCTATTACTTTAACCTGCATTTTGGATCCACACTATTCTGTATGATATTTGCCTGAAAGTTCCTCGTGAAAAAGCATATCAATCAGTAGGCAAATTTACTTTTTTAACAATTATATCCGGCCTATTTGCTTCAGTCTTTCTCTCTGTAAAGAGGGTGTAATCCCATAGAATTGCGATGTCTTCTATTACTTTAACCTGCATTTGGATCCACATTATTATGTATGATATTTGTCTGGAAGTTCCTCGTGAAAAGACATATCAATCAGTAGGCAAGTTTAGTTTTTAACAATTATATCCGGCCTATTTGCTTCAGTCTTTCTTTCTGTAAAGATGGTGTAATCCCATAGAATTGCGATGTCTTCTATTACTTTAACATGCATTTTGGATCCACACTATTCAGTATGATACTTGCCTGAAAGTTCCTCGTGAAAAAGCATATCAATCAGTAGGCAAATTTACTTTTTTAACAATTATATCCGGCCTATTTGCTTCAGTCTTTCTCTCTGTAAAGATGGTGTAATCCCATAGAATTGCGATGTCTTCTATTACTTTAACCTGCATTTTGGATCCACACTATTATGTATGATATTTGCCTGGAAGTTCCTCGTGAAAAGACATATCAATCAGTAGGCAAGTTTAGTTTTTTAACAATTATATCCGGCCTATTTGCTTCAGTCTTTCTCTCTGTAAAGATGGTGTAATCCCATAGAATTGCGATGTCTTCTATTACTTTAACCTGCATTTTGCATCCACACTATTATGTATGATATTTGCCAGAAAGTTCCTCGTGAAAAAACATATCAATCAGTAGGCAAGTTTAGTTTTTTAACAATTATATCCGGCCTATATGCTTCAGTATTTCTCTCTGTAAAGATGGTGTAATCCCATAGAATTGCGATGTCTTCTATTACTTTAACCTGCATTTTGGATCCACACTATTATGTATGATACTTGCCTGAAAGTTCCTCGTGAAAAGACATATCAATCAGTAGGCAAGTTTAGTTTTTTAACAATTATATCCGGCCTATTTGCTTCAGTCTTTCTCTCTGTAAAGATGGTGTAATCCCATAGAATTGCGATGTCTTCTATTACTTTAACCTGCATTTCGGATCCACACTATTATGTATGATATTTGCCTGGAAGTTCCTCGTGAAAAAACATATCAATCAGTAGGCAAATTTAGTTTTTTAACAGTTATATCCGGCCTATTTGCTTCAGTCTTTCTTTCTGTAAAGATGGTGTAATCCCATAGAATTGCGATGTCTTCTATTACTTTAACCTGCATTTAGGATCCACACTATTATGTATGATATTTGCCTGGAAATTCCTCGTGAAAAACATATCAATCAGTAGGCAAGTTTAGTTTTTTAACAAATATATCCGGCCTATTTGCTTCAGTCTTTCTCTCTGTAAAGATGGTGTAATTCCATAGAATTGCAATGTCTTCTATTACTTTAACCTGCATTTTGGATCCACACTATTATGTATGATATTTGCCTGGAAGTTCCTCGTGAAAAAGCATATCAATCAGTAGGCAAGTTTAGGTTTTATCAATTATATCCGGCCTATTTGCTTCAGTCTTTCTTTCTGTAAAGAGGGTGTAATCCCATAGAATTGCGATGTCTTCTATTACTTTAACCTGCATTTTGGATCCACACTATTATGTATGATATTTGCCTGAAAGTTCCTCGTGAAAGAACTTATCAATCAGTAGGCAAGTTTAGTTTTTAACAATTATATCCGGTCTATTTGCTTAAGTCTTTCTTTCTGTAAAGATGGTGTAATCCCATAGATTTGCGATGTCTTCTATTACTTTAACCTGCATTTTGGATCCACACTATTATGTATGATATTTGCCTGAAAGTTCCTCGTGAAAAAGCATATCAATCAGTAGGCAAGTTTAGGTTTTATCAATTATATCCGGCCTATTTGCTTCAGTCTTTCTTTCTGTAAAGAGGGTGTAATCCCATAGAATTGCGATGTCTTCTATTACTTTAACCTGCATTTTGGATCCACACTATTATGTATGATATTTGCCTGAAAGTTCCTCGTGAAAGAACTTATCAATCAGTAGGCAAGTTTAGTTTTTAACAATTATATCCGGTCTATTTGCTTCAGTCTTTCTTTCTGTAAAGATGGTGTAATCCCATAGAATTGCGATGTCTTCTATTATTTAACCTGCATTTTGGATCCACACTATCATGTATGATATTTGCCTGAAAGTTCCTCGTGAAAAAGCATATCAATCAGTAGGCAAGTTTAGTTTTTAACAATTATATCCGGCCTATTTGCTTCAGTCTTTCTTTCTGTAAAGATGGTGTAATCCCATAGAATTGCGATGTCTTCTATTACTTTAACCTGCATTTTGGATCCACACTATTATGTATGATATTTGCCTGAAAGTTCCTCGTGAAAGAACTTATCAATCAGTAGGCAAGTTTAGTTTTTAACAATTATATCCGGTCTATTTGCTTCAGTCTTTCTTTCTGTAAAGAGGGTGTAATCCCATAGATTTGCGATGTCTTCTATTACTTTAACCTGCATTTTGGATCCACACTATTATGTATGATATTTGCCTGAAAGTTCCTCGTGAAAAAACATATCAATCAGTAGGCAAGTTTAGTTTTTAACAATTATATCCGGTCTATTTGCTTCAGTCTTTCTTTCTGTAAAGATGGTGTAATCCCATAGAATTGCGATGTCTTCTATTACTTTAACCTGCATTTTGGATCCACACTATTATGTATGATATTTGCCTGAAAGTTCCTCGTGAAAAAACATATCAATCAGTAGGCAAGTTTAGTTTTTAACAATTATATCCGGCCTATTTGCTTCAGTCTTTCTTTCTGTAAAGATGGTGTAATCCCATAGAATTGCGATGTCTTCTATTATTTAACCTGCATTTTGGATCCACACTATCATGTATGATATTTGCCTGAAAGTTCCTCGTGAAAAAACATATCAATCAGTAGGCAAGTTTAGTTTTTAACAATTATATCCGGTCTATTTGCTTCAGTCTTTCTTTCTGTAAAGATGGTGTAATCCCATAGAATTGCGATGTCTTCTATTATTTAACCTGCATTTTGGATCCACACTATCATGTATGATATTTGCCTGAAAGTTCCTCGTGAAAAAACATATCAATCAGTAGGCAAGTTTAGTTTTTAACAATTATATCCGGTCTATTTGCTTCAGTCTTTCTTTCTGTAAAGATGGTGTAATCCCATAGAATTGCGATGTCTTCTATTACTTTAACCTGCATTTTGGATCCACACTATTATGTATGATATTTGCCTGAAAGTTCCTCGTGAAAAAACATATCAATCAGTAGGCAAGTTTAGTTTTTAACAATTATATCCGGCCTATTTGCTTCAGTCTTTCTTTCTGTAAAGATGGTGTAATCCCATAGAATTGCGATGTCTTCTATTATTTAACCTGCATTTTGGATCCACACTATCATGTATGATATTTGCCTGAAAGTTCCTCGTGAAAAAACATATCAATCAGTAGGCAAGTTTAGTTTTTAACAATTATATCCGGTCTATTTGCTTCAGTCTTTCTTTCTGTAAAGATGGTGTAATCCCATAGAATTGCGATGTCTTCTATTACTTTAACCTGCATTTTGGATCCACACTATTATGTATGATATTTGCCTGAAAGTTCCTCGTGAAAAAACATATCAATCAGTAGGCAAGTTTAGTTTTTAACAATTATATCCGGCCTATTTGCTTCAGTCTTTCTTTCTGTAAAGATGGTGTAATCCCATAGAATTGCGATGTCTTCTATTACTTTAACCTGCATTTTGGATCCACACTATTATGTATGATATTTGCCTGAATGTTCCTCGTGAAAGAACTTATCAAACAGTAGGCAAGTTTAGTTTTTAACAATTATATCCGGTCTATTTGCTTCAGTCTTTCTTTCTGTAAAGAGGGTGTAATCCCATAGATTTGCGATGTCTTCTATTACTTTAACCTGCATTTTGGATCCACACTATTATGTATGATATTTGCCTGAAAGTTCCTCGTGAAAAAACATATCAATCAGTAGGCAAGTTTAGTTTTTAACAATTATATCCGGTCTATTTGCTTCAGTCTTTCTTTCTGTAAAGATGGTGTAATCCCATAGAATTGCGATGTCTTCTATTACTTTAACCTGCATTTTGGATCCACACTATTATGTATGATATTTGCCTGAAAGTTCCTCGTGAAAGAAGTTATCAATCAGTAGGCAAGGTTAGTTTTTAACAATTATATCCGGCCTATTTGCTTCAGTCTTTCTTTCTGTAAAGATGGTGTAATCCCATAGATTTGCGATGTCTTCTATTACTTTAACCTGCATTTTGGATCCACACTATTATGTATGATATTTGCCTGAAAGTTCCTCGTGAAAAAGCATATCAATCAGTAGGCAAGTTTAGTTTTTAACAATTATATCCGGCCTATTTGCTTCAGTCTTTCTTTCTGTAAAGATGGTGTAATCCCATAGAATTGCGATGTCTTCTATTACTTTAACCTGCATTTTGGATCCACACTATTATGTATGATATTTGCCTGAAAGTTCCCCGTGAAAAAGCATATCAATCAGTAGGCAAGTTTAGTTTTTAACAATTATATCCGGCCTATTTGCTTCAGTCTTTCTTTCTGTAAAGATGGTGTAATCCCATAGATTTGCGATGTCTTCTATTACTTTAACCTGCATTTTGGATCCACACTATTATGTATGATATTTGCCTGAAAGTTCCTCGTGAAAAAGCATATCAATCAGTAGGCAAGTTTAGTTTTTAACAATTATATCCGGCCTATTTGCTTCAGTCTTTCTTTCTGTAAAGATGGTGTAATCCCATAGATTTGCGATGTCTTCTATTACTTTAACCTGCATTTTGGATCCACACTATTATGTATGATATTTGCCTGAAAGTTCCTCGTGAAAAAACATATCAATCAGTAGGCAAATTTACTTTTTTAACAATTATATCCGGCCTATTTGCTTCAGTCTTTCTCTCTGTAAAGATGGTGTAATCCCATAGAATTGCGATGTCTTCTATTACTTTAACCTGCATTTTGGATCCACACTATTATGTATGATATTTGCCTGAAAGTTCCTTGTGAAAAAGCATATCAATCAGTAGGCAAGTTTAGTTTTTAACAATTATACACGGCCTATTTGCTTCAGTCTTTCTTTCTGTAAAGATGGTGTAATCCCATAGAATTGCGATGTCTTCTATTACTTTAACCTGCATGTTGGATCCACACTATTATGTATGATATTTGCCTGAAAGTTCCTCGTGAAATAACATATCAATCAGTAGGCAAGTTTAGTTTTTAACAATTATATCCGGCCTATTTGCTTCAGTCTTTCTTTCTGTAAAGATGGTGTAATCCCATAGAATTGCGATGTCTTCTATTACTTTAACCTGCATTTTGGATCCACACTATTATGTATGATATTTGCCTGAAAGTTCCTCGTGAAAGAACTTATCAATCAGTAGGCAAGTTTAGTTTTTAACAATTATACACGGCCTATTTGCTTCAGTCTTTCTTTCTGTAAAGATGGTGTAATCCCATAGAATTGCGATGTCTTCTATTACTTTAACCTGCATTTTGGATCCACACTATTATGTATGATATTTCCCTGAAAGTTCTCGTGAAAAAACATATCAATCAGTAGGCAAGTTTAGTTTTTAACAATTATATCCGGCCTATTTGCTTCAGTCTTTCTTTCTGTAAAGATGGTGTAATCCCACAGAATTGCGATGTCTTCTATTACTTTAACCTGCATTTTGGATCCACACTATTATGTATGATATTTGCCTGAAAGTTCCTCGTGAAAGAACTTATCAATCAGTAGGCAAGTTTAGTTTTTAACAATTATATCCGGCCTATTTGCTTCAGTCTTTCTTTCTGTAAACTTGGTGTAATCCCATAGAATTGCGATGTCTTCTATTACTTTAACCTGCATTTTGGATCCACACTATTATGTATGATATTTGCCTGAAAGTTCCTCGTGAAAAAACATATCAATCAGTAGGCAAGTTTAGTTTTTAACAATTATATCCGGCCTATTTGCTTCAGTCTTTCTTTCTGTAAAGATGGTGTAATCCCATAGAATTGCGATGTCTTCTATTACTTTAACCTGCCTTTTGGATCTACACTATTATGTATGATATTTGCCTGAAAGTTCCTCGTGAAAAAACATATCAATCAGTAGGCAAGTTTAGTTTTTTAACAATTATATCCGGCCTATTTGCTTCAGTCTTTCTTTCTGTAAAGATGGTGTAATCCCATAGAATTGCGATGTCTTCTATTACTTTAACCTGCATTTTGGATCCACACTATTATGTATGATATTTGCCTGAAAGTTCCTCGTGAAAAAACATATCAATCAGTAGGCAAAGTTTAGTTTTTTAACAATTATATCCGGCCTATTTGCTTCTGTCTTTCTTTCTGTAAAGATGGTGTAATCCCATAGAATTGCGATGTCTTCTATTACTTTAACCTGCATTTTGGATCCACACTATTATGTATGATATTTGCCTGAAAGTTCCTCGTGAAAGAACTTATCAATCAGTAGGCAAGTTTAGGTTTTATCAATTATATCCGGCCTATTTGCTTCAGTCTTTCTTTCTGTAAAGAGGGTGTAATCCCATAGATTTGCGATGTCTTCTATTACTTTAACCTGCATTTTGGATCCACACTATTATGTATGATATTTGCCTGAAAGTTCCTCGTAAAAAAGCATATCAATCAGTAGGCAAGTTTAGTTTTTAACAATTATATCCGGCCTATTTGCTTCAGTCTTTCTTTCTGTAAAGATGGTGTAATCCCATAGAATTGCGATGTCTTCTATTATTTTAACCTGCATTTTGGATCCACACTATTATGTATGATATTTGCCTGAAAGTTCCTCGTGAAAGAAGTTATCAATCAGTAGGCAAGTTTAGTTTTTAACAATTATATCCGGTCTATTTGCTTCAGTCTTTCTTTCTGTAAAGATGGTGTAATCCCATAGATTTGCGATGTCTTCTATTACTTTAACCTGCATTTTGGATCCACACTATCATGTATGTTATTTGCCTGAAAGTTCCTCGTGAAAAAGCATATCAATCAGTAGGCAAGTTTAGTTTTTAACAATTATATCCGGCCTATTTGCTTCAGTCTTTCTTTCTGTAAAGATGGTGTAATCCCATAGAATTGCGATGTATTCTATTACTTTAACCTGCATTTTGGATCCACAATATTATGTATGATATTTGCCTGAAAGTTCCTCGTGAAAGAACTTATCAATCAGTAGGCAAGTTTATTTTTTAACAATTATACACGGCCTATTTGCTTCAGTCTTTCTTTCTGTAAAGATGGTGTAATCCCATAGAATTGCGATGTCTTCTATTACTTTAACCTGCATTTTGGATCCACACTATTATGTATGATATTTGCCTGAAAGCTCTCGTGAAAAAACATATCAATCAGTAGGCAAGTTTAGTTTTTAACAATTATATCCGGCCTATTTCCTTCAGTCTTTCTTTCTGTAAAGATGGTGTAATCCCATAGAATTGCGATGTCTTCTATTACTTTAACCTGCCTTTTGGATCCACACTATTATGTATTATATTTGCCTGAAAGTTCCTCGTGAAAAAACATATCAATCAGTCGGCAAGTTTAGTTTTTTAACAATTATATCCGGCCTATTTGCTTCAGTCTTTCTTTCTGTAAAGATGGTGTAATCCCATAGAATTGCGATGTGTTCTATTACTTTAACCTGCATTTTGGATCCACACTATTATGTATGATATTTGCCTGAAAGTTCCTCGTGAAAAAACATATCAATCAGTAGGTAAGTTTAGTTTTTTTACAATTATATCCGGCCTATTTGCTTCAGTCTTTCTTTCTGTAAAGATGGTGTAATCCCATAGAATTGCGATGTCTTCTATTACTTTAACCTGCATTTTGGATCCACACTATTTTGTATGATATTTGCCTGAAAGTTCCTCGTGAAAAAACATATCAATCAGTAGGCAAGTTTAGTTTTTAACAACTATATCCGGCCTATTTGCTTCAGTCTTTCTTTCTGTAAAGATGGTGTAATCCCATAGAATTGCGATGTCTTCTATTTCTTTAACCTGCATTTTGGATCCACACTATTATGTATGATATTTGCCTGAAAGTTCCTCGTGAAAAAGCATATCAATCAGTAGGCAAATTTAGTTTTTTAACAATTATATCCGGCCTATTTGCTTCAGTCTTTCTTTCTGTAAACTTGGTGTAATCCCATAGAATTGCGATGTCTTCTATTACTTTAACCTGCATTTTGGATCCACACTATTATGTATGATATTTGCCTGAAAGTTCCTCGTGAAAAAACATATCAATCAGTAGGCAAGTTTAGTTTTTAACAATTATATCCGGCCTATTTGCTTCAGTCTTTCTTTCTGTAAAGATGGTGTAATCCCATAGAATTGCGATGTCTTCTATTACTTTAACCTGCATTTGGGATCCACACTATTTTGTATGATATTTGCCTGAAAGTTCCTCGTGAAAAGACATATCAATCAGTAGGCAAGTTTAGTTTTTAACAACTATATCCGGCCTATTTGCTTCAGTCTTTCTTTCTGTAAAGATGGTGTAATCCCATAGAATTGCGATGTCTTCTATTACTTTAACCTGCATTTTGGATCCACACTATTATGTATGATATTTGCCTGAAAGTTCCTCGTGAAAAAGCATATCAATCAGTAGGCAAATTTAGTTTTTTAACAATTATATCAGGCCTATTTGCTTCAGTCTTTCTTTCTGTAAAGATGGTGTAATCCCATAGAATTGCGATGTCTTCTATTACTTTAACCTGCATTTTGGATCCACACTATTATGTATGATATTTGCCTGAAAGTTCCTCGTGAAAAAGCATATCAATCAGTAGGCAAATTTAGTTTTTTAACAATTATATCCGGCCTATTTGCTTCAGTCTTTCTTTCTGTAAACTTGGTGTAATCCCATAGAATTGCGATGTCTTCTATTACTTTAACCTGCATTTTGGATCCACACTATTATGTATGATATTTGCCTGAAAGTTCCTCGTGAAAAAACATATCAATCAGTAGGCAAGTTTAGTTTTTTAACAATTATATCAGGCCTATTTGCTTCAGTCTTTCTTTCTGTAAAGATGGTGTAATCCCATAGAATTGCGATGTCTTCTATTACTTTAACCTGCATTTTGGATCCACACTATTATGTATGATATTTGCCTGAAAGTTCCTCGTGAAAAAGCATATCAATCAGTAGGCAAATTTAGTTTTTTAACAATTATATCCGGCCTATTTGCTTCAGTCTTTCTTTCTGTAAACTTGGTGTAATCCCATAGAATTGCGATGTCTTCTATTACT
Organism: Acanthosepion esculentum; assembly: GCA_964036315.1. Taxonomy (NCBI): domain Eukaryota; kingdom Metazoa; phylum Mollusca; class Cephalopoda; order Sepiida; family Sepiidae; genus Acanthosepion; species Acanthosepion esculentum. The sequence goes on along the minus strand of OZ038508.1, from coordinate 24,307,123 downwards.
TTAACCTGCATTTTGGATCCACACTATTATGTATGATATTTGCCTGAAAGTTCCTCGTGAAAAAACATATCAATCAGTAGGCAAGTTTAGTTTTTTAACAATTATATCAGGCCTATTTGCTTCAGTCTTTCTTTCTGTAAAGATGGTGTAATCCCATAGAATTGCGATGTCTTCTATTACTTTAACCTGCATTTTGGATCCACACTATTATGTATGATATTTGCCTGAAAGTTCCTCGTGAAAAAGCATATCAATCAGTAGGCAAATTTAGTTTTTTAACAATTATATCCGGCCTATTTGCTTCAGTCTTTCTTTCTGTAAACTTGGTGTAATCCCATAGAATTGCGATGTCTTCTATTACTTTAACCTGCATTTTGGATCCACACTATTATGTATGATATTTGCCTGAAAGTTCCTCGTGAAAAAGCATATCAATCAGTAGGCAAGTTTAGTTTTTAACAATTATATCCGGCCTATTTGCTTCAGTCTTTCTTTCTGTAAAGATGGTGTAATCCCATAGAATTGCGATGTCTTCTATTACTTTAACCTGCATTTTGGATCCACACTATTATGTATGATATTTGCCTGAAAGTTCCTCGTGAAAAAGCATATCAATCAGTAGGCAAATTTAGTTTTTTAACAATTATATCCGGCCTATTTGCTTCAGTCTTTCTTTCTGTAAAGATGGTGTAATCCCATAGAATTGCGATGTCTTCTATTACTTTAACCTGCATTTTGGATCCACACTATTATGTATGATATTTGCCTGAAAGTTCCTCGTGAAAAAACATATCAATCAGTAGGCAAGTTTAGTTTTTTAACAATTATATCAGGCCTATTTGCTTCAGTCTTTCTTTCTGTAAAGATGGTGTAATCCCATAGAATTGCGATGTCTTCTATTACTTTAACCTGCATTTTGGATCCACACTATTATGTATGATATTTGCCTGAAAGTTCCTCGTGAAAAAACATATCAATCAGTAGGCAAGTTTAGTTTTTTAACAATTATATCAGGCCTATTTGCTTCAGTCTTTCTTTCTGTAAAGATGGTGTAATCCCATAGAATTGCGATGTCTTCTATTACTTTAACCTGCATTTTGGATCCACACTATTATGTATGATATTTGCCTGAAAGTTCCTCGTGAAAAAACATATCAATCAGTAGGCAAGTTTAGTTTTTTAACAATTATATCAGGCCTATTTGCTTCAGTCTTTCTTTCTGTAAAGATGGTGTAATCCCATAGAATTGCGATGTCTTCTATTACTTTAACCTGCATTTTGGATCCACACTATTATGTATGATATTTGCCTGAAAGTTCCTCGTGAAAGAACATATCAATCAGTATGCAAGTTTAGTTTTTTAACAATTATATCAGGCCTATTTGCTTCAGTCTTTCTTTCTGTAAAGATGGTGTAATCCCATAGAATTGCGATGTCTTCTATTACTTTAACCTGCATTTTGGATCCACACTATTATGTATGATATTTGCCTGAAAGTTCCTCGTGAAAAAACATATCAATCAGTAGGCAAGTTTAGTTTTTTAACAATTATATCAGGCCTATTTGCTTCAGTCTTTCTTTCTGTAAAGATGGTGTAATCCCATAGAATTGCGATGTCTTCTATTACTTTAACCTGCATTTTGGATCCACACTATTATGTATGATATTTGCCTGAAAGTTCCTCGTGAAAAAGCATATCAATCAGTAGGCAAATTTAGTTTTTTAACAATTATATCCGGCCTATTTGCTTCAGTCTTTCTTTCTGTAAACTTGGTGTAATCCCATAGAATTGCGATGTCTTCTATTACTTTAACCTGCATTTTGGATCCACACTATTATGTATGATATTTGCCTGAAAGTTCCTCGTGAAAAAGCATATCAATCAGTAGGCAAGTTTAGTTTTTAACAATTATATCCGGCCTATTTGCTTCAGTCTTTCTTTCTGTAAAGATGGTGTAATCCCATAGAATTGCGATGTCTTCTATTACTTTAACCTGCATTTTGGATCCACACTATTATGTATGATACTTGCCTGAAAGTTCCTCGTGAAAAAACATATCAATCAGTAGGCAAGTTTAGTTTTTTAACAATTATATCAGGCCTATTTGCTTCAGTCTTTCTTTCTGTAAAGATGGTGTAATCCCATAGAATTGCGATGTCTTCTATTACTTTAACCTGCATTTTGGATCCACACTATTATGTATGATACTTGCCTGAAAGTTCCTCGTGAAAAAACATATCAATCAGTAGGCAAGTTTAGTTTTTTAACAATTATATCCGGCCTATTTCCTTCAGTCTTTCTTTCTGTAAAGATGGTGTAATCCCATAGAATTGCGATGTCTTCTATTACTTTAACCTGCATTTTGGATCCACACTATTATGTATGATATTTGCCTGAAAGTTCCTCGTGAAAAAACATATCAATCAGTAGGCAAGTTTAGTTTTTTAACAATTATATCAGGCCTATTTGCTTCAGTCTTTCTTTCAGTAAAGATGGTGTAATCCCATAGAATTGCGATGTCTTCTATTACTTTAACCTGCATTTTTGATCCACACTATTATGTATGATATTTGCCTGAAAGTTCCTCGTGAAAAAGCATATCAATCAGTAGGCAAATTTAGTTTTTTAACAATTATATCCGGCCTATTTGCTTCAGTCTTTCTTTCTGTAAACTTGGTGTAATCCCATAGAATTGCGATGTCTTCTATTACTTTAACTTGCATTTTGGATCCACACTATTATGTATGATATTTGCCTGAAAGTTCCTCGTGAAAAAGCATATCAATCAGTAGGCAAGATTAGTTTTTAACAATTATATCCGGCCTATTTGCTTCAGTCTTTCTTTCTGTAAAGATGGTGTAATCCCATAGAATTGCGATGTCTTCTATTACTTTAACCTGCATTTTGGATCCACACTATTATGTATGATACTTGCCTGAAAGTTCCTCGTGAAAAAACATATCAATCAGTAGGCAAGTTTAGTTTTTTAACAATTATATCAGGCCTATTTGCTTCAGTCTTTCTTTCTGTAAAGATGGTGTAATCCCATAGAATTGCGATGTCTTCTATTACTTTAACCTGCATTTTGGATCCACACTATTATGTATGATACTTGCCTGAAAGTTCCTCGTGAAAAAACATATCAATCAGTAGGCAAGTTTAGTTTTTTAACAATTATATCCGGCCTATTTGCTTCAGTCTTTCTTTCTGTAAAGATGGTGTAATCCCATAGAATTGCGATGTCTTCTATTACTTTAACCTGCATTTTGGATCCACACTATTATGTATGATATTTGCCTGAAAGTTCCTCGTGAAAAAACATATCAATCAGTAGGCAAGTTTAGTTTTTTAACAATTATATCCGGCCTATTTGCTTCAGTCTTTCTTTCTGTAAAGATGGTGTAATCCCATAGAATTGCGATGTCTTCTATTACTTTAACCTGCATTTGGGATCCACACTATTTTGTATGATATTTGCCTGAAAGTTCCTCGTGAAAAAGCATATCAATCAGTAGGCAAGTTTAGTTTTTAACAACTATATCCGGCCTATTTGCTTCAGTCTTTCTTTCTGTAAAGATGGTGTAATCCCATAGAATTGCGATGTCTTCTATTACTTTAACCTGCATTTGGGATCCACACTATTATGTATGATATTTGCCTGAAAGTTCCTCGTGAAAAAACATATCAATCAGTAGGCAAATTTAGTTTTTTAACAATTATATCCGGCCTATTTGCTTCAGTCTTTCTTTCTGTAAAGATGGTGTAATCCCATAGAATTGCGATGTCTTCTATTACTTTAACCTGCATTTTGGATCCACACTATTATGTATGATATTTGCCTGAAAGTTCCTCGTGAAAAAGCATATCAATCAGTAGGCAAGTTTAGTTTTTAACAATTATATCCGGCCTATTTGCTTCAGTCTTTCTTTCTGTAAAGATGGTGTAATCCCATAGAATTGCGATGTCTTCTATTACTTTAACCGGCATTTTGGATCCACACTATTATGTATGATATTTGCCTGAAAGTTCCTCGTGAAAAAGCATATCAATCAGTAGGCAAGTTTAGTTTTTAACAATTATATCCGGCCTATTTGCTTCAGTCTTTCTTTCTGTAAAGATGGTGTAATCCCATAGAATTGCGATGTCTTCTATTACTTTAACCGGCATTTTGGATCCACACTATTATGTATGATATTTGCCTGAAAGTTCCTCGTGAAAAAGCATATCAATCAGTAGGCAAGTTTAGTTTTTAACAATTATATCCGGCCTATTTGCTTCAGTCTTTCTTTCTGTAAAGATGGTGTAATACCATAGAATTGCGATGTCTTCTATTACTTTAACCTGCATTTTGTATGCACACTATTATGTATGATATTTGCCTGAAAGTTCCTCGTGAAAAAGCATATCAATCAGTAGGCAAGTTTAGTTTTTAACAATTATATCCGGCCTATTTGCTTCAGTCTTTCTTTCTGTAAAGATGGTGTAATCCCATAGAATTGCGATGTCTTCTATTACTTTAACCGGCATTTTGGATCCACACTATTATGTATGATATTTGCCTGAAAGTTCCTCGTGAAAAAGCATATCAATCAGTAGGCAAGTTTAGTTTTTAACAATTATATCCGGCCTATTTCCTTCAGTCTTTCTCTCTGTAAAGATGGTGTAATCCCATAGAATTGCGATGTCTTCTATTACTTTAACCGGCATTTTGGATCCACACTATTATGTATGATATTTGCCTGAAAGTTCCTCGTGAAAAAGCATATCAATCAGTAGGCAAGTTTAGTTTTTAACAATTATATCCGGCCTATTTGCTTCAGTCTTTCTTTCTGTAAAGATGGTGTAATCCCATAGAATTGCGATGTCTTCTATTACTTTAACCGGCATTTTGGATCCACACTATTATGTATGATATTTGCCTGAATGTTCCTCGTGAAAAAGCATATCAATCAGTAGGCAAGTTTAGTTTTTAACAATTATATCCGGTCTATTTGCTTCAGTCTTTCTTTCTGTAAAGATGGTGTAATCCCATAGAATTGCGATGTCTTCTATTACTTTAACCTGCATTTTGGATCCACACTATCATGTATGATATTTGCCTGAAAGTTCCTCGTGAAAAAGCATATCAATCAGTAGGCAAATTTAGTTTTTAACAATTATATCCGGCCTATTTGCTCCAGTCTTTCTTTCTGTAAAGATGGTGTAATCCCATAGAATTGCGATGTCTTCTATTACTTTAACCTGCATTTTGGATCCACACTATCATGTATGATATTTGCCTTAAAGTTCCTCGTGAAAAAACATATCAATCAGTAGGCAAGTTTAGTTTTCTAACAATTATATCCGGCCTATTTGCTTCAGTCTTTCTTTCTGTAAAGATGGTGTAATCCCATAGAATTGCGATGTCTTCTATTACTTTAACCTGCATTTGGGATCCACACTATTATGTATGATATTTGCCTGAAAGTTCCTCGTGAAAAAACATATCAATCAGTAGGCAAGTTTAGTTTTTAACAACTATATCCGGCCTATTTGCTTCAGTCTTTCTTTCTGTAAAGATGGTGTAATCCCATAGAATTGCGATGTCTTCTATTACTTTAACCTGCATTTGGGACCCACACTATTATGTATGATATTTGCCTGAAAGTTCCTCGTGAAAAAACATATCAATCAGTAGGCAAGTTTAGTTTTCTAACAATTATATCCGGCCTATTTGCTTCAGTCTTTCTTTCTGTAAAGATGGTGTAATCCCATAGAATTGCGATGTCTTCTATTACTTTAACCTGCATTTGGGATCCACACTATTATGTATGATATTTGCCTGAAAGTTCCTCGTGAAAAAACATATCAATCAGTAGGCAAGTTTAGTTTTTAACAACTATATCCGGCCTATTTCCTTCAGTCTTTCTTTCTGTAAAGATGGTGTAATCCCATAGAATTGCGATGTCTTCTATTACTTTAACCTGCATTTTGGATCCACACTATTATGTATGATATTTGCCTGAAAGTTCCTCGTGAAAAAGCATATCAATCAGTAGGCAAGTTTAGTTTTTAACAATTATATCCGGCCTATTTGCTTCAGTCTTTCTTTCTGTAAAGATGGTGTAATCCCATAGAATTGCGATGTCTTCTATTACTTTAACCTGCATTTTGGATCCACACTATCATGTATGATATTTGCCTGAAAGTTCCTCGTGAAAAAGCATATCAATCAGTAGGCAAATTTAGTTTTTAACAATTATATCCGGCCTATTTGCTCCAGTCTTTCTTTCTGTAAAGATGGTGTAATCCCATAGAATTGCGATGTCTTCTATTACTTTAACCTGCATTTTGGATCCACACTATCATGTATGATATTTGCCTTAAAGTTCCTCGTGAAAAAACATATCAATCAGTAGGCAAGTTTAGTTTTCTAACAATTATATCCGGCCTATTTGCTTCAGTCTTTCTTTCTGTAAAGATGGTGTAATCCCATAGAATTGCGATGTCTTCTATTACTTTAACCTGCATTTGGGATCCACACTATTATGTATGATATTTGCCTGAAAGTTCCTCGTGAAAAAACATATCAATCAGTAGGCAAGTTTAGTTTTTAACAACTATATCCGGCCTATTTGCTTCAGTCTTTCTTTCTGTAAAGATGGTGTAATCCCATAGAATTGCGATGTCTTCTATTACTTTAACCTGCATTTGGGACCCACACTATTATGTATGATATTTGCCTGAAAGTTCCTCGTGAAAAAACATATCAATCAGTAGGCAAGTTTAGTTTTCTAACAATTATATCCGGCCTATTTGCTTCAGTCTTTCTTTCTGTAAAGATGGTGTAATCCCATAGAATTGCGATGTCTTCTATTACTTTAACCTGCATTTGGGATCCACACTATTATGTATGATATTTGCCTGAAAGTTCCTCGTGAAAAAACATATCAATCAGTAGGCAAGTTTAGTTTTTAACAACTATATCCGGCCTATTTCCTTCAGTCTTTCTTTCTGTAAAGATGGTGTAATCCCATAGAATTGCGATGTCTTCTATTACTTTAACCTGCATTTTGGATCCACACTATTATGTATGATATTTGCCTGAAAGTTCCTCGTGAAAAAGCATATCAATCAGTAGGCAAGTTTAGTTTTTAACAACTATATCCGGCCTATTTGCTTCAGTCTTTCTTTCTGTAAAGATAGTGTAATCCCATAGAATTGCGATGTCTTCTATTACTTTAACCTGCATTTTGGATCCACACTATTATGTATGATATTTGCCTGAAAGTTCCTCGTGAAAAAGCATATCAATCAGTAGGCAAGTTTAGTTTTTAACAATTATATCCGGCCTATTTGCTTCAGGCTTTCTTTCTGTAAAGATGGTGTAATCCCATAGAATTGCGATGTCTTCTATTACTTTAACCTGCATTTTGGATTCACACTATTATGTATGATATTTGCCTGAAAGTTCCTCGTGAAAAAGCATATCAATCAGTAGGCAAGTTTAGTTTTTAACAATTATATCCGGCCTATTTGCTTCAGTCTTTCTTTCTGTAAAGATGGTGTAATCCCATAGAATTGCGATGTCTTCTATTACTTTAACCTGCATTTTGGATCCACACTATTATGTATGATATTTGCCTGAAAGTTCCTCGTGAAAAAACATATCAATCAGTAGGCAAGTTTAGTTTTTAACAATTATATCCGGCCTATTTGCTTCAGTCTTTCTTTCTGTAAAGATGGTGTAATCCCATAGAATTGCGATGTCTTCTATTACTTTAACCTGCATTTTGGATCCACACTATTATGTATGATATTTGCCTGAAAGTTCCTCGTGAAAAAGCATATCAATCAGTAGGCAAGTTTAGTTTTTAACAATTATATCCGGCCTATTTGCTTCAGTCTTTCTTTCTGTAAAGATGGTGTAATCCCATAGAATTGCGATGTCTTCTATTACTTTAACCTGCATTTTGGATCCACACTATTATGTATGATATTTGCCTGAAAGTTCCTCGTGAAAGAACTTATCAATCAGTAGGCAAGTTTAGTTTTTAACAATTATATCCGGTCTATTTGCTTCAGTCTTTCTTTCTGTAAAGATGGTGTAATCCCATAGAATTGCGATGTCTTCTATTACTTTAACCTGCATTTTGGATCCACACTATTATGTATGATATTTGCCTGAAAGTTCCTCGTGAAAGAACTTATCAATCAGTAGGCAAGTTTAGTTTTTTAACAATTATATCCGGCCTATTTGCTTCAGTCTTTCTTTCTGTAAAGATGGTGTAATCCCATAGAATTGCGTTGTCTTCTATTACTTTAACCTGCATTTTGGATCCACACTATTATGTATGATATTTGCCTGAAAGTTCCTCGTGAAAGAACTTATCAATCAGTAGGCAAGTTTAGTTTTTTAACAATTATATCCGGCCTATTTGCTTCAGTCTTTCTTTCTGTAAAGATGGTGTAATCCCATAGAATTGCGATGTCTTCTATTACTTTAACCTGCATTTTGGATCCACACTATTATGTATGATATTTGCCTGAAAGTTCCTCGTGAAAGAACTTATCAATCAGTAGGCAAGTTTAGTTTTTAACAATTATATCCGGCCTATTTGCTTCAGTCTTTCTTTCTGTAAATATGGTGTAATCCCATAGAATTGCGATGTCTTCTATTACTTTAACCTGCATTTTGGATCCACACTATTATGTATGATATTTGCCTGAAAGTTCCTCGTGAAAGAACTTATCAATCAGTAGGCAAGTTTAGTTTTTTAACAATTATATCCGGCCTATTTGCTTCAGTCTTTCTTTCTGTAAAGATGGTGTAATCCCATAGAATTGGGATGTCTTCTATTACTTTAACCTGCATTTTGGATCCACACTATTATGTATGATATTTGCCTGAAAGTTCCTCGTGAAAGAACTTATCAATCAGTAGGCAAGTTTAGTTTTTTAACAATTATATCCGGCCTATTTGCTTCAGTCTTTCTTTCTGTAAAGATGGTGTAATCCCATAGAATTGCGATGTCTTCTATTACTTTAACCTGCATTTTGGATCCACACTATTATGTATGATATTTGCCTGAAAGTTCCTCGTGAAAGAACTTATCAATCAGTAGGCAAGTTTAGTTTTTAACAATTATATCCGGCCTATTTGCTTCAGTCTTTCTTTCTGTAAAGATGGTGTAATCCCATAGAATTGCGATGTCTTCTATTACTTTAACCTGCATTTTGGATCCACACTATTATGTATGATATTTGCCTGAAAGTTCCTCGTGAAAGAACTTATCAATCAGTAGGCAAGTTTTGTTTTTTAACAATTATATCCGGCCTATTTGCTTCAGTCTTTCTTTCTGTAAAGATGGTGTAATCCCATAGAATTGCGATGTCTTCTATTACTTTAACCTGCATTTTGGATCCACACTATTATGTATGATATTTGCCTGAAAGTTCCTCGTGAAAAAGCATATCAATCAGTAGGCAAGTTTAGTTTTTAACAACTATATCCGGCCTATTTGCTTCAGTCTTTCTTTCTGTCAAGATGGTGTAATCCCATAGAATTGCGATGTCTTCTATTACTTTAACCTGCATTTTGGATCCACACTATTATGTATGATATTTGCCTGAAAGTTCCTCGTGAAAGAACTTATCAATCAGTAGGCAAGTTTAGTTTTTTAACAATTATATCCGGCCTATTTGCTTCAGTCTTTCTTTCTGTAAAGATGGTGTAATCCCATAGAATTGCGATGTCTTCTATTACTTTAACCTGCATTTTGGATCCACACTATTATGTATGATATTTGCCTGAAAGTTCCTCGTGAAAGAACTTATCAATCAGTAGGCAAGTTTAGTTTTTAACAATTATATCCGGCCTATTTGCTTCAGTCTTTCTTTCTGTAAAGATGGTGTAATCCCATAGAATTGCGATGTCTTCTATTACTTTAACCTGCATTTTGGATCCACACTATTATGTATGATATTTGCCTGAAAGTTCCTCGTGAAAGAACTTATCAATCACTAGGCAAGTTTTGTTTTTTAACAATTATATCCGGCCTATTTGCTTCAGTCTTTCTTTCTGTAAAGATGGTGTAATCCCATAGAATTGCGATGTCTTCTATTACTTTAACCTGCATTTTGGATCCACACTATTATGTATGATATTTGCCTGAAAGTTCCTCGTGAAAAAGCATATCAATCAGTAGGCAAGTTTAGTTTTTAACAACTATATCCGGCCTATTTGCTTCAGTCTTTCTTTCTGTCAAGATGGTGTAATCCCATAGAATTGCGATGTCTTCTATTACTTTAACCTGCATTTTGGATCCACACTATTATGTATGATATTTGCCTGAAAGTTCCTCGTGAAAAAGCATATCAATCAGTAGGCAAGTTTAGTTTTTAACAATTATATCCGGCCTATTTGCTTCAGTCTTTCTTTCTGTAAAGATGGTGTAATCCCATAGAATTGCGATGTCTTCTATTACTTTAACCTGCATTTTGGATCCACACTATTATGTATGATATTTGCCTGAAAGTTCCTCGTGAAAAAGCATATCAATCAGTAGGCAAGTTTAGTTTTTAACAATTATATCCGGCCTATTTGCTTCAGTCTTTCTTTCTGTAAAGATGGTGTAATCCCATAGAATTGCGATGTCTTCTATTACTTTAACCTGCATTTTGGATCCACACTATTATGTATGATATTTGCCTGAAAGTTCCTCGTGAAAGAACTTATCAATCAGTAGGCATGTTTAGTTTTTAACAATTATATCCGGTCTATTTGCTTCAGTCTTTCTTTCTGTAAAGATGGTGTAATCCCATAGATTTGCGATGTCTTCTATTACTTTAACCTGCATTTTGGATCCACACTATTATGTATGATATTTGCCTGAAAGTTCCTCGTGAAAAAACATATCAATCAGTAGGCAAGTTTAGTTTTTAACAATTATATCCGGCCTATTTGCTTCAGTCTTTCTTTCTGTAAAGATGGTGTAATCCCATAGAATTGCGATGTTTTCTATTACTTTAACCTGCATTTCGGATCCACACTATCATGTATGATATTTGCCTGAAAGTTCCTCGTGAAAAAGCATATCAATCAGTAGGCAAGTTTAGTTTTTAACAATTATATCCGGCCTATTTGCTTCAGTCTTTCTTTCTGTAAAGATGGTGTAATCCCATAGAATTGCGATGTCTTCTATTACTTTAACCTGCATTTCGGATCCACACTATTATGTATGATACTTGCCTGAAAGTTCCTCGTGAAAAAACATATCAATCAGTAGGCAAGTTTAGTTTTTAACAATTATATCCGGCCTATTTGCTTCAGTCTTTCTTTCTGTAAAGATGGTGTAATCCCATAGAATTGCGATGTCTTCTATTACTTTAACCTGCATTTTGGATCCACACTATTATGTATGATATTTGCCTGAAAGTTCCTCGTGAAAAAGCATATCAATCAGTAGGCAAGTTTAGTTTTTAACAATTATATCCGGCCTATTTGCTTCAGTCTTTCTTTCTGTAAAGATGGTGTAATCCCATAGAATTGCGATGTCTTCTATTACTTTAACCTGCATTTCGGATCCACACTATTATGTATGATACTTGCCTGAAAGTTCCTCGTGAAAAAGCATATCAATCAGTAGGCAAGTTTAGTTTTTTAACAATTATATCCGGCCTATTTGCTTCAGTCTTTCTTTCTGTAAAGATGGTGTAATCCCATAGAATTGCGATGTCTTCTATTACTTTAACCTGCATTTTGCATCCACACTATTATGTATGATATTTGCCTGAAAGTTCCTCGTGAAAAAACATATCAATCAGTAGGCAAGTTTAGTTTTTAACAATTATATCCGGCCTATTTGCTTCAGTCTTTCTTTCTGTAAAGATGGTGTAATCCCATAGAATTGCGATGTCTTCTATTACTTTAACCTGCATTTCGGATCCACACTATTATGTATGATACTTGCCTGAAAGTTCCTCGTGAAAAAACATATCAATCAGTAGGCAAGTTTAGTTTTTTAACAATTATATCCGGCCTATTTGCTTCAGTCTTTCTTTCTGTAAAGATGGTGTAATCCCATAGAATTGCGATGTCTTCTATTACTTTAACCTGCATTTTGCATCCACACTATTATGTATGATATTTGCCTGAAAGTTCCTCGTGAAAAAACATATCAATCAGTAGGCAAGTTTAGTTTTTAACAATTATATCCGGCCTATTTGCTTCAGTCTTTCTTTCTGTAAAGATGGTGTAATCCCATAGAATTGCGATGTCTTCTATTACTTTAACCTGCATTTCGGATCCACACTATTATGTATGATACTTGCCTGAAAGTTCCTCGTGAAAAAACATATCAATCAGTAGGCAAGTTTAGTTTTTAACAACTATATCCGGCCTATTTGCTTCAGTCTTTCTTTCTGTAAAGATGGTGTAATCCCATAGAATTGCGATGTCTTCTATTACTTTAACCTGCATTTCGGATCCACACTATTATGTATGATATTTGCGTGAAAGTTCCTCGTGAAAAAGCATGTCAATCAGTAGGCAATTTTAGTTTTTAACAATTATATACGGCCTATTTGCTTCAGTCTTTCTTTCTGTAAAGATGGTGTAATCCCATAGAATTGCGATGTCTTCTATTACTTTAACCTGCATTTTGGATCCACACTATTATGTATGATATTTGCCTGAAAGTTCCTCGTGAAAAAACATATCAATCAGTAGGCAAGTTTAGTTTTAAACAATTATATCCGGCCTATTTGCTTCAGTCTTTCTTTCTGTAAAGATGGTGTAATCCCATAGAATTGCGATGTCTTCTATTACTTTAACCTGCATTTTGGATCCACACTATTATGTATGATATTTGCCTGAAAGTTCCTCGTGAAAAACATATCAATCAGTAGGCAAGTTTAGTTTTTAACAATTATATCCGGCCTATTTGCTTCAGTCTTTCTTTCTGTAAAGATGGTGTAATCCCATAGAATTGCGATGTCTTCTATTACTTTAACCTGCATTTCGGATCCACACTATTATGTATGATATTTGCCTGAAAGTTCCTCGTGAAAAAACATATCAATCAGTAGGCAAGTTTAGTTTTTAACAACTATATCCGGCCTATTTGCTTCAGTCTTTCTTTCTGTAAAGATGGTGTAATCCCATAGAATTGCGATGTCTTCTATTACTTTAACCTGCATTTCGGATCCACACTATTATGTATGATACTTGCCTGAAAGTTCCTCGTGAAAAAACATATCAATCAGTAGGCAAGTTTAGTTTTTAACAATTATATCCGGCCTATTTGCTTCAGTCTTTCTTTCTGTAAAGATGGTGTAATCCCATAGAATTGCGATGTCTTCTATTACTTTAACCTGCATTTTGGATTCACACTATTATGTATGATATTTGCCTGAAAGTTCCTCGTGAAAAAGCATATCAATCAGTAGGCAATTTTAGTTTTTAACAATTATATCCGGCCTATTTGCTTCAGTCTTTCTTTCTGTAAAGATGGTGTAATCCCATAGAATTGCGATGTCTTCTATTACTTTAACCTGCATTTTGGATCCACACTATTATGTATGATATTTGCCTGAAAGTTCCTCGTGAAAAAGCATATCAATCAGTAGGCAAGTTTAGTTTTTTAACAATTATATCCGGCCTATTTGCTTCAGTCTTTCTTTCTGTAAAGATGGTGTAATCCCATAGAATTGCGATGTCTTCTATTACTTTAACCTGCATTTCGGATCCACACTATTATGTATGATACTTGCCTGAAAGTTCCTCGTGAAAAAACATATCAATCAGTAGGCAAGTTTAGTTTTTAACAACTATATCCGGCCTATTTGCTTCAGTCTTTCTTTCTGTAAAGATAGTGTAATCCCATAGAATTGCGATGTCTTCTATTACTTTAACCTGCATTTTGGATCCACACTATTATGTATGATATTTGCCTGAAAGTTCCTCGTGAAAAAGCATATCAATCAGTAGGCAAGTTTAGTTTTTTAACAACTATATCCGGCCTATTTTCTTCAGTCTTTCTTTCTGTAAAGATGGTGTAATCCCATAGAATTGCGATGTCTTCTATTACTTTAACCTGCATTTTGGATCCACACTATCATGTATGATATTTGCCTGAAAGTTCCTCGTGAAAAAACATATCAATCAGTAGGCAAGTTTAGTTTTCTAACAATTATATCCGGCCTATTTGCTTCAGTCTTTCTTTCTGTAAAGATGGTGTAATCCCAGAGAATTGCGATGTCTTCTATTACTTTAACCTGCATTTGGGATCCACACTATTATGTATGATATTTGCCTGAAAGTTCCTCGTGAAAAAACATATCAATCAGTAGGCAAGTTTAGTTTTTAACAATTATATCCGGCCTATTTGCTTCAGTCTTTCTTTCTGTAAAGATGGTGTAATCCCATAGAATTGCGATGTCTTCTATTACTTTAACCTGCATTTCGGATCCACACTATCATGTATGATATTTGCCTGAAAGTTCCTCGTGAAAAAACATATCAATCAGTAGGCAAGTTTAGTTTTCTAACAATTATATCCGGCCTATTTGCTTCAGTCTTTCTTTCTGTAAAGATGGTGTAATCCCATAGAATTGCGATGTCTTCTATTACTTTAACCTGCATTTTGGATCCACACTATTATGTATGATATTTGCCTGAAAGTTCCTCGTGAAAAAAGATATCAATCACTAGGCAAGTTTAGTTTTTTAACAATTATGTCCGCCCGATTTGCTTCGGTCTTTCTCTCTGTAAAGATGGTGTAATCCCATAGAATTGCGATGTCTTCTATTACTTTAACCTGCATTTTGGATCCACACTATTATGTATGATATTTGCCTGAAAGTTCCTCGTGAAAAAACATATCAATCAGTAGGCAAGTTTAGTTTTTTAACAATTATATCCGGCCTATTTGCTTCAGTCTTTCTTTCTGTAAAGATGGTGTAATCCCATAGAATTGCGATGTCTTCTATTACTTTAACCTGCATTTTGGATCCACACTATTATGTATGATATTTGCCTGAAAGTTCCTCGTGAAAAAACATATCAATCAGTAGGCAAGTTTAGTTTTTAACAATTATATCCGGCCTATTTGCTTCAGTCTTTCTTTCTGTAAAGATGGTGTAATCCCATAGAATTGCGATGTCTTCTATTACTTTAACCTGCATTTTGGATCCACACTATCATGTATGATACTTGCCTGAAAGTTCCTCGTGAAAAAACATATCAATCAGTAGGCAAGTTTAGTTTTTTAACAATTATATCCGGCCTATTTGCTTCAGTCTTTCTTTCTGTAAAGATGGTGTAATCCCATAGAATTGCGATGTCTTCTATTACTTTAACCTGCATTTTGGATCCACACTATTATGTATGATATTTGCCTGAAAGTTCCTCGTGAAAAAACATATCAATCAGTAGGCAAGTTTAGTTTTTTAACAATTATATCCGGCCTATTTGCTTCAGTCTTTCTTTCTCTAAAGATGGTGTAATCCCATAGAATTGCGATGTCTTCTATTACTTTAACCTGCATTTTGGATCCACACTATTATGTATGATATTTGCCTGAAAGTTCCTCGTGAAAAAGCATATCAATCAGTAGGCAAATTTAGTTTTTAACAATTATATCCGGCCTATTTGCTTCAGTCTTTCTTTCTGTAAAGATGGTGTAATCCCATAGAATTGCGATGTCTTCTATTACTTTAACCGGCATTTTGGATCCACACTATTATGTATGATATTTGCCTGAAAGTTCCTCGTGAAAAAACATATCAATCAGTAGGCAAGTTTAGTTTTTTAACAATTATATCCGGCCTATTTGCTTCAGTCTTTCTTTCTGTAAAGATGGTGTAATCCCATAGAATTGCGATGTCTTCTATTACTTTAACCTGCATTTTGGATCCACACTATTATGTATGATATTTGCCTGAAAGTTCCTCGTGAAAAAACATATCAATCAGTAGGCAAGTTTAGTTTTTAACAATTATATCCGGCCTATTTGCTTCAGTCTTTCTTTCTGTAAAGATGGTGTAATCCCATAGAATTGCGATGTCTTCTATTACTTTAACCTGCATTTTGGATCCACACTATTATGTATGATATTTGCCTGAAAGTTCCTCGTGAAAAAACATATCAATCAGTAGGCAAGTTTAGTTTTTTAACAATTATATCCGGCCTATTTGCTTCACTCTTTCTTTCTGTAAAGATGGTGTAATCCCATAGAATTGCGATGTCTTCTATTACTTTAACCTGCATTTTGGATCCACACTATTATGTATGATATTTGCCTGAAAGTTCCTCGTGAAAAAACATATCAATCAGTAGGCAAGTTTAGTTTTTCACAATTATATCCGGCCTATTTGCTTCAGTCTTTCTTTCTGTAAAGATGGTGTAATCCCATAGAATTGCGATGTCTTCTATTACTTTAACCTGCATTTTGGATCCACACTATTATGTATGATATTTGCCTGAAAGTTCCTCGTGAAAAAGCATATCAATCAGTAGGCAAGTTTAGTTTTTAACAATTATATCCGGCCTATTTGCTTCAGTCTTTCTTTCTGTAAAGATGGTGTAATCCCATAGAATTGCGATGTCTTCTATTACTTTAACCTGCATTTTGGATCCACACTATTATGTATGATATTTGCCTGAAAGTTCCTCGTGAAAAAGCATATCAATCAGTAGGCAAGTTTAGTTTTTTAACAATTATATCCGGCCTATTTGCTTCAGTCTTTCTTTCTGTAAAGATGGTGTAATCCCATAGAATTGCGATGTCTTCTATTACTTTAACCTGCATTTTGGATCCACACTATTATGTATGATACTTGCCTGAAAGTTCCTCGTGAAAAAACATATCAATCAGTAGGCAAGTTTAGTTTTTCACAATTATATCCGGCCTATTTGCTTCAGTCTTTCTTTCTGTAAAGATGGTGTAATCCCATAGAATTGCGATGTCTTCTATTACTTTAACCTGCATTTTGTATCCACACTATTATGTATGATACTTGCCTGAAAGTTCCTCGTGAAAAGACATATCAATCAGTAGGCAAGTTTAGTTTTTAACAATTATATCCGGCCTATTTGCTTCAGTCTTTCTTTCTGTAAAGATGGTGTAATCCCATAGAATTGCGATGTCTTCTATTACTTTAACCTGCATTTTGGATCCACACTATTATGTATGATATTTGCCTGAAAGTTCCTCGTGAAAAAACATATCAATCAGTAGGCAAGTTTAGTTTTTAACAATTATATCCGGCCTATTTGCTTCAGTCTTTCTTTCTGTAAAGATGGTGTAATCCCATAGAATTGCGATGTCTTCTATTACTTTAACCTGCATTTTGGATCCACACTATTATGTATGATATTTGCCTGAAAGTTCCTCGTGAAAAAGCATATCAATCAGTAGGCAAGTTTAGTTTTTAACAATTATATCCGGCCTATTTGCTTCAGTCTTTCTTTCTGTAAAGATGGTGTAATCCCATAGAATTGCGATGTCTTCTATTACTTTAACCTGCATTTTGGATCCACACTATTATGTATGATATTTGCCTGAAAGTTCCTCGTGAAAAAGCATATCAATCAGTAGGCAAGTTTAGTTTTTAACAATTATATCCGGCCTATTTGCTTCAGTCTTTCTTTCTGTAAAGATGGTGTAATCCCATAGAATTGCGATGTCTTCTATTACTTTAACCTGCATTTTGGATCCACACTATTATGTATGATATTTGCCTGAAAGTTCCTCGTGAAAAAGCATATCAATCAGTAGGCAAGTTTAGTTTTTAACAATTATATCCGGCCTATTTGCTTCAGTCTTTCTTTCTGTAAAGATGGTGTAATCCCATAGAATTGCGATGTCTTCTATTACTTTAACCTGCATTTTGGATCCACACTATTATGTATGATATTTGCCTGAAAGTTCCTCGTGAAAAAACATATCAATCAGTAGGCAAGTTTAGTTTTTCACAATTATATCCGGCCTATTTGCTTCAGTCTTTCTTTCTGTAAAGATGGTGTAATCCCATAGAATTGCGATGTCTTCTATTACTTTAACCTGCATTTTGGATCCACACTATTATGTATGATATTTGCCTGAAAGTTCCTCGTGAAAAAACATATCAATCAGTAGGCAAGTTTAGTTTTTAACAATTATATCCGGCCTATTTGCTTCAGTCTTTCTTTCTGTAAAGATGGTGTAATCCCATAGAATTGCGATGTCTTCTATTACTTTAACCTGCATTTTGGATCCACACTATTATGTATGATATTTGCCTGAAAGTTCCTCGTGAAAAAACATATCAATCAGTAGGCAAGTTTAGTTTTTAACAATTATATCCGGCCTATTTGCTTCAGTCTTTCTTTCTGTAAAGATGGTGTAATCCCATAGAATTGCGATGTCTTCTATTACTTTAACCTGCATTTTGGATCCACACTATTATGTATGATATTTGCCTGAAAGTTCCTCGTGAAAAACATATCAATCAGTAGGCAAGTTTAGTTTTTTAACAATTATATCCGGCCTATTTGCTTCAGTCTTTCTTTCTGTAAAGATGGTGTAATCCCATAGAATTGCGATGTCTTCTATTACTTTAACCTGCATTTTGGATCCACACTATTATGTATGATACTTGCCTGAAAGTTCCTCGTGAAAAAACATATCAATCAGTAGGCAAGTTTAGTTTTTAACAATTATATCCGGCCTATTTGCTTCAGTCTTTCTTTCTGTAAAGATGGTGTAATCCCATAGAATTGCAATGTCTTCTATTACTTTAACCTGCATTTTGGATCCACACTATTATGTATGATATTTGCCTGAAAGTTCCTCGTGAAAAAGCATATCAATCAGTAGGCAAGTTTAGTTTTTTAACAATTATATCCGGCCTATTTGCTTCAGTCTTTCTTTGTGTAAAGATGGTGTAATCCCATAGAATTGCGATGTCTTCTATTACTTTAACCTGCATTTTGGATCCACACTATTATGTATGATACTTGCCTGAAAGTTCCTCGTGAAAAAACATATCAATCAGTAGGCAAGTTTAGTTTTTAACAATTATATCCGGCCTATTTGCTTCAGTCTTTCTTTCTGTAAAGATGGTGTAATCCCATAGAATTGCGATGTCTTCTATTACTTTAACCTGCATTTTGGATCCACACTATTATGTATGATATTTGCCTGAAAGTTCCTCGTGAAAAAGCATATCAATCAGTAGGCAAGTTTAGTTTTTAACAATTATATCCGGCCTATTTGCTTCAGTCTTTCTTTCTGTAAAGATGGTGTAATCCCATAGAATTGCGATGTGTTCTATTACTTTAACCTGCATTTTGGATCCACACTATTATGTATGATATTTGCCTGAAAGTTCCTCGTGAAAAACATATCAATCAGTAGGCAAGTTTAGTTTTTAACAATTATATCCGGCCTATTTGCTTCAGTCTTTCTTTCTGTAAAGATGGTGTAATCCCATAGAATTGCGATGTCTTCTATTACTTTAACCTGCATTTTGGATCCACACTATTATGTATGATATTTGCCTGAAAGTTCCTCGTGAAAAAGCATATCAATCAGTAGGCAAGTTTAGTTTTTAACAATTATATCCGGCCTATTTGCTTCAGTCTTTCTTTCTGTAAAGATGGTGTAATCCCATAGAATTGCGATGTCTTCTATTACTTTAACCTGCATTTTGGATCCACACTATTATGTATGATATTTGCCTGAAAGTTCCTCGTGAAAAACATATCAATCAGTAGGCAAGTTTAGTTTTTAACAATTATATCCGGCCTATTTGCTTCAGTCTTTCTTTCTGTAAAGATGGTGTAATCCCATAGAATTGCGATGTCTTCTATTACTTTAACCTGCATTTTGGATCCACACTATTATGTATGATATTTGCCTGAATGTTCCTCGTGAAAAAGCATATCAATCAGTAGGCAAGTTTAGTTTTTAACAATTATATCCGGCCTATTTGCTTCAGTCTTTCTTTCTGTAAAGATGGTGTAATCCCATAGAATTGCGATGTCTTCTATTACTTTAACCTGCATTTTGGATCCACACTATTATGTATGATATTTGCCTGAAAGTTCCTCGTGAAAAAGCATATCAATCAGTAGGCAAGTTTAGTTTTTAACAATTATATCCGGCCTATTTGCTTCAGTCTTTCTTTCTGTAAAGATGGTGTAATCCCATAGAATTGCGATGTCTTCTATTACTTTAACCTGCATTTTGGATCCACACTATTATGTATGATATTTGCCTGAAAGTTCCTCGTGAAAAACATATCAATCAGTAGGCAAGTTTAGTTTTTAACAATTATATCCGGCCTATTTGCTTCAGTCTTTCTTTCTGTAAAGATGGTGTAATCCCATAGAATTGCGATGTCTTCTATTACTTTAACCTGCATTTTGGATCCACACTATTATGTATGATATTTGCCTGAAAGTTCCTCGTGAAAAAGCATATCAATCAGTAGGCAAGTTTAGTTTTTAACAATTATATCCGGCCTATTTGCTTCAGTCTTTCTTTCTGTAAAGATGGTGTAATCCCATAGAATTGCGATTTCTTCTATTACTTTAACCTGCATTTTGGATCCACACTATTATGTATGATATTTGCCTGAAAGTTCCTCGTGAAAAACATATCAATCAGTAGGCAAGTTTAGTTTTTAACAATTATATCCGGCCTATTTGCTTCAGTCTTTCTTTCTGTAAAGATGGTGTAATCCCATAGAATTGCGATGTCTTCTATTACTTTAACCTGCATTTTGGATCCACACTATTATGTATGATATTTGCCTGAAAGTTCCTCGTGAAAAAGCATATCAATCAGTAGGCAAGTTTAGTTTTTAACAATTATATCCGGCCTATTTGCTTCAGTCTTTCTTTCTGTAAAGATGGTGTAATCCCATAGAATTGCGATGTCTTCTATTACTTTAACTTGCATTTTGGATCCACACTATTATGTATGATATTTGCCTGAAAGTTCCTCGTGAAAAACATATCAATCAGTAGGCAAGTTTAGTTTTTAACAATTATATCCGGCCTATTTGCTTCAGTCTTTCTTTCTGTAAAGATGGTGTAATCCCATAGAATTGCGATGTCTTCTATTACTTTAACCTGCATTTTGGATCCACACTATTATGTATGATATTTGCCTGAAAGTTCCTCGTGAAAAAGCATATCAATCAGTAGGCAAGTTTAGTTTTTAACAATTATATCCGGCCTATTTGCTTCAGTCTTTCTTTCTGTAAAGATGGTGTAATCCCATAGAATTGCGATGTCTTCTATTACTTTAACCTGCATTTTGGATCCACACTATTATGTATGATATTTGCCTGAAAGTTCCTCGTGAAAAAGCATATCAATCAGTAGGCAAGTTTAGTTTTTAACAATTATATCCGGCCTATTTGCTTCAGTCTTTCTTTCTGTAAAGATGGTGTAATCCCATAGAATTGCGATGTCTTCTATTACTTTAACCTGCATTTTGGATCCACACTATTATGTATGATACTTGCCTGAAAGTTCCTCGTGAAAAAGCATATCAATCAGTAGGCAAGTTTAGTTTTTAACAATTATATCCGGCCTATTTGCTTCAGTCTTTCTTTCTGTAAAGATGGTGTAATCCCATAGAATTGCGATGTCTTCTATTACTTTAACCTGCATTTTGGATCCACACTATTATGTATGATATTTGCCTGAAAGTTCCTCGTGAAAAAGCATATCAATCAGTAGGCAAGTTTAGTTTTTAACAATTATATCCGGCCTATTTGCTTCAGTCTTTCTTTCTGTAAAGATGGTGTAACCCCATAGAATTGCGATGTCTTCTATTACTTTAACCTGCATTTTGGATCCACACTATTATGTATGATATTTGCCTGAAAGTTCCTCGTGAAAAAGCATATCAATCAGTAGGCAAGTTTAGTTTTTAACAATTATATCCGGCCTATTTGCTTCAGTCTTTCTTTCTGTAAAGATGGTGTAATCCCATAGAATTGCGATGTCTTCTATTACTTTAACCTGCATTTTGGATCCACACTATTATGTATGATATTTGCCTGAAAGTTCCTCGTGAAAAAGCATATCAATCAGTAGGCAAGTTTAGTTTTTAACAATTATATCCGGCCTATTTGCTTCAGTCTTTCTTTCTGTAAAGATGGTGTAATCCCATAGAATTGCGATGTCTTCTATTACTTTAACCTGCATTTTGGATCCACACTATTATGTATGATATTTGCCTGAAAGTTCCTCGTGAAAAAGCATATCAATCAGTAGGCAAGTTTAGTTTTTAACAATTATATCCGGCCTATTTGCTTCAGTCTTTCTTTCTGTAAAGATGGTGTAATCCCATAGAATTGCGATGTCTTCTATTACTTTAACCTGCATTTTGGATCCACACTATTATGTATGATATTTGCCTGAAAGTTCCTCGTGAAAAAGCATATCAATCAGTAGGCAAGTTTAGTTTTTTAACAATTATATCCGGCCTATTTGCTTCAGTCTTTCTTTCTGTAAAGATGGTGTGATCCCATAGAATTGCGATGTCTTCTATTACTTTAACCTGCATTTTGGATCCACACTATTATGTATGATATTTGCCTGAAAGTTCCTCGTGAAAAAGCATATCAATCAGTAGGCAAGTTTAGTTTTTAACAATTATATCCGGCCTATTTGCTTCAGTCTTTCTTTCTGTAAAGATGGTGTAATCCCATAGAATTGCGATGTCTTCTATTACTTTAACCTGCATTTTGGATCCACACTATTATGTATGATATTTGCCTGAAAGTTCCTCGTGAAAAAGCATATCAATCAGTCGGCAAGTTTAGTTTTTAACAATTATATCCGGCCTATTTGCTTCAGTCTTTCTTTCTGTAAAAATGGTGTAATCCCATAGAATTGCGATGTCTTCTATTACTTTAACCTGCATTTTGGATCCACACTATTATGTATGATATTTGCCTGAAAGTACCTCGTCAAAAAACATATCAATCAGTAGTCAAGTTTAGTTTTTAACAATTATATCCGGCCTATTTCCTTCAGTCTTTCTTTCTGTAAAGATGGTGTAATCCCATAGAATTGCGATGTCTTCTATTACTTTAACCTGCATTTTGGATCCACACTATTATGTATGATATTTGCCTGGAAGTTCCTCGTCAAAAAACATATCAATCAGTAGGCAAGTTTAGTTTTTAACAATTATATCCGGCCTATTTCCTTCAGTCTTTCTTTCTGTAAAGATGGTGTAATCCCATAGAATTGCGATGTCTTCTATTACTTTAACCTGCATTTTGGATGCACACTATTATGTATGATATTTGCCTGAAAGTTCCTCGTCAAAAAACATATCAATCAGTAGGCAAGTTTAATTTTTAACAATTATATCCGGCCTATTTCCTTCAGTCTTTCTTTCTGTAAAGATGGTGTAATCCCATAGAATTGCGATGTCTTCTATTACTTTAACCTCCATTTTGGATCCACACTATTATGTATGATATTTTCCTGAAAGTTCCTCGTCAAAAAGCATATCAATCAGTAGGCAAGTTTAGTTTTTAACAATTATATCCGGCCTATTTGCTTCAGTCTTTCTTTCTGTAAAGATGGTGTAATCCCATAGAATTGCGATGTCTTCTATTATTTTAACCTGCATTTTGGATCCACACTATTATATATGATATTTGCCTGAAAGTTCCTCGTGAAAAGACATATCAATCAGTAGGCAAGTTTAGTTTTTTAACAATTATATCCGGCCTATTTGCTTCATTCTTTCTTTCTGTAATGATGGTGTAATCCCATAGAATTGCGATGTCTTCTATTACTTTAACCTGCATTTTGGATCCACACTATTATGTATGATACTTGCGTGGAAGTTCCTCGTGAAAAGACATATCAATCAGTAGGCAAGTTTAGTTTTTTAACAATTATATCCGGCCTATTTGCTTCATTCTTTCTTTCTGTAATGATGGTGTAATCCCATAGAATTGCGATGTCTTCTATTACTTTAACCTGCATTTTGGATCCACACTATTATGTATGATATTTGCCTGAAAGTTCCTCGTGAAAAAGCATATCAATCAGTAGGCAAGTTTAGTTTTTAACAATTATATCCGGCCTATTTGCTTCAGTGTTTCTCTCTGTAAAGATGGTGTAATCCCATAGAATTGCGATGTCTTCTATTACTTTAACCTGCATTTTGGATCCACACTATTATGTATGATATTTGCCTGAAAGTTCCTCGTGAAAAAACATATCAATCAGTAGGCAAGTTTAGGTTTTTAACAATTATATCCGGCCTATTTGCTTCATTCTTTCTTTCTGTAAAGATGGTGTAATCCCATAGAATTGCGATGTCTTCTATTACTTTAACCTGCATTTTGGATCCACACTATTATGTATGATATTTGCCTGAAAGTTCCTCGTGAAAAAGCATATCAATCAGTAGGCAAGTTTAGTTTTTAACAATTATATCCGGCCTATTTGCTTCAGTGTTTCTCTCTGTAAAGATGGTGTAATCCCATAGAATTGCGATGTCTTCTATTACTTTAACCTGCATTTTGGATCCACACTATTATGTATGATATTTGCCTGAAAGTTCCTCGTGAAAAAACATATCAATCAGTAGGCAAGTTTAGGTTTTTAACAATTATATCCGGCCTATTTTGCTTCAGTTTTTCTTTCTGTAAAATGGTGTAATCCCATAGAATTGCGATGTCTTCTATTACTTTAACCTGCATTTTGGATCCACACTATTATGTATGATATTTGCCTGAAAGTTCCTCGTGAAAAAGCATATCAATCAGTAGGCAAGTTTAGTTTTTAACAATTATATCCGGCCTATTTGCTTCAGTGTTTCTCTCTGTAAAGATGGTGTAATCCCATAGAATTGCGATGTCTTCTATTACTTTAACCTGCATTTTGGATCCACACTATTATGTATGATTAGAATTGACTGTTCTGTCTGTGTGTTTCGTAAAGTCCCATAAAATTCTCACAGGTGATGTTCATACCAGTTTCTTGCACTTTTATTCCCGTTATCATTGTATATTTTGCCGTGGAGATATTGACCCACTCTATCGTGCCGTGTTATCATCATTATTATTATTATTATTATTATTATTACTACTACTATTACGACTACTACTACTAATAGTAGTATTGTTATTGGTATTATTATCATTATATTTTGATTTCTGCTATGGTAACACTATTTACCAAGTCTACAGGAAGACCTAAGGCAGGTAATGATGTGTTGTTATGGCTACATTCAATGATTAGATTTTTCTAACCCCCATAGCATCACTAGCGTTACATGGACAAAGTTCTTCTTTATCTCTCAGCTGGACTTATCAAGACAATTTTATTTATATTTCTTTTAAGCTGGAATTTCCAGGGATCATTTCAATGTGTTGTTGTGTTTCTTTTTTATCATTCCAAGCGCCCCTATTATGCCCGGTACTATTTTTGTTTTCAATTTCCACATTTTTTCTATTTCGATTTCCCGGTCTTTATGCCTCGAGAGTTTTTCACATACCTTGGTTGCAATGATACAGACCGCTGAGCAAGCTATATCAATTAGTAGGAAATTTTTTCTTTTCGGTTTTTGACAATTATGTCTCGCCTGTTTGCTTCGATCTTCCTGTCTGTAGAGATGGTGTAATCCCATAGAATTGGGATGTCTTTGGGAAAAGTATGAATCCTCTTCTTCTCCCCACAGCTCTGGGTAAATAGCAAGACAGACCGGGTTCTATAGCCCTGGATGGCAACTGGTCTACCGCAGAAAGAAATGGCAACCTACTGCGGGAGAAAATCTGCCTCGTCAGTAATGTATCGAAAGAAACATGATCGCCTAAGCGTGTATCACGCATGGTGCATAACTTACTGACTCTTAGGTGGCAACCAGTCTAGGAGAAGGAAAAACTCTGAATTCAAAACCAGCCTGGTGAGGGTTGGGCTCAGTTAGGTTATCTTGTCCAAGAAACAACACTTCTACTGTGGCTGCAGTACGCATGATAACCCTACGGGTGACTGGATAAAAAACAATTATTATTATTATTTATAATCGAATTATGTTCGTTGTTTTTACCGATGTCCTACATTGAGAAAATCGGAATAAAGCTTCGTATCCCATTGCTTCAGAAGTCCCCATTGCTTGACACTGCAAATATTCTGTGAAAAGTGCTATATTTCTGAGATTCAAGATTACAAACGAAAGAGGATTTAAGAGGACAAATGATAACGATTGACCTTGCATTTAAATTATTGAAGATCAAAGATGAATGGGAAGCAAGAAGCTGAAAGCGAGATCCACAAGAGTGAAGTGCAAGAGAAGACGTTGTTAGCATAGAACTTACGGTTACATCAAGCCATTTCAACTGTAAAAGGATGAGAAGAACCCACCGATAATCTAGCACTGCATTTAAATTTATAACGTCAAGGTACCATAGCGGAGAGTTCATCAGAATAATTAAATGAAAATATTTTTAGAAAAGGCAGAGGGAAGCTGCTTTATGATTATGATATTCATTAGAAAAGGCAGAGAGAAGCTGCATTATGATTATGATTTTTATTAGAAAAGTTAGAAAGAAGCTATATTATAATTACGATATTTATTAGAAAAGGCAGTGGGAGGCTACTTTATGATTATGATATTTATTAGAAAAGGCAGAGGGAAGCTACAATTTGATTATGATGTTTCTTCAAAAAGGCCGAGGAAAGCTACACTATGATTATGATAATTATTAGAAAAAGCAGAGGGAACCTACTTTATGATTATGATATTTATTAGAAAAGGCAGAGAGAATCTACATTATGATTATGAATTTTATCAGAAAAGTCAGAAAGAAGCTATATTATAATTACGATATTTATTAGAAAAGGCAGTGGGAGGCTACTTTATGATTATGATATTTATTAGAAAAGGCAGAGAGAAGCTATATTATAATTATGATATTTATTAGAAAAGACCGAGGGAAGCTACATTATGATTATTATATTTATTAGAAAAGGCAGAGAGAAGCTACATTATGATTATTATATTTATTAGAAAAGGCAGAGAGAAGCTACATTATGATTATGATATTTAATAGAAAAGGCAGAGGGAATCTACATTATAATTATGATATTTATTAGAAAAGGCAGAGGGAAGCTACATTATGATTATGATATTTATTAGAAAAGGCAGAGGAAAGCTACATTATAATTATGATATTTATTAGAAAAGGCAGAGGGAAGCTACATTATAATTATGATATTTATTAGAAAAAGCAGAGAGAAGCTATATTATAATTATGATATTTATTTAAAAAGGCAGAGGGAAGCTACTTTATGATATTTATTAGAAAAGGCAGAGGAAAGCTACATTAATAATTCATCATCTACAAGGCCGCAAAAACGCTTTTGAAATTTATCAAAGACAGAAATTCAAGACTGTCTAGCCCCAACACATCAGCACTGATTTTGTGGGTTTTATCTGGCTCTTGTAAAGATAGAGTATAGTAGAGGGAGTCAGGCACTTCCTGGAGCGGTATAGAGAACTTTTTCCAGCAACTTTAGCAAGAGATCGTATAGTTCGACTTGAGGTATGGTGTGAAATTGAGTGCGAACAGGAGTAATGTTATGGGGCCTCCTTTAGAGAACACCCGTTCTTCGCGATAGCAAACATTCAGCGACTGTTCAGTGTTGACTGGACGTTACTAGTTTTGGTTTTGTAGGTACTGGAATGTCACAACCTAGTGTTTTAACTATTGAGCTGTTAAAGCTCGGTCTGGGGAGAGATCAGCTGCCAGTCTCGTGTCGTGTAGATTTTTGGAAATGCACCGATACACTCTTATCATCTGCATAAATGTTTCGTAATTATTCGAGTTTGTTCTTAGGCGGAACGTTAATATAAATCAGAAAAAGGATAGGATCGAGAAGGGTTAGGGTTAGTTAGACTAATCTTCCAAAATGGAGACAGCCTGTCTGCCTAGAAAATCAACATTCAAAAACTATGTAATCATCTAACCCACTATGAATGTCCCTAAATCATTTGATGTAAATAAATGAACAAGAAAGAAATGATTTCGTACATTAAATTCATTCTTGTTTTAAAAAGATCTTGGGAAAATAATTCGATAAAACTTGATTGAAACGAATTTACTATTTGATTTTTTTTCCTAATGGTTATTATTTCACAGATTTTTTTTTTCCGGTGTGGTAAATAAATAATGCTTGTAGGGCAATGAATCTTACAACCATCAAAGATGAGGAATTATTTTTTCTCGGAATTATCATTGACAAATAAAGGATTTTGGATAATTTGTAGGACCCAGGAATGCATAGGAACGGTCAAAATTATAATCATCTACACCAAAATGGTTTCGAATACAAGTGGAACCACCTATTTCCGCAAAGTCCTCATTTTGGCATTGAAACAAAACCAAAAAACCCCAAAAAAGAATTCGCAAAATTTAGACGAACAGCTACTGCCTCAAAGAATATTGATTGTTGGTGCATGTCTTGGATAAATTGTGTTTGAAATAATGCTAAAACCCTAACGCGTACATAAACTAATCGAATTAGAAATTTACATTATTTTTTGTTGGGGTGGGATCTGAATATGTGGCTGGGGATGGGACATTATGACTCATGATGAATGATTAAGGCCTTAACTTTGATAAGGCAATTTGTGTTAACACTAAGCGTCATTTAATAACCTGGTTTTGTGATTCTCCTCATGAAAGTTTATGTAGCAAGAAGCCTCGGTTGTGTTTCGCTTGGAGAAGCAAAGGTATAAAAAAAAACGAATCCAAAGATGATTAGTTTTTTATCTGCATATAACATACAAAATAGATATTATGTTAATAATCTAAGGGGAGAGGGGTAAAAAAAAGAACAAACTTTTGTTGGTCGTTATTTACTCTTTTCTTTTAGAAAAAAATATGATTGTGTGAGCAGCTTGATTGCAAGGACTGGGATAACACTTATATGTCCCATCAGTTAGAAGTCGATAAGAGTAAAGAGTTCCTAGGTTGAAAGGGAGGTAATTCGATTAGGTGTCCAACGGGGTATATAAAATAAAAGAATGTAGATGGGTATTTTTTTTTAAGTGCTGGAATGAAAAGAAATAAAAAAAGAGAATGGAAGGAATTTGAAATAGAACGTTTTGTTTTTTTAGGAATAAAAGAAACGAATGAAATTGTACGGAAGGGGAAGAAGAGAAGACAAGGAAAAATTATTTAAGAAATTTGTAAAGCTTAGACATCATAAACGGGAAGAGAGGGCAGAAAGAAATAAAAAAAATAGGCAAGAGAACAATAATAGGGTAAAAGAAAGAAAGAAAGAAAGAAAAATAGCAGAAAAGAAAACTAAAATCTATATAAAAAGGAGGAAGGAAAAGAAGAAAAGGAAAAAAATAAAGAGAAAACAATGAAAATGCATATAGGAAGAAATGGAAAAGAAAATGAAAGAAAGAAAGAAAGAAAGACAGAATAGAAAGAAAGAAAGAAAGAAAGAAAGAAAATTAAAATGTATATAAAAAGGAGGAAAGAAAGGAAGAGAAGGAAAAAAATAAAGAGAAAACAATGAAAATGCATATAGAAAGAAAGGGAAAAGAAAGAAAGAAAGAAAGAAAGAATAGAAAGAAAGAAAAAATAGAAAGAAAGAAAATTAAAATGTATATAAAGAGGAGGAAAGAAAGGAAAAAATGAAAAAAATAAAGAGAAAACAATGAAAATGCATATAGAAAGAAAGGGAAAAGAAAGAAAGAATAGAAAGAAAGAATAGAAAGAAAGAAAAAATAGAAAGAAAGAAAATTAAAATGTATATAAAGAGGAGGAAAGAAAGGAAAAAATGAAAAAAATAAAGAGAAAACAATGAAAATGCATATAGGAAGAAAGGGAAAAGAAAATGAAAGAAAGAAAGAAAGAAAGAAAGAAAGACAGAATAGAAAGAAAGAAAGAAAGAAAATTAAATTGTATATAAAAAGGAGGAAAGAAAGGAAGAGAAGGAAAAAAATAAAGAGAAAACAATGAAAATGCATATAGAAAGAAAGGGAAAAGAAAGAAAGAAAGAAAGAAAGAATAGAAAGAAAGAAAAAATAGAAAGAAAGAAAATTAAAATGTATATAAAGAGGAGGAAAGAAAGGAAAAAATGAAAAAAATAAAGAGAAAACAATGAAAATGCATATAGGAAGAAAGGGAAAAGAAAATGAAAATGATAGAAAAAAGAAAGAAAAAACGAAAGAAAGAAAACGTATATGAAAAAAGAAAAAGGAGGGTAAAAGTGAAAGTGAAAGTGAAGGAAGCAAGAAAAAGAATGAAAATGAACATTAGAGCAAAGAAAACAAAGAAATGGTAAAAAGAAAGGAAAACGAAAAGAAAGAAAGGATGAATAAACAAGATAATGTAAAAGAAAATAAAAAAATGAAAAAAAAAACGAATTAAAATACAGATAATCATGAATAGCCAACCCCATACTCTCACCACAACTCCAAGCCACCAAAAAACTGCCGCAAATAAATTCTAATCTAAAGCAAAAGGTAAATGTCTATGAAAGGTTATTGTTCTGGGGGTCAAAAGACAAGAGCCGATTGATAGAATCTTTTTCTCAAAAGAAAATAAATGTGATTTCCCATAATCAGATAAAACTCTTGTAATTATTTCAGCCTTTCAAAGCTAGGATGTGATAAAAACGTCCGTAAATTGTAAATTTGAATTAACTCGGTTGGCGATTTTTTAAAACGAAATTTAGCAACGAACGTTTCTAACTCTGTCTACGAGTATTGGACACAAACAAGCACATATCCGTCTTTTAATTTTATTTTAATGCCATATCTCTTTAGGATGTAGGCGAGCATGTCTCTCCACACATTCCTTTTTTTTATATGTGAATTGAAATTCATTCTTGAGTAATATAGTGGGATGATTCCCTATTTTCTTCTCTACAGTTTTAAAAACAGAATTTTCCTTGTCTTTGACCAGTAGACATTAAATTCACAGTTTAAAAAATGGGATCTACTCAGACATTTATTTCTTTCACATTTCGAGTACAAAAATAACGTCAGCAGAATTTGAAATGACCCAACGGATTTTTAAACCACGTGTAATTCGGATATTCTATTTCGTCCGTTCGTCAAGCACTTTACCATTACCATTTTGAAAGCCCGATGTCTGCAGAATAGGCACGAGTCTTTTTACTTCCCGCTTTCCTTTATTACCTTTTGGAGAATTTCCTTTAGTTTTCTTTCTGTATCGACCATCAACACAGTTGTATTTGCGTATCTTATATCAAGATTGGCCACTAATAATAAATCCTGAATATGTTAATAGACGTAGATAGATTCGCTTATCATCCGGTTCACACTCCTTCAGGGTCTTTTGAACAGAAGGAGAGGTTTAGTCCTTTTTTCCTGTTTAGTATTGGGTTTCCTGTTCCTTCTAAAATCGGCTTCAGCTCTATACTCCTAACGCTTATCCTTTCTTACACTAATAGAGTAGCCCTCTAACTTGGAAGACTCTTGAGCCTTTTATTGTGTGAACATTCATTAAAAAATATAATTTATACTATTTATATTTGAACTATTGTCTTTATTGTTGTTATGACAACGTTTTGACCGTTGTGCTCTCCGGCCTTCCTTAGGAATTCTGAAATAGGTACACAGTGTATTTAAAGCAGAGAGGAATGCAATGTCATTGTTGTACAGGCTTAAAAAAAATCTCATGCGTAAAATAATTGATTTTTTTTTTTTAGTGATGTTCTCTTTGTACAAAGGTCCGAAAGCCACTGAAAGCAGGGGCTTATAGAGTAGGAGGCACAGCTTATGCGGATATATATTGAAGATAACGGTTAACTCTAGACTTGAACAGGTCAAGATTATAGTGATCAGGGAAGCAACCTCTTGGGAGACAGTTCCACAAGGCATTGGTTCATAGAAAGAAGCTGCTTGAGTGGAACTTGCATCTCACCAAGAGAATGCGAAGGGAATGAGGGTGATTCGCTACAATGGGCGTGTCACGGCAGGTCTTAGCCGTGAAGGGTAAAATAGGTGGAACTAAGAAATGTAATTTGTCTGAACACTTTCCATGGAAATAGCGATAGCGCACCGAGAACTTGCATCGTCTGGTCTGTGAGAAAGGAGTTGTAGGGTGGAAAATAATTCATCACCTACAAGGCCGCGGAGACACTTTTGGACTCAAGAGTGGAAAGTGAAGAAGAGGAAGCTCCTGCCCATATATGCCACTAGGACTCCGTTTTCGATCTGATTTGGCTCTTGTAAAGCTAAAGGATATCAGGAGTGAGATACTTGCAAGAGCAAAATATGGGGGGGCAGCCATTTACGCAGCATCTTTAACAATGTATTGTATGTATGAATTCCACTTTCGGTCTGGGCAGAATTTAATTTCCAATAGGCGCTGAAGTCAAGGGGTCACCCTGAGGGAACATCCGTTCACCACTATTGATTAAAATTTAATCCCGGAATTGGTTAACTAATATTATCGAGTGGGCTTGTCCCATTTAAGGGGCTTTCTACAAACGTGGATTATTCCTCTATCAAAAATGTAAAAAAAAATTTTTTTTCGCTCAAAACTGATTATTCCTCTCTCAAAAATGTAAAAAAAAAGATTTCTTTTTTCGTTCTTTACTCTCACGAGGCGGGGGTGGATTGTATCTACCTATTATCCGTTTTGTTCCATTTATGTTCATCATAAACCCAGCTTGGTTGTCCACCTGTTTAAATATCGTGTGCAGGCGTTGACAACCTGAATTTACACGTACCTGCACCTGCTGTCTAGGAGGCTATCTTTCAGGTCAACCTACCGATGCTCCTGGCTTCTCTAAAGCTCTTGTAAAACGCTGAGGACAACATCTATTTTGGTATCATCTAAGAATGAATTCAGTATATAATGGGGTTATCACAGATCAAATTCTCTTAGAGCAAAGGTTCCTTATGTTACAATTTTTGTGTATCCTTATGTAACTAGTGAGCCAACCCAAATGGCTTGACTCACTTTATAGTTCCCCAATAGAAGGTTAACCAATCAGGAGACGTAAAATATTCAATCCGTCGTGTATAAAGGCGATCATTCTGTTTACTTTCTCCGATTATCCAGTGACAACCTGTCAGGCGAAAGAACAGAAGGAGGAACTACTGAAGTACGCTCTGCTACTTTATCGGGATATCCACTGCTAACATGAGCTACCCTTCCCTACTCTTACGAATATTCACTGCCAGCCTCTGGATTCTATACTCAAAGACTACCGTCATCTTGAACAGCACCTTATTTGCATCAAAATTAGTTCTGTCTATTTGATATTTCCTGGTGTTCATCACACACTACAGTCTTTTTGTTTTTAAGAAGTAAATATTGACGTGCGCGATATACACCGGTAGTTTCAGAAAATTCACTCCGAAGATGGGAATATACAAACTTAGTCGCGAGGAAAACCTTAAAAGCGTAAAAACAAAATGGTGGAGCAACTGAGAAAGATTGTCATGAAACCGAAAGCAACAATATTTCTCCTATGATATTTAATTGCGATTCGATTACCTTAAAAAAAAATGGCAAAAGGTAAAAAAAAAAAAATTGAACAAATTGATTTGTCAGAAATTGACAGAAAACAGTAACTTCTCTCTAAACCAGTGTTTCCCAACCTTTTTAAGCAACGGCCCACCTAACAACGAATAAAGATAGCACCGCACACAGCAACATTTTGAAAAGGTAAACATTTCAAGGTTATGAAACAAAACAATACATTAAAACAAATACACACACACAAATATGAACTTTATTTCAATGTTTCTATTCAACTATTTGTGCAGATTATTTAATGAGAGACCTGGTGTTTTTTCAGGATTTCTTCAATGTTTGGTCGAATGTGCAATAAGCAAACCCTCATTTCTTCTTCATTTGAGCGTAGTCTTTCTCGTTTCTTATTTTGGAAAGTTATTTAGCCTAATTCACATAAATAAGAAGCAGAACATTGCCGTGACAATATTTCTTGACACACTCAAGAGGCTCACGCGGCACAGTAGTGTGCCGCGGCACGGCGGTTGAAAATCACTGATCACTCTCTTTTCGAATTAAATGCCCCAGAAATTTCTCTTGAATTCTAAGAATCATATTCCTGTTCATTCCTATTCGCTTTAAAACTTCCTCGTTACTCAAATGTCCTACCCAGTCTCTTTAGCATCTATATGAAAATTGTCAAGCATTCACTGCTATATAACGAACTAGGTATGGGTACTTCGACCTGGTGTAATGGTTAACAAGCTTGTCTCGCTAGATCAATTACAACTGAATATGAACTTACTTTATTTCAATGTTTCTGTTCAGCTATTTGTGCAGCTTGTTTAGTATGTAATCTATGTTTGATGTTTTTTTCGCGATTTCATCAATGTTTGGTCGAATGTGCAATAAGCAGACACTCATTTCTTCATTTGAGCGTAGTCTTTCTCGATTCTTATTTTTGATGTTATTTCTTTATTTATTCAAATACTGTACTTGTACTACATCCACACAAACATACGGTGCTGTTCGATAAAAGTGACTCACCTGATTTTTTTTACTGAATGTTCTCGTCTCCGATGAAACGAAAGTTGAGCTAAATTCAAAAGATAAGCGATCTAAAATCCGAAGAAGAAGCTTTGAAGGCTCTTTGAATTTAGCAGTAAGTACTGTCAAGCATCCGTTCAGTATAATGTTCTGGGGATGCTTTTCTTTTCATGGAACTGGTTTCTTAAAACCTATTGAAAAGACACTCAGGAGCGAGCAGTACAAGAGAATTGTAGAGTCTAGTCTGCTCCCTTCTGCTGAAAGGGTGCAAATCAACCCCACCAAGCTCATTTTTATGCAGGATAATGCTCCCTGTCACAAATCAAAATTGATGAAGGAATACTTTGATGAGAAGCAGTTTAGTGTTATGACATGGCCGCCCCAATCTCCTGACCTCAACCCCATAGAAAACTTATGGAGTATTATAAAGTACAGGCTCTCGAGAAAGCAGTTGAGCAACAAAGAGGATTTGATTGTGAATTTCATATCCGAATGGAATTCAATGCTTGGAGAAGAGATTTGCCAGAACCTAATCAAGTCAATGCCAAAAAGGGTTGAAAAGGTTATTCAAAATAAAGGAGGACCCATAGATTATTAAATATTTCGAACTATATTACCTATTATAAATAAATTATGCCTCTATTATTCTTTATTTAAAGCTGTTCGGTTATGTTTCTATTGATTACTGGTTGCAGGAAATAAGTAAGTCACTTTTTTTGCAGAGAGATTTTTCACTAAATCTCATTTATATCCAAAATTATAATTATCAATAGAATACCTTAGGGTGAGTAAATTTTTTACTAGGTGGTCGGGAAGGGATCTTTATATTAGTAAGATTAAAAATTAGTTTGACTACAAAAACAATAGGCGAAAAAAATTTTAAGCAAAAAAATATCAGGTGAGTCACTTTTATCGAACAGCACTATATATATATATATATGTGTGTGTGTGTGTGTGTGTGTGTGTGTGTGTGTGTGTGTGTGTGTGTGAGAGAGAGAGAGAGAGAGAGAGAGAGAGAGAGTGAGTGAGAAGGCACGGTGGAGTAATGGATAGCGGCTTGGATTGAGGTCATCGGAGATCCGAGTTCGAATTCCAGTCGAATCCATTACATTCACTTACGTGCTATTACCCTTGGGAAAGGTGTGAATCCACTTCTTCTCCCTCCAGCTATGGGTAAATAGCAGGATGGACTGGGTTCTATAGCCTTGGATGGCAACTGGCCTAGGAGAAGGACAACTCTGAATTCAAACCTATTAGTGAAGCCCCGAAGGCGGATGGACGGCACTTTGTGCTACCTTCCGACAACTCCTGCAGTCGCGCTGGTACCAAACTGTATTGGTTCATCCTCTCCTTTGGACTCTGCTAGCAAGGCCGAGATGGGGAACTGGACGTCTGAGTAGCCATAGTTCTCCATATATCCTGCCAGGCTCGTAGCGCTACTCCATCGTCTCTCGAGACGAACGGATGCCGACTACGTCGATGTGTGTGTGTGTGTGTGTGTGTGTGTGTGTGTGTGTGTGTAAAGGTAAAAGACAACAGGAAAACTATATTATTAACCGAAGCATTTCAGCCAATGTGGACTTTTTCAAGGCAAAAACGAAATGAATTTATTAAAAACAAAATAACTATAAACAACAAAGTAATATCACCTTTCCTAACAGAGTTACTACTCTTCCAAGCCAACGTACACAACTGTATCAAGAAATCAAAAGAAAATAGTTGAATCCGTCAACACAACAATAAAAACAATATTTACCACACGTGATAGTACTTGACGTAATTTTCAGTTGACAATATGAATACAATAGCATTTTCTAAATTCTTCCAGTTGCTAAGGACATTTTGTTTTGTTGTTAATAGTTACTTTTTTAATGAATTCATTTCGTTTTTGCCTTGAAAATGCCCACATTGGACGAAATGCGTTGGCTAATAATACAGTTTTCCCATTGTATTTTACCTTCATGCATATTGTCTTTTTCTACAGGTTAACTCTGAGAAATTTTTCATATATATATATATATATATATATATATATATATATATATATATATATATATGTCTGCCGTGACAATAATTCGCGGCTCACTTAAGAGGATTGCGAGGCACACTAGTGTGCCGCGGCACGGCTGTTGAGAATCGTTGTGTTAAGGCATATTGCAAACACACAATCATCGTGTATTTCGAGAATATGCCACTGCATTAAAAGAAAAAAATAGATCCTTCACAATAATCGTTAAATTATGTTTTTAAATTTTCAATATAGTGCTTAAAACGTCTTAATTAAAATCCGACATTTCATGAGGTACAAAATAGATATATATATATATATAGATATGAACAGATTCAAATAGACAGAGAGATAGATAGATAGATAGATAGATAGAATATGAAAAGCTTCAAATAGATAGATAGATAGATAGATAGATAGAATATGAAAAGCTTCAAATAGATAGATAGATAGATAGATAGATAGATAGATAGAATATGAGAAGCTTCAAATAGATAGATAGATAGATAGATAGATAGATACAATATGAAAAGCTTCAAATAGATAGATAGATAGATAGATAGATATGAACAGACTGAAAATTATAGATATATAGATATGAACAGATTCAAATAGATAGATAGATAGATAGATAGATAGATAGAATATGAAAAGCTTCAAATAGCTAGCTAGCTAGCTAGATAGATAGATAGATAGAATATGAAAAGCTTCAAATAGATAGATAGATAGATAGATAGATAGATAGATAGATAGAATATGAAAAGCTTCAAATAGATAGATAGATAGATAGAATATGAAAAGCTTCAAATAGATAGATAGATAGATAGATAGATAGATAGATAGATAGATAGATAGATAGATATGAACAGACTGAAAATTATAGATATATAGATATGAACAGATTCAAATAGATAGATAGATAGATAGATAGATAGATAGATAGATAGATAGA
>OZ038508.1:24137153-24259653 GCA_964036315.1 Acanthosepion esculentum | reverse complement strand
ATTTAAATTGATACTTTATTTCTGGATACCTCTAGAATTCATTATTTCTTGGAGAAGTGCGTTTCTCTAGAAAGTCTGAATATCTTTTAAATAACCACTAAATACAGGAAAGAATTGTTTTTACCGGTAAATACTGTCCAGTTTGAATAAGTGAAAGTCGTTCTGTTTAAGATTTCTCGTTTCACAAACACATTAGAACTGCCTTTTGGCTCTCTTGTCCAAAACTGGCTTCTCCAGTAACGAGATAGAAAATTTAAACATTGTTGTTGTTGTTGTTGTTGTTGTTGACATCAGTTTAATTTCATTAGCTTTTGAAAGTGACCTCTTTCTTATCAACGGCGTACTACAGTTTATTGATTACACAAGCAACAAAATAGTGCGTTGATAACTTTCCACTCACCACAGACATCCGTCCGGTCGGCGTGGCCCAAAATACGCTGACTGTATTCCACGCAGAAGATTTAGGCCTCTACAACCGGCACTACCTACCCGGGTGGGTGCTTGTGAACTCGGGTATGAACAACCAATAATTACCTATAGACGCAAGTATAGATAAAAACAAAATTCAACATTAAAATTAAATAGCACCAACCCAAAATCAAAACATACTACACTCCAACTCAACATGCATACATATATATATGTATGTGTGTGTGTGTGTGTGTGTGTGTGCGTGTGTGTGTGAGTGTGTGTGTGTGTGTGAGTGTGTGTGTGTGTGTTCTTACGCATAACTGAGAAATAACTTATATATTTATCAGGGAAGATAAGTGATGTATTTGCTAATTTTATTAAATGTAACACGGACTATTGACGCTATCCTTCTTGAGCAGTACTTTTTGGTAATTCACACTAGTGCAGTACTTAGGAGGTATTGATCGTAATTAACTCTTATGTTTGCTAATTTTCGTCATGCGCATTTTCCTTTAAATATTGATTCGCATCAAGCATATATATATATATATATATATATATATATATATATATATATATATATATATATATATATATATCAGAAACATACAGTGCAAAAAACAACAACGAAAAGAAAAAGAAATAATACAAGACTTTATCGTGGTAATTTTCCGTTAAATTTATTATTGCATATCTGCGAAAGAATATATATATATATATATATATATATATATATATATATATATACTGGGTGTCCATAAGGTTCGTGTGCACTTTAAAAAATTTATAACTTTATTTGTATTTGCGGTAGAAATAATTTGTAAAAAGGATTAGAAAGAAGTAAATCTATATTTTTTAAGGTTTTATTGAAATTATATTTAAGTTTCCACATGTCCTCCATCATTAGGAATTCAAAGGGTAGTACGATTTTGCAGTTCACGGAAAACATTTTCCAACTGATTTACAGTAATGCCTGAAATCACATTAGTTATTTTAGCTATACTTAAAACTAGGTACATTAAACTTTATAACATTTTTTACAGATTATTTCTATCGCAAATACAAAGAAAGTTATAGATTTTTAAAAGTGCACACGAACTTTACGGACACCCTGTATATATATATATATATATATATATATATATATATATATATATATATATATATATATATATATATATATGTCGTACATTGAGTGCTGGTACTAATAAAATAGTACGCGATGTATAATAACAGTGCCATAATTTATATTAATATTTAATATATATTTTTCCTCATTGTTATATTCATCATTTTTCTCAGAAAAAAATTTTGTGTTCATCTAAAAATTAAATTTTTACGTGTAAAGTGAAAAACGCTAAGGTTATGCATCGTACAATGGACGTTTGCATGTGTCTCTAGATGATAAAATTTTTAAAAAAATGAACAGTACATAACTTTATGGTTCACACGTAAAAATTAAATTTCCAGATGAACACAATTTTGTCTGAAAAAAATTATGAACACAACAATTTTTGTCTTAGAAAAAGCATGACCCTGATGATGACATTGTGTTAATGTCGAAAGTACTCGGAATAAAATGAATATGCACCAACATGGTAATTTTCTTCCTTCCTTAAATAAGGATACTAAGAAACTTATTCGTAATTACGAGAGGATCATATTAAAAATAAGTAGACATATATATATATATATATATATATATATATATATATATATATATATATATATATATATGATTAACTGTTTGATTTTTCTCTATGTTCGTTCCTATCTTTCTCTGTTGGCAATGTCTGTCATTCTAAATCGGATATAAAAAGTAAATTCTGGTGAATTCAGCCTTGACTCTAATGTCGAAAGGCGGGTACCAACATTTTGATCTTTGCCAGAATGCAGAGATACGCCATTACTGAAATACATGCATGCAATTACAAATTCTGATATACAGGAAGGATTTTATTTCAGGCGTGTATATATAGGTGCATGTCTAGTTCATCTCCGTCGTACCACATGCGAGGCTTTCAAATTGAGGACAGGAACACAAGTTTATTGCAAAATTCATTCACTCATTTTCTTTCAAATATACACAAATCTAGGCACTCTTTAATAGAACGCAGATGGAGACGCATTTATTTAAACGAATAGAGGGATATAGTCGTAAATATTAATTCCAATGCGTCTTTTGCGTCGTAGATACGCCAAAATACACAGATATTCAGACAAATTAAAAGCTAAGCAATAACAAGGCTTGTCTACATAAGGCGCACATACACACAGAAGCGTTCAACCAAGTAAACACCTTATACATATTTCTGCACTGTAACAACTTTGCATTGATGCAAGCAGACAGGAAGCAAAGAAAATGTAGTCCCGCCCTACACTTTAAAAAAATCAAAACGTACAAGAAAGATTAAATAAACGTAATAGAAGCAGAGAAAATATTTATAGTTTACAAGGTTGTTTTTGTGTAGAGCTATATCAGTAAGAGCATTTAACTAGACGCAATCCACTAGTCGCCTGCAACGTGTCGCCTAATGATTGGTCCAAGTAATTTACTGATGGACATACTACATCAAGTGGATGTCTGTATGGATAGTCACATCCTGAAGCCGGGGACAGCCATTACAACTTAATAAAAACGGCACGGCTCTGTCAGTAAAGATCATGAATGGCATCTCGTACTTTGAGGAAAGGGTCAAACAATTTTTTTTCTCCCGCCGACGATACGAGAGATTCTGTTATTGGATTAAGGCGGCCATACTCGACACGAAGGTAATTTTGTGTCGTGTTTGTTCGGGCGGTAGTTGAGGCTGGCGAGGATAGATGAATGGACGAATGGGTCTGCACTGGAAAAGAAGAAGAAGAAGAAGAAGAAGAAGAAGAAGAAGAAGAAGAAGAAGAAGAAGAAGAAGAAGAAGAAGAAGGTTGAGGAGGAAAATGGTATCGTTATAAGCTGAAACAGGAGACCAGAAAAATGGGACATAGGAGAATGAGAATGAAAGTCGAAGAAAAATAAACACAGATGATTAAATTGAGAGGAAGAAGGAAGATTAAAAGGGTGTAAAGAAAATAACTGAAGTATTTCAGAAGAGTCATCGAAAAGATGATAGAGAGAGGAGAGTGATAAGGAAGGGAAGATGAGAGATAGGAAAAACTGTGTCAGAGGGAGAATGCCTATAAAGAAATTATAGGGTGAATGCCTATAAAGAAAATTAAGAAAAATTAAAGGAAATGAAGAGACTTGGGAATGATACAGGCTGACAGATTCTCAGATAGGTATGAATGGGCAGAGACAGAGAGAAAAAGATAGAGATAAAGTGATAAAGAAAGGGGTAAGAACGAGAAGAGAGAGAGAGAGAGAGAGAGAAAGTAAAATGGAAGCAAAGATAATTTGGCAAAAGAAAGAGAAAAATAAATAAACATAGATTAATATGGATGTTTAGCACAGACATGGCGAACACGCAAAAGAAATCATATAATGCATAGGGCGCGATGGGTAAGTTGTCGCCATTTTATACGAGGGTCCTTCAATAAATAAGGTGAATTTTTCGGTATAAGGACTTCTAATAAAGATAGAAGCTTACTTTTTTCTTTTTCTTTTGTTTTACTTCTTTTTCACATGGATTTAATTTAGTTTTCGATATCTGTGATTTTTATTTGTTTTAAAAGATCACCAAAGTTTTCTTTATATGCGAGGGGCAAATTGCTCCATAAAGTGGGGTTAACATTTTGGCTCGTGTGCCGGCTAGTTTATGTGGGGCGCTAACTATTCCGGATATAATGAGGCTCGTCTGGATATCTGGTTTATATATTTTTGATAATGCGTGGAGTATAGCTGTTTTTGTGTTCATAGATACTTTTTTTTCAATTTTAGCAAGTCACTCCAATGTATTGTTAAAAACACTTGTGGTAGTTTATTTTCACCTGCGTCAGAATTATTATTGTTATGGATATTTTGGGTTCAGATCAAATCCATAATACGAGGGTGATTCAATAAATAAGGTGAGTTTTTCGGTATAAGGACTTCTAATACAGATAGAAGCTTACTTTTTTCTTTTTTTTTTTTCAACGTAGTCTCCCAGCACTGTCACACACTTTTCCCATCTGTGCACAAGCTTCCGTATTCCCTCAGCGTAAAAATCTTTGGACTGATGTCTCAGCCAGTCGCTCACAACACTTTTGACTTCATCGTCACTTTTAAACTTCGTGCCTCTCGTGAACGCTTTCAAGGGACCAAAAAGGTGAAAGTCTGAAGGGGCAACGTCTGGGCTGTAAGGGGGTGAGGGAGCAGTTCCCAGCCCAGCTTGTTGATGGTCTGCACCGTTGGGGCTGCTGTGTGAGGCCTTGCGTTGTCATGATGCGAGATGACTCCTTCTGACTGATGACCCCTGCGTTTGTCCCAACAGATAAGCTCAAAGTCCTTGCAATGTCATCTACTGTCACCCTTCTGTCAGACTGAATGAGGTCATTGACTGATTCGATCACCTCAGGAGACCTCACTTATGTAGGTCTCATAGGCCTGTCTTCATCCTCAACACTGCTCCGTGTAGCTAGACGTCCGGTTGCCTCTAGCTAGGATCGAAACCCGACTGAATTTGCGTCAGTCCGAACTTCTCCCACTAAGCCGTCAGCGTACGGTACGGGATGTAAGTGAATTTTAGCGTGTTTATTTTTAGATTCAGATAATTTTTATATACGGTCGCGCGAATGGTAATGGACGCGAGGCTGCACGGCTGTATCAGACCGAAAGCAGTCGAGTTATACAACCTTTGCTGCTGTTTATCGTCGCCTTGCTGAGACAGGATCCGTGTCACCACAACCTATGGATCGGGAAAGACCGAGATCCGCTCGTACGCCTGACCACGAAGAACACATTCTACAGGCTATGGGAGACGATCCAGGTATCAGCTCGCGTCACGTGGCACTAGCATGTCATACATCTCATCGTACCGCATGAAGGTTACTTCAAGAGCAGTTCGAATTCCAATCGGGTTCGTTATATTCACTTACGCGCAAATTCCATTGGGAAATGTATAAATCCACCTCTTCTCCCCAACTAGGGTTAATCAGTAATACTTCTATCATTAAAATATTATTATCTCCCAAAAATTCTTACAATCTAAAAATATTTTCCGGTTTTAAATAATGTGCGAAGAGTTGATGTTATGGTCCAATATCCTCGTCGCCACTGTTATGGTCCAATATCCTCGTCGCCACTGTTATGGTCCAATATCCTCGTCGCCACTGTTATGGTCCAATATCCTCGTCGCCACTGTTATGGTCCAAGGTTAGGACCAAGGAAGAACAACACGAACACAAGAGTAGAAATAACAAAGATATATTACACAGATTAATAATACAAGATGTTGAAGGTGCTAGTATGAGTGTCAGTCTGGTTTGGAGTGAACTACTATTGGCTCGACTCGATTCCGTCTTCCCCCTCTTTCTTGAAAGGCGCAGTATTTATAGTGTCAGGAAGAATTCACTCTGTCGTTATAGGTAAGGTCCCATAACAGTTGATAAGTCGTAAAAACAAATAAGTCAATCAGCGGGAAGCAGCGAGTAACATATCCATGAAGTTAGTAGAAATGGATGGATGAATAGGGACTAGGAAAGATAATAAGGAGACAAAAATGCGTATTGCTATGAAGCTATAATTATTCAGCAATTGTTCTTCTAAACAAGTCATATTTAAAAGGATAAGATTTTTAGGATAGCTTCGTATGAATAGAATAGTTTGTACATCAAGTTTCATTGAAGTATTTTTGTAAGGTCGTTTTTTTTATTGTATTTTTTGTCGAGAATCAAATATATTGCAGGTAATATTTTTTTGTCTTGTTGGTAATATTTTTTTTTTCAAAAATGTATAGCTGGTAATATTTTTTCTGCAAAAATGTATTGCTGGTAATATTTCTTAATGTATTGCTGGTAATAGTTTATCTTCAAAAATGAATGGCTGGTAATATTTTTTTTCAAAAATGTATTGCTAG
Source organism: Acanthosepion esculentum (assembly GCA_964036315.1). Lineage (NCBI taxonomy): Eukaryota > Metazoa > Mollusca > Cephalopoda > Sepiida > Sepiidae > Acanthosepion > Acanthosepion esculentum. The sequence continues at coordinate 24,253,252 of OZ038508.1, read as the reverse complement.
TAATATTTTTTCCTTCAAAAGTGTAATGCAGGTAATATTTTTCAACAATGTATTGCTGTTAATATTTTTTCTTCAAAAATATATGGCTGGTAATATTTGTTTATTTTTTTTAAATGTATTGCTGGTAATTTTTTTTTTCAAAGATGTATTGCTGGTAATATTATTTCTTCAAAAATGTATTGCTGGTAATATTATTCTCAAAAATGTATTACTGGTAATATTTGTTTTTTTGTTTCGTTTTTTTTTAATGTATTGCTGGTAATTATTTTTTCTTCAAAAATGAATTCCTGGTGGTAATTTTTCTTTTAAAAAAATGTATTGATGGTAATATATTTTCTTCGAAAATGTATTGTTAGTAATTTTTTTTTATGTATTGCTGGTAATATTTTATTCTTCAAAAGTGTACTGCCGGTAATTTAAAAAAAAATGTATTGCTGTTAATATTTTTCTTCAAAAATGAATTGCTGGTAATATTCTTTTTTCAAAAATGTATTGCTGGTAATATATTTTTTAATGTATTGCTGGTAATATTTTTTCTTCAAAAGTTAATTGCTGGTAATATTTTTCTTTTTCAAAAGTGTATTGCTGGTAATATTTTTCTTCAAAAATGAATTGCTGGTAATATTTTTTTTTCAAAAATGTATTGCTGATAATATTTTTTTTCTTCAAAAGTGTATTGCTGGTAATTTTTTTCTTCAAAAATGAATTGCTGGTAATATTTTTCTTTTTCAAAAATGTATTGCTGATAATATTTTTTTCTTCAAAAGTTTATTGCTGGTAATATTTTTTTAAAAATGTATTGCTGGTAATATTTTTCTCTTCAAAAGTGTATTGCTGGTAATATTTTTTTTCAAAAATGTATTGCTGGTAAAAAAAATTTCTACAAAATGTATTGCTGGTAATATTTTTTCTTCAAAAATGTATTTCTAGTAATATTTGTTTTTTTTTTTTCAAAAATGTATTTCAAGATTTTTTCTTCAAAAATGAATTGCTGGTAATTTTTTTTTTTTTTTTTCAAAAATGTATTGCTGGTAATATTTTTTCCAACGAAGTATTGCTGATGTTTTTACAATATAAATCTATTCTTATATTTCCAGAGTGTTTTGACACAAATTTGATCGCTAACTATTTAACCATATTTAGAATCCTAACAAGTGCTACCACTTCGTGTACGTGGAAACACCAGCAATGAAGAGGCGGTTCCACGTTCCTCAAAACTTGCCGACCAGAGACTTTGCTGCCGGATGCAGTTTATCGTCATACTCGGGACGGTATACGTTCTGGATTATTCTAATATATTGCCCAAATAGATTAACTTTTTTAAATTGAATGCTCAAATATATCTTTGTGTTATACCGTGTAAAATGCTTTGAAACATGGGTATAGACTTTCCCCATTTGTATTACTCAATCTCAAAGCATTCTAATCATAATGTCAGTTAAGTCAATTAAGTTTGGTTTCGTTTGCTTTACGGCGCATCAACCTCAATGGGTTATTTAATGCGGACAAGATTGTTATTGCTGGTAATATTTTTTTTCCAAATATATATTGCTGGTAATATTTTCTTTTTCAAAAATGTACACCTAGTAATGTTTCCAAAAAAAAAAAAGTTTTGCTGGTATTAAAACCTAATTTTAGACTTTCATAGAGTTATCACCTCTTTTGAGAGGGATTAACTATTTTCTCCTAGCTAGGACCCTGCTAGGTGCTACCACCCCGGGTCAGGGTGGACCTGGGAACACCAGCACGCTCCACGCTCCCCCAAACCTCCTGATCAAAGGCCTTGCTGTCGGATGTAGTTTATCGTCATACCCAGATCGGGTCAATTAAGTGCCATAAGACAGAAGATTTTCCCGCAATAAAGTTTTTGTTTCTGCAGTAGACTGGTTGCCAACTAAGTCTATAGGGTCGATTTTACTATTCAACCCATAGTCGGAAGACGAGATGGAGTCATGTTTAAATATAACAGGCAACAAATGTCTATTTTGTTTCATCATGAGCCGTTCTAAGCATCGTATGTCCTCTATATTTAACAATATATATATATATATATATATATATATATATATATATATATTTGAACGATAAAAATTATTAAAAAAATCAATTAAAATCTTCAGACATACGGGGTTGTAGATTAATATTCTTATGCTTTTATTATTATTATTTCATTTAGATTCCTCGACTAGTTTCGACCAACATGGCCATCATCGGGAGAGAAAAAAATGTTTCTGCTTGCTGTAGCAGTAAACTACAGAAATGAATGTCTTGATGAAGAAAACGAACTTTTGTCTGTAGTTTTCATTTGTTTTTTTATTATTTATTTATTTATCTTTTTAACATTCCTTGTGTTGGTCAAACAGTCTCTTTTAAGTTGTCATTTGAGATAAGAGCTACGTTCCCTTTTTTTTTCTCCGGTCAGTTCAGCAGAATTATTTGTGTTTGGGGAGGGGATGGTAAGTGTGTTTGTGTGTGTGTGTGTGTGTTTGTGTTATTTAGTTTAGTGTGTGTGTTATTTAGTTGTTTAGTCTCTGGTAAGTGTGTGTGTGTGTTATTTAGTTTTTAAGGGAGTGAGTGAGTATGATATGTGTTAGCTTGTATATTGCTATGGGTGTGTGTTATCATTTGGCTCATTAGGAAAGTGAGTGAGTATGTTGTGTGTAGGTGTATGTATAAGTGTGAGGCCTCAACACCTCTGTAAGCCTGTCTGTTTTGTATGGGTATGGAATGTGGGTAGGTTTTGATTTGTAGGGTTATGTGTTACTATATCACAGCTCCTCAGTGTAGCTAGATGTACAATTGCTTGAAGCATTTTTTTTGTTTTTGTTTTTTTTTGTGCGAATTTTGTAAGGTAGCTTTCGATTGAGTGTAATCAGGTTTTTTGTCATTTAAATTGTTCTGTAGACAATGGAACAAATTAGAATCCGAAGGAGCCAAGCCAGGAGAAAACGGTGGGTGCTGGAGGGTTTCTCATTTCAACTCTTGAAATTTCTGCAAGGTCTGTTTTGCAACATACAATTTTGCGTTGTCGTGGTGAAAATTACACTTTTTCGATTTCCCAAAATCGACCGTTTTTCTTGAACCCAAGTCTCTTCAAATAGCGAAAGGCAGTCGATCTCTTCGACCAAAATATTCGACGATGACAAGCAGGGCGTTTTCATCTACTTCGAAAGGTCTCAGGGAGCGTTGTTGATCGTTATTATAAAAATAACCCCGAAGAAAAATGTCATATATATATATATATATATATATATATATATATATATATATATATATATATATATATATATATAATATCATTGCAAAAGTTTATGCCCAGTTAGAAAATTAAAAACAAAATTTTACAACAATTATTAATCAAGGGCATAGGCTCCATTGTTTTTAACAACTGTCTCCAATCGTTTTACACGCTTTTTGGAGCCATTTTCATAGAAAGTTAATGATTTTTGTTGTAAGGTAGATTTTAATTGACTGTACAAAGTCAAATTTTGTGTCATTTAAATAGTTCTGTAGACAATGGAACAAATTAAAATCCGAAGGAACCAAGTCAGTCGAATACGGTGCTGGAGGATTTCCCATTTCAACTCTTGAAACTTCTGCAAGGTCTGTTTTGCACCAACCTTGCGTTGTCGTGGTGAAAATGACATCTTTTCGATGTACCAAAATCGACCGTTTTTTCTTGAACCCTAATCTTTTCAAATGGCAAAAGGCAGTTGAGATATCGATTCTCTTAGCAATTTATTCCCTCGAAATCTATTTATAGAAAAGACACAGAGAGGCAACCTTACGACGATGGGAAAGTGAATGAAGCCGAGACACCAGGTCAGGACCAATAATATTGCTGATTCTTCTTCGCATCTTATCAAGGGGCTTCAGGTGAAGAGCAGGGGCACCAGACCATATGTGACAGCAATATTCTAAGCAAAGAAAAATGATAGGCTTATAAATTCTGGAGAGAAACATTGTCACGCCAGGCTTCTTTTGAACCGACTTTCTTTGCAGCTAACGTAGCAAGGGATTCAATATAGTCTTTCCACTTGATGTCAGCTGAGAAAGTTAAGCCCGAGAAGGCGCAACGAGTCAGTTTCCTAGAAGGTTAGCATTAGCCACGCTGATGGAAGGCAGAGAGGAGACTCTCTGTTTATTAATGGAGATTAATTTTAGTTTTGGAGGCGTTAAAATTGACAAGTCATCTCTTGCCCCAGTTAACGACGTTACTGGAGGTAGTTTTGGACATCGGCTGCCATTTTGACCTTGTCAGACTCATCAATCAGGCTTATAAAGGAGGCAGGTATAAATGGTTGTGTCTTCAGCGTAGATGCCAAGTTGAGAGTTGATATCATCGGGAATGTCATTAAAGAAAAATAAAAAAAGAGTAAGACAAAGGATGAAGCCTTGTGGGGCGGGGCACCCGCGTTAGTACGAAAGGATGTAAATGAGTTGCATCCAGGATAGCGATTTGATAAGAAAGACAGAATCAGTTCAAAAATATGTCCGGAGACACCGTAACTTTTGAACTTATGGAAAAGACCTGTATGCCAAACCCTATCAAAGACTTTCGAGATGTTCAAACAGTAAGAGTACCGGACTATATATGGCAGCATTATTCTAAGCGTAGACGAATGGTAGACTTATAGATATGTACTAGAAGCATGGCCCGGCGTTGCCCGTGCTTGATTCAAAAATCGTACGACTCATACAGCAATCGCTATCACTTGACTTAAAATATGTTTGCCCTTCATTGCCTTTAAAGGAGTGCCCTTTGCCGTGCTGATGTTGCTACACGCCTTACTTCTTGCCTATCTCACACTGCGAATGTTTTCTAAGCTCTATACTAAACATTAAATCTGTTACGAAAAAAGAACTAAACAAAATGAACACAAAACGATCAGCTTTAAAAAAGGACTCGTAACTGGAAAAACCGAATGAAAAAAGAATGTTAACAACAAATACTTTTTCACACCCAACCCAGTTCTGCGGAATCAGAATCAACGTTGAGTTTAAGCAAGCGAATGATTGGAGTAAAGTGCCATGCAGATTTAAATTTTTCCCACTTGTGACGAATGCAGCTATCGATTTGTTTTTGCATGCTAGCATGCTAGTTAACATTCGTGTCAGTCAGGTGTTGGCTCTCACGCTGGCCAATAGAATCTTCCTGCCTATTCGTGGCAGCCAGCTATAGGCTCTCACTCTGGCCAGTAAAAAATGGCCGCAAACTACATGAAAACTGCCGTAGAAGCATGAAAAAATCGCTTATTTCCATCATCGATGTCGGTCTTGGCCTTTTCGCTAACTTGGAGCATGTGCATGTAAAGTTTGGTGCAAATCCGTCGAAAATTGCGGCCGTGCATTCGTTACACACACACACACACACACACACACACACACATATACACACACACATCCTGCATTTTATAGATAGAGATGATATATTCTGGAGAGAAAAATTGTCTCGTCCGGCACAGTGAACCCACTTTCTTGGTAGTTGGCCCGGCAATGGATTCAACAGAGTCTTTCCACTTCATGTTTTACTCTTTATTTTCCTTATTTATTTTTGAATTGCTGCTTGATATAATCATCTACCAAGTCTTTCACTTGAGACCTAAAGCTAATAAAGGTTTTTAATGAGCATATTTAATTGAGAATAGAGTTTTCTAAGTATTCTTTTACAGTAAGATTCAGACTGTACAAGGTCTGGGGGCCACTCAATGTAGAGGGTTATGTTAAGGGGTAGTATATAGCAGGGGAAGATAACTAAACATGAACAGGTTACATTATTTACATTATTCGAACTATTGTCCTCATCTTTGTCGCCATATTTATTACAACGTTTCGGCCGTTTTACGCTCCGGCCTTCTTCAGGTGGTTGGAATGTTGAACTGAACCCTTTATTTCGCTCACAGTTTAAGATTGCAGTGACTGGGAGAGATATGCTTTTGGGAGTCTGTTCTATAGGGCAGTGTTTCGCAGGAAGAAACTCTTTCAGCGGAACTTCTCGCCGATGGAATACGAATGGAATGGGAATGGTTTGGTACTATGTAAGTGACATAGCGAGTCTTAGCCGTGAAGGTTAGATCTGGTGGCACGAGGAGATGCAGTTCGTCCCAGCACTTTCCATTGTAGTAGTGAGAGGCTCGCCACATCCCGCCTGTGAGAGAGAGAGACTGGAGTGTGGAAAATAATTCTTCTCCAACAAGGGCACGAAGACGCTTTTGAACTCTATCATGACTGGAAAGTGGGGTCTGGACAGCACTCATTAACTCGATCTTTTGTATTTCAGATAAAGGAGAATTTACTTCGATTTTTTAAGAGTCTATATCATTATTTGTTTTAACAATTCCTCGCGCTCCTGCAACTACCGGAATAACTTCTTTTTTTCTTCATGCTTTTGTATATTTTAATGCCATGTTCTTGGAATTTCTATTTACAGATATTTATATTCAGAGAGTTCATCAAATTCTTTTGTTTAATTGTTTTATCAGACGGTATGATCATGTCTAGAGGGTAGCATTTATATTCTTTGAAGTTTTTTTATGACTATATCTGGTCTATTAGCTTGGATGGTGCAATCGGTATATCTGGAGAAAAAGTAGCATCATTACTGATGATGTTAGAGATGATGGTGGTTTTACTATTTTTTTTTTTGATAGGACAAGTTATACCGTTATTATTATTGTTATTATTATTATTATTAGTAGTAGTAGTAGTAGTAGTAGTAGTAGTAGTAGTAGTAGTAGTGGTAGAACTAGTTAGTCCTGGGTATGACGATAAACTACGTCCGGAAGCAAGGCTTCTGATCGGGAGATTGATGGTTTTGATGAGTTTAGAACCACCTCTTAATTGCTGCTGTTATTAGGCCCACCCTGATCCGGGGTGGTAACACTTGTTAGGGTCCCAGCTATGGGCAAATAGTGAAACCCGAACAAAAACAATTTTTGTAACGTACGGTAACCGTTAATAATTAAGTATAACTCAAATCTTCAATGTTAAGATAAAACATTATTTAATTGCAACCGCAAATAAATACTTAGCAAGAACAAAGATGTATAAGTCAACCAAAGATAATTAACCATTTCAGTGAATACCTTGTTAGTAGCGCAGCTGAGCTTAACGCCCGGCAAATCCTAAATTAAAACCTAAATTATCGACGCACAACAATTCACACTAATTCGACTGGATAGTTCCAATCAATAGTCAATCCAGTCAGTAGCCTGACACCGCTATTTATACACATGGCTGAAAACATATATTCATAAGTCCAGAGTGTCACGCTCGAATCTCGGTGTTGGTAGTTACTCATTTTCTTTCTATATGACCATTATGAAAGTATAAAAACACATTCTTATAGTAAAATACCAGCAATATATTTTATATATATATATATATATATATATATGAAAATGGCCAACAATACTTTTTCTCTGTTGATGACGGCATACAATTGCGTTCAAAATATACTTAGCTGGAGCCTTAAAATTGATCTGAATTATTTATATTAAGGCATTGAATAACCCATAGAGGTGTTGATATGCCGCTAAATAAAATCAACCAACCAACATTAGTATTATTATTATTAATAACATTACAATAATTATCATTATTATTACTAGTAGTAGTAGTAGTAGTAGTAGTATACGGCATTTTTCGTCTATTTACACTTTTTACTTCTTCGCATTTATAGCGCCCATATTTGTTTAATCATCTCTTTCCAATCTCGAACAAGTTCAAAAGCGTTTGCGCGGCCTTGTGGGTGATGAATGTTTTTTTCAGCCTTTCCCCACAGATGAAAGGTTGCTACCCTCTCGTTACTCTACGCTATTTTTTTGACAGAGGTTCGGGCGAACTATATTTATTGTTTTCAAAAGACAGAGTCACAAACCCACGTACACTGTCTATTCATTCTCTTCATAATCCATTGGTAAAGAGAAGGTTTCGCGATAGATTCTTTGTCAGGATTTTGTTATGGGAAATGGACTCTCGATGAAATGCTTTCCTGATCATATATTCCTTGTTTACACAAGGCAGATCTTCAAAGATAGGAGTCGACATGTCACGTACACTTTCGATTCATTCCCTTCAAATTCCATTGGTAAAGAGTAAGTTTCTTGATAGCTTCTTTCTCATGGGTTTTTTTTTAATGGGGAACGGTCTCTCGGGGAAATGCTTTCCTGATCATATATTGCTTGTTTCCACGAGTCAGATCTTCAAAGAAATGAGTCGTCATGGCACGTACATTGTCGATTCATTTCCTTCATATTCTATTGATAAAGAGTAAGTATCTTGATAGCTTCTTCCTCAGCATTTTGTTATGGGAAACGGACGATCCAGCAAATGCTTTCCTGATCCCTATATTCCTTGTTTCCACATCTCAGATATCAAAGATAGGTGTCGCCATGTCCCGTAGCCTGTTGACATATTCAATTCATATTCCATTGGTAAAGAGTAAGTTTCATAATTGCTTCTTCCTCGTGACTTTGTCATGGTAATCGGGCTCTCGAGGAGATGCGTTCCTGATCCTATATTCCATATTTTAACAAGTCAGACCTTCAAAGATAGGAGTCGTCATGGCACGTACAAAGTCGATTCATTCCCTTCATATTCTATTGATAAAGAGTAAGTTTCTTGATAGCTTCTTCCTCAGCATTTTCTTATGGGAAACGGACTCTTGATGAAATGCTTTTCTGATCATATATTCCTTATTTCCACAAGTCAGATCTTCAAAGAACCCTCGCCATGCCACGTAAATTGACGATTTATTCCCTTCATATTCCATTGGTAAAGATAAATGTTTCGTGATAGATTCTTTCTCAGGATTTTTGTTTATGGGAAAGTGTATCTCTAGGAAATGCTTTCCTGATCACTGTAAACTTAATCGCTTTGAGGTTCAACCGTTTTCTAATCTACATACCCTAATGATATACACCTCTCACTTCCTCATTATATTCACAATCAGTAACCCTCTACCTTGAGTGGCTCTTAGGTCTTGTATTCTGTGTACAAGTGTAAAATATACTACAAATTTATTATGAACAACTCCTCCTCTTTCTCAAACTTCTCATGCTTCTTTTTTCAGTTCTGGCAATGTCAGAGGGCATCTTCGTTGGAGATAGGTTGTCATTGAGATGAATCACAGCGAAATATGTTACTTGATTTCAACATTGGATCAGGGCGTCAAGGGGGTGCGTAGATGATGGGTGTGGCGGAAGCGGCTTCAAGTAATATTATTCGACTGTGACAGGAATGACGGCACTGATAACATACAACCGAATATTGCCAGGTGGAAGAGTGGGGAACCAATCGAGAAGGTAGAATTTGTTTAATGAGAAAATTAGAAAGAAAACAAGTGCAATAATAATAATAATAATAATAATAATAATAATAATAATAATAATAAAGATTATTATTATTATTATTATTATTATTATTATTATTATTATATGGTATGAATATCAGTCTTAGAGAGTAGCAGAAAATGACAGTCACAAGATATTATGGGATTTCTCGGTCCAGACAGATCATGTAATTGAAGCACAAAGACTCGACCTTATTGTAATAGATAAGGTGAGTAGCAAGTGTCAAATTATTGACTTTGCTGTTCCATATGAAAGAAGAATGGATTCGAAAGAAACTGAAAATATTGGGAAAAAAGGGTGGAAAGCTATGGCCCTTGCCTGTTGAAGTAATTCCAGTAATAATAGGTGCACTTGGATCCCCACTTACATACTTTAAAGAGTACCTAGTGAAAATCGGAATTGAGATCAAGATTGTAGACCTCCAGAACGTTGGTATCATTTACGTGAATTCTTGAGTTTTGAGTAGTCTTGGTGACGCCATGTCTCAAGATCAAATTTGGCATTGACTGTGCCAATATGCGACACTAAAATAATAATAATAATAGTAATAATAATAATAATAATTTTACAATACATACAGAACAATCAAAGCTACATCGCAAAGACTACAGAAAGAAAATGTGCCTTCTTATTGACATGGCATTCTCTGCAAATTACAATGTATCTTTGAAGATCTTCAAAAACTATCAAATTTCGAGGACCTTGAAATCAAAATCTCAAAAATGTAACACCTGAGTAGTTGTAGTTGGAGCCCTCGGTGTGACTGGAAAAAGTTCCGATAAACTCATTGCATGGGTCGCTGGTTGCCCATGTCATAATGAAATACAAAAAATGTGTGCTCCCAAGTACAGATCACATATTATGAAGAGCTTTATCTATGGAGAATGTGTGTGATCTCAGGGGTTTTTGTCATATTTTTTCTTTACAAAAATTAAAAGTGGAAAATGCCATGAAGCCATTTCTGATCTTAAGTTTCTAGATGGAACCCGGAAGGAAATGTATATACAACAAAAATAAAACGAATAATAATAATAATAATAATAATAATAATAATAATAATAAGAAGAAGAAGAAGAAGAAGAAGAAGAAGAAGAAACTGGTACGAACACCCCCCAGACCCGGTTACGGAGATAGGACCTGTTACAATTCTATGGGACTACACAATACACACAGACAGAACAATCAAAGTCAACTGCCCAGGCATTGTTATTAAAGACCACAAACAAAAAAGTGTCTCCTTATTGATATGGCAGTCCCTGCAGACTGCAATGTATCTTTGAAGATATTCAAAAAGCTGTCAAAATACAAGGACCTTGAAATAGAAATCTCAAAAATGTGGCACATGGGAACATCAACAATCCCTGTTGTAGTTGGAGCCCTTCGACTGGTTGGAAAAGATTCCAGTAGACTAATTGAAGGGATCCCTGGAAGTACATGCCTCAAAGAGATACAGAAAATTGTTCTGACAAGTACAGCCCACACTTTACGAAGGGCTTTATCTATGTAATTATTTATTTATTTATTTATTCTTTCTTTGCAGTGGAAAGTGTCATGATGCCATTTCTAACCTTAGGTCTCTGGAAGGGACCCGGAAAAATGTTTACACACCATAAATCAAAGAAAATAAAAACAATAATAATAAATTCGAATGTTTCAGCACGGGAAACAAGAAGATGGTGCATAAATATAAAATTAAAGTATCAAATGAAATTCTACCAATCAAGGAAATACTTTGACAAAAACTGCAATTAAAGGCACAGAAAATAAGTCGGTGTGAAAAGCGTTGTAATTTCTACTGACAAAATAAGGTTAACCAAACGAATCTCAAGAAGTTTGACAGGGAAATTTGAAAAGCAGTTATAGAAGTCAAAATGCCACGATCTATTGAAGAAATGGAAATATTTTTGAATAATATTTAGAGCAACCCAAAGGAATATAATCCCAATCAAGAATGGATCTTTGAGAAGAAGAAAGAATGAAGGATAGATCTGTGCCAGAATGAAAAAATATAATCAAGAATAATATTAGGCAAGAAAATCTAAGAAAATCCCCAAAATTGAAATCTCCAGGAAATGAGAAGGTACCCAACTTTTGGCTCTATCATCTGTCATCAATCCATAAAACCCTTGCGCTAATTTTATCAACGCTAATTAATAATCCCAAGGAAGTTTGTCATATTTCTTGGATCCTTAAAGCTTTGGAAATGTACAAAGTCTCTTCAGTGAAAGTAAATTTCCTGAAATATAGCATGGAACCATGGAAAACCACATTATAATTAAATCACGCTAAAGGTACTGGCATTTACAATTGTTTGAATATCCAACGAGGAATCTTTCAAAGAGACACCTTGTAACCGCTTCCGTTTTGTGTTTGATTCCCCTTTTGCATGAACGAAGCAGTAATGACTTTGTATATATCGTAAAAAAGTGTTTGGAGAATATTTGGAGCAACATAAAAGAATATAATCCCAATATAGAATGGATCAAATGAGAAGAAAGAAAGAATGAAGGGTAGATCTGTACCAGAATGAAAAAATGTAATCAAGAATAATGTTAGGCAAGCTCTAAGAAAATCCCCAAAATGGAAATCTCCAGGAAATGAAAAGGTACCCCACTTTTGGCTATATCATCTGTCATCAATCCATAAAACTCTTGCGCTAATTTTATCAATGATATTTAATAAGCCCAATGAAATTCCAAAACGGATCACTGAAGGTATTATATATCACCTTCCAAAAAACGGATGCAACTTTTACGCGAAGGAAGCTCCAAGAAACTGATATAGACATTACCCAGCCCCGGTTACAGATATAGGACGTGTAACAATTTTATGGGATTTTACAATACATACAGACAGAACAATCAAAGCTAATTCTCCAGACATCGTGACCAAAGACCACAAAAACAGAATATGCTTTCTTATTGACATGACAATTCTTGCAGATTGTAATGTATCTTCGAAGATCTTCAAAACACTATCAAAACACGAGAATCTTGAAGTGGAAATCTCAAAGATATTGCACATTATGTAAAAGGTGTGTAATCTTAGGGCTTTTGGGTGTTTTTTTATAATATAAAAATGATAATTGGAAGATGTCAAGAAGCCTTAGGTTTCTGGATGGGACCCGGAAGGAAATGTGCATACAATCATAATCAAAGTAAGAAAAAAATAATATTAATAATAGAATACAATAACCCATCACTCAAAAAATAAAGAGGTGAGAGTGGAAATAAATAATATAACGAAGGATGAGTTTAAAACTAAAATAAATGATATACGAAATACTAATCTCTCAAGAAATAAAACTGAAGAATTTACCGAGCGATATAAACTGCAGTTGTTCCGATTATGCCACTGAAGATGAGCCAAACGACATTAGGGGAGAAATCTTTGAAAACAACAGAGGTTAAATCATCGAAGCAAAAAAAAAAAAAAAAAAAAAAAAAAAACACACAGCAGGGTAACTATCACACAAATGTCAGACAAAGACCAGCTCCCAAAAGTTTATATGACAAAGTCCAATAAACATATTGTGCAAATACACAATGGTGAACTGCAATCGTTGTGAACGTACAAAGCACTGGGAGACGTCACAGAAGTAATTAATTTCATATTCGCAAAAGCTTTAGTGGCTACTGGGAAGCTTAGTGTCAAGACAATGAAAATATTAAACAGATAAAAAGCCAGCTTCGGAAGACAAAATTGATGCGAGAAATAAAGGAAATCAGATGTGTGTTATCGATACTAGATGAGATCCCGAGAAACCCAAGCGCCTTAACACGCAAATGCAGGAAGATCAAGCGGAGATATAAGATTAAATTATTACATGAAATTCCACCAATGAAGAAACTACTGTTAAAGGCACAGAGAACAAAACGATACGAAAAGCGTTGTAGGTTCTATAGACTAAATAAGATATTCCAAACGAACCTCATTTACGAAATTATTACACGAGATTTTACATGGAAATTGGAAAAGCAGTTATAGATGTCAAAAAGTCACCATCTATTGAAAAAGTGGAAAAATTTGGAGGGAATATTTAGAGCCACACAAATAAAAAACAACCCCAATATAGAAGAGATCAAACGAGAAGAACGAATGATGACTAAACCGCTGCAAGAATGGAAAAATATAACTAAGAATAATGTTTGGCAAGCTCTAACGAAATACCAAAAATGAAAATCCCCAGGAAAGACAATTTACACAATTTTTGGCTCTATCATTTGTCATCAATCCATAAAACCCTTGCACAAACCTTATCAATGGTTATTAATAATCCCAATGAAGTCCCAGAATGGATAATTAGAGGTATTACATATCTCCTTTCAAAAAAAAGGGTGAAACAGATAATCCGAAAAATTATAGGCCAATAACATGTCTGTTCACGACATAAATTGATCACGCCTGTCTTAACGAACTATACTTACACTTTTCTCGATGGAAATATTCTTCCCCTGGAACAGAAGGAATACCGGAGAGGTTTTTATGCTGGCAAAGATCAACCATTGATAAACAAAATGTTCCTGGAAAATTGCAGGAAAAGATGTAGAAGTCTCAGTACAGTATTCAATCTTCCCGTATTAAACATGCTGATTTAGACAAATCACGTACCCATCATTGGCCACGTAGTGCAGGGTTAAAAGCTGAAACCGAAGGTCTTACACTTGTTGCACAGGACCAATGCTTTCTAAATAGAAATTATTAAGCACACATACTAAAAAATTGTGTTAGCCCAAACAAAATGAAGATTATGTGATACATATCCAGAAGCAATTGATAATCTTGAGGTAGGCTGTACTGTATTGTCACCCACTGAATATAAAACCCGGCATGACAGAGTGGGCCAATATCTGCACTGGAAAATCTGCAACCTCTACGGAAAGGAAACTGAAAGAAATTGGTACGAACACCACCCAGACCCGGTTACGGAGACAGGGCCTGTAACAATTTTATGGGGCTACACTGACAGAAAAATCAAAGTTAATCGGCCAGATATCGTTATTAGAGACCTCAAACAAAACAAAATTTCTCCCTCATTGATATGGCAGTCCCTGTAAACTGAAATGTATCTTTGAAGATCTTCAAAAGCTATCAAAATACAAGGACCTGGAAATCGAAATCTCAGAAATACGGCACACGAGAACATCAACAATCCCTGTTGTAGTTGGAGCCCTCAGATTGATTGAAAAAGATTCCAATAGACTCATTGAAGGGCTTCCTGGTAGCCCGTGCCTTAAAGAAATACAAACAAATTGTTCTCACGAGTACAGCGCACACCTTACGAAGGGCTTTATCTATGTGAAATATATGCGTGTCTGTGCGTTTTTTGTTGTTGTTTTTTTTTAATTGCTCAGGGGAAATGTCATGATGCCATTTCTGATCTTAGGTCTCTGGTTGGGACCCGGAAAGAAATGAGTACAAACTAGAAATCAAAGGAAATAAAATAATGATAATAACACCCAAAATAACGATATAACTGGGACATGCCAATTCAACTGACAGGAAAATAACAGGGAGCAGACCTGATATTATCATAAAAGACAAGAAATTCAGGAAGTGTATGCTTATTGATATAGCAGTACTATATGAGAGAATCACCCCCATGAACATTGTCCAAATATAAGAGATCGAGATTAAAAGGATGTGGGGAATGAAGACTGAGACTGTACCAATAGTAATCGGAGCACTGGGCCTCGTGAGAAAAGGAATGGATATTTTTTACTAACAGTGTCCAGGTAACATCAACATACAGGTTGCCAAGAAGGTCACCTTACTAAACTATTATCAGTTAAATGACAATTTTCTTTAGGGCCTAAGGGCCATAGTTGGGACCTGGTTCTACAGGATACAAAGCAGGAAACATAGCATACAGAAATAATTGTGACTATTATTACTGTTCATCGGTTCCTGGGTTAGCGCGCATGATACACCGTGCTAATACATAACAAGTAGTGGACTTTTTCCGCTTTGAAAAGAAGGCGATAGCACTCATATATATTTAACATCTACTTCAAGGAAATGGAAAACCTTGTCAATTTCAAATCGTTTAATTTGTACCCTCTTACTTCTTTAAATAACGAGCTGCATTGTTATTGCAATGAATTGTTAAAGTAGTTAAGCTCAAATATTTTACGATGTGATCGGGTAATTTTCACGCATATTTCATAGTCGTGGAATTCGCAAGGAATTTATTCAAGCATTAACTTAAGAATTTCGTGTTTATATTTATTATTATATTTGTAAAAAGGATTAGAAAGAAGTAAATCTATATTTTTTAAGGTTTTATTGAAATTTTATTTAAGTTTCCAAATGTCCTCCATCATTAGCAATACAAAGGGTAATACGATTTTGCAGTTCACGGAAAACATTTGCCAACTGATTTACAGCAATGCCTGAAATCATATTAGTTATTTTAGCTATACTTAAAACTAGGTACATTAAACTTGATAACATTTTTTACAGATTATTTCTATCGCAAATACCGTTAGTTACAATAGCAAGTAAGACAAAGCAATTACCCAAGTCTGGGATTGGTATATACGGAATAAATTCCAATAACCAACAATTATTATTCTTAAAAGAGTGCTCAATACAGAGTAGAGCAGATATAATTATTTATTTAAATTTGAATCTACATTCAACATCATCACTTGATAAGACACCAGAAGTGTTGAAACAAAATGGCTATTTAGTGATTTTATAACATATTTCTGTTATAATATTTAAATAAATAATTATATAATATATATATATATATATATATATATATATATATATATATATATATATATATATATATATATATATATATATTAAAAGAGATTATAATAAAAACATTTTAAATCGCTACACAAAAGCTTTCATGTTACAATACTATGATTGTACTTCCTCGGCGATGGTTGATAACTGGTGATAAAATTATTTTTTAAAGAAATTTAAAAAGAAATCATTACCTCTTTTCCGAAAGTTAAGGTTGGGAGAAATAAGGTCAGAATTAACAATACAGTTGTGGTTAATCAATTAAATGCCAGATCTACGCTAAATAGAAAAATATGGTCAGAGGGTAGCGGTGGATGAGTTAATTTTTCATGTCACGATAAACCGGGTATTGTGGCGTATATGGCAGCGACAAATGTATCAGGAATATAACTAAATATGACGTTCCATTTGTTAAAGTGATGGGAGAGGTTAATCAAACGTAAATGCTATGAAATGTGAATTTTTACTCCATTTCTTCTTTCTCATATTTGTATATATATATATATATATATATATATATATATATATATATATATATATATATATATAAGTGGACACTAGCATGAAACAGACTGTCGCCTCTAAGTGCTGACTTCTATGTCCACTTTTATATTTACACACGCTCTATCTCTGATATTGAGCACTTTATCCCATAAATATAGCACACTTTAAGACTATATTTCTTCATATATATATATATATATATATATATATATATATATATATATATATATATATAAACGTGAACATAGAAGTCAACACTTAGAGGCGACAGTCTGTTTCATGCTAGATGCAATCGTCAGCACTAGTTACCTGACGATTGCATCTAGCATGAAACAGACTGTCGCCTCTAAGTGTTGACTTCTATGTTCACTTTTATATTTACACACGCTCTATCTCTGATATTGAGCAGTTTATCCTATAAATATAGCACACTTTAAGACTATATTTCTTCATATATATATATATATATATATATATATATATATATATACATACAAACAAATTTGATTAAAAAGAAGCATCAGGATCTGTCCGTTTAATTTTTTATTATATTTTTCCAGTTTAGAGATAAGGTGTTGAATTTTTTTGCTCAGAATTGTGGATGAGTTGTCCGAATTTCATATCTTGTTGTTTTTGTTCAAGCCCTTTCGACTTTCGCTTTCATTATCAAGAACAAATGTCGTGTCATCGCTTCAGTGAGAATTTCATTGTCTGCATCCTGATATTCTCTGGGATACTGGACGTTTGAAATGCTCTACTGTGACGTCATGTGTAACGACGATTGCGAACGATATATATATGTTGAAATGCATCAAATTTATTTTCCTGTATTATTCAATCGTTTTAAAGTCTCATAAAGTAAGAAATAAAGAAAATATCCAACCAGTCGTCATTGTACGTTTGTCTGAAAATTTTGACCTGACTTATTTTACGCTTTCTTCGAAAAGAATCAAAGTAAAAAATAGAGTGAACACTAAATAAAGATTTACTTGTATTGGATTTGCAGTATCCAAGCCGAAGTAACATGGAGGATATACAGCTGATTTTCGAATTTGTTTATTTCTTTTACTATTCAGTAGAGGTTTTCTTCTATGTGCTGTATCCTTTCAGGGCGTAGGCGATCATGGCTCTCCACAATTTGCTGTTCTTTGTAGCTCTTAATAAAATTTCCCTTTGTGCTATTTCTCCTAAACCCTGTTCCGCCATCCACTTACTCAAGCTCATTCTTCTTTTTCTATCGGACGTGCCCCTTCAGGACGTAGACGATCATAGCTCTCCACATTTTCCTTTTCCTTTTAAGTTCTTAATAAAATTTCCCTTTTTGTTATCTCTCCTAAACCCTGTCTCACCATCCACTTAAACTTATTCTTCTTTTATGCGCCGTATCTCTTGAGGACCTAGGCGATCATGGCTCTCCACAATTTCCTGTCCTTTGTAGCTCTTAATAAATTTTCCCTTTTTTTTATCTCTCCTAAACCTTGTCTCGCCATCCATCCACTTACTTAAACTCATTCTTCTTTTACGTGCCGTATCTCTTAAGGACCTAGGCGATCATGGCTTTCCACAATTTCCTATCCTTTGGAGCTCTTTCCTAATTATGTGTCGTAGGAATTTTAACTGCCTCTACCTGATGTTAAGTATAAGTTTCCGTTTTGTTCCTACTTTTTTTCTAAATCTTTGACGTTGCTCACATTCAGTCCAGCATCGATCCACAGGACCACATTTCTGTTACTTCAAGTCTCTTCTTCATCTGTGAGGAGATTGTCCAGCATTCACTGCCATGTAGGAGGACTGTTATTACGTTACAGTTTAGTACTCTTTCCTTTGGTTCTGTTGCTTCAAGTCTCTTCTTCATCTGTGCAGAGATTGTCCAGCATTCACTGCCATATAGGAGGACTGTTATTACGTAACAGTTTAGTACTCTTTCCTTTGGTTCTGTTGCTTCAAGTCTCTTCTTCATCTGTGCAGAGATTGTCCAGCATTCACTGCCATATAGGAGGACTGATATTACGTAACAGTTTAGTACTTTTTCCTTTGGTTCTGTTGCTTCAAGTCTCTTCTTCATCTGTGCGGAGATTGTCCAGCATTCACTGCCATATAGGAGGACTGATATTACGAAACAGTTTAGTACTCTTTCCTTTGGTTCTGTTGCTTCAAGTCTCTTCTTCATCTATGCGGAGATTGTCCAGCATTCACTGCCATATAGAAGGACTTATATCACATAACAGTTCACTACTCTTTTCTTTGTTTCTTTTGCTTCAACTCACTTCTTCATCTGTGAGGGGATTGTTCAGCATTCACTGCCATATAGGAGGAATGTTATTACGTAACAGTTTAGTACTCTTTTCTTTGGTTCTGTTGCTTCAAGTCTCTCCTTCATCTTAAACAAGATTGTGCATCAATTACTGCCATACAGGAGGACTGATATTGCGTAAGAATTCAATACCCTTTTCTTTCGATTCTAACGCACTTTGATATATTTTATAGTGTAAAACTGCATTCCTGAACCTCTTATTGATAGTTATATAGTTCCCATGTCTTTTTTTATTTCTCCTCCTGATTTTATTCATGTCCATATACGATTTGGATATTCTTGGAACCAGGTGTTGGTCATTCGCTCTATACCACTGGACCCATTTTCCCCCATGTTCAAGATGAGTTCCTATTCCGAATTTTTCAACTATTTCACAATCTATCTCCCTGCCTACATTGGCATTGGGCTCTCCTATGACACTTGCCATTTCTTGCGGTCCGGTACCGACCAGTTCGTTTAGTTGTCCATATCATTGGAACGTAAACCGGTCATTAAGTGAAGAGTAGTATTAAAGTCGTTTATTGCAGCAGAGATTCGAGTTTATCCTTAACCTTGTAATGGTGTGGTATTCTCCGGGGAATGGATAGACTTGACTTTGGTGAACGGATAGTAAAAACGAACTTCTTATATATACCGTATTTCTTCAGGACATGGGCGATCATGGCTCTCCACATCTTCCCATCTTTTGTAGCCTTAAGTAACTTCTGACATTGTAGCCTTCTTATGTGTCATCCATTCGCACAAAGTCATTAAGTTAGTCGTTTTTTCTCTGCTTCTCTTGCGTTTAGTATGACCTGTGAATGTTAAATTCTCCGGACCGTTTTCCTTATTATGTGCCCGAAATTTTTTTTTCTATCTCCTCACAATATTCTCCTCGTATGCCTACTCTTACACTCATATTACACTTTAATTAGCAACCCCCTAGCTCTTGCGCCTTGGATTGGGTGAACTTGGGTAAAAGAAAAAAGTTCTGGCGAGCTTTGCCAAAAAATAAATAAACAAACACAGTATATAATCGCGTATAATGCGACCTTTGAAGATCTAATTTTGAAGCTAATTTGACTACAGTAGATATATTATTTGGTCAACGGCGTAACCATGGCCATCAGCACATATGCTAATTTTAGATCTCCTGTATAATGCGGCCCTCGCAAAATTAGCTTCAAAATTAGGTCTTCAAAAGTCGCATTATACGCGAGTAAAAACGTAAATAAATAAAAAGATTAGAAGCGGTTAAAATCACTGAAACAGTCGAAACGATCCCGACTGCAACATTACTATGATAGAGAAAACAGTGAATGGACTTTTGGAATATTGAAACTATTTCTTTTTTGTTATTTCATCTCTTGTAAAAGTCACCATCTTACTACTATGAAAACTATAAGTACAAATAATACTAGCAGTTCTGATAGCAACAACAATATATAATAATAATGACAGTATTAATAATAATAATAAAAATAATAATAATATTGGCAATATTAATAATAACGATAATGACACTATCAATAATAATAATAATGATAATGTCAATAATAATAATAATGACACTATCAATAGTAATAATAATAATGACAATGTTAATAAAAATAATAATGACATTGTTAATAATAATGATAATAATAATAATAATAATAATGGCAATGTTAATAAAATAATAACACTATCAAGAACAACAAAGATGACACTTTTAATAAAAATAATAATGACAGCATTAATAATAATAATGACAATGTTAATAAAAATAATAATGACACTATCAATAATAATAATAATAATAATAATAATGACGAGTTTGTATAAAGTTTTAACAAATAAAAGCGTATACGGCCAGTGTTTTCTCGGTTGAATGAAATTGAAAACTCAAAGTCGGTGTACACGCGTGAAAGCTATGAGAAATTGCTTACTCTAGAAGGCGTTTCCAACGTCCCATAGCCGCTGCAAAAAAGAAAAAAAATACGGGGGAAGTGGGGAAAGAAATGTCTTAGTGCAGTAAAAAGATTTCTGACGCCATTTTGTTTTTTCACGACCGTCCCTTGATCTCTTATTAACAGGCAGAACTGCGGAACACTTTACGGTGGAACCGAGACAATGTCGATTGCCGATTCTTGAAACATGTTTCAATCGAAGTAAGATGGAAGGAAGGAAGGAATGGAAAGGAAGGAAGATGGAAAATAATGGAAGAAATAGAAAATAAGGGCGAAGAAAGGAATGGAGAAGAGGAAGAAAGAAAGGAAGAAAGAATAGGAAGGAAGGAAGGAAGGAAGGAAGGAATATAAAGGAAGGAAGATGGAAAATAATGGAAGAAATAGTAAGTAAGGGAGAAGAAAGGAATGGAGAAGAGGAAGAAAGAAAGGAAGAAAGAATAGAAAGGAAGAAAGAAGGTAAACGAAGGAAGAAGAAATAGGAAGGAAGGAAGGAAGGAAGGAAGGAATGGAAAGGAAGGAAGATGGAAAATAATGGAAGAAATAGAAAGTAAGGGCGAAGAAAGGAATGGAGAAGAGGAAGAAAGACAGGAAGAAAGAATAGAAAAGAAGAAAGAAGGTAAACAAAGGAAGGAAGAAGAAATAGGAAGGAAGGAAGGAAGGAAGGAAGGAAGGAAGGAAGGAAGGAAGGAAGGAAGATGGAAAATAATGGAAGAAATAGAAAGTAAGGGAGAAGAAAGGAATGAAGAAGAGGAAGAAAGAAAGGAAGAAAGAATAGAAAAGAAGAAAGAAGGTAAACGAAGGAAGAAGAAATAGGAAGGAAGGAAGGAAGGAAGGAAGGAAGGAAGGAATGGAAAGGAAGGAAGATGGAAAATAATGGAAGAAATAGAAAATAAGGGCGAAGAAAGGAATGGAGAAGAGGAAGAAAGACAGGAAGAAAGAATAGAAAAGAAGAAAGAAGGTAAACAAAGGAAGGAAGAAGAAATAGGAAGGAAGGAAGGAAGGAAGGAAGGAAGGAAGGAAGGAAGGAAGGAAAGAATATAATGGAAGGAAGATGGAAAATAATGGAAGAAATAGAAAGTAAGGTAGAAGAAAGGAATGAAGAAGAGGAAGAAAGAAAGGAAGAAAGAAAGTAAACAAAGGAAGGAAGAAGAAATAGGAAGGAAGGAAGGAAGGAAAAGAAAGAAAGGAAGAAAGAAAAGAAAGAAAGGGTGAAAGAAATAGAAAGGAAGGACACCTTTCTTATATACTTACAGTGGAAGTATATAAGAAAGGTGTCCATAAAAGTGATAGAAAGAGGCCATGAGTTAACGATTAGGGTGTCTTTAAAGAAAGAAAGAAAGAAAGAAAGAAAGAAAGAGAAAAAGAAAGAAAGAAAGGGACTGTAAGTATATAAGAAAGGTGTCCATAAAAGTGATAGAAAGAGGCCACGAGTTAACGATTAGGCCGTCTTTAAAGAAAGGGTAAATAAGAGAGAAAGAAAGGTTGTGAGTTCACTCATAGACTCTATAAGTTATAGACTAAAATATAGAGGTATCTTCAAAGAAAGAAAGAGACTGTGAGTAAAGGAAAGAAGTATTTAAAGAAATAAAGTAAAAGAATAAACTTCGAGTAAACGATAGCGACGTCTACAAGGGAAAGAAGAAAATAAAGAAACTGAGATAAAATGATAGACTCATTTTGAAAGAAAGAAAGAAGGAAAGAAAAAGTACATGAGCCAATCATAGTGTGCTGTTCAAAATGAATGAAAAATAAAGAAAGAATCCGTGATTGAATGACAGAGCCGTCTTCAAAGAAGAAATGCTAAAATAAAAAAGAATAAAGAAATTTTGAGTAAGTTAAAAAAAGAAAGATTTGTCTGATTAAAAGACAGAAATCTGATGTATGTTCATGATACATATATATATATATATATATATACATATATATATATATATATATATATATATATATATATATATATATATATATATATATATATATATATATATATATATATATAGCAATAGAGACGATAATTAAATGAGTGAAAGCAAGCGTATCCTTCGGAAAAGACAGCGATTCATTGGAACACGAGTGGGTTTTCAAACTAAAAAGCAAAAGGGATTTTTTCTTTTATTGCAGAGTTCTTTTTTTGGCCTTTCAGATGGTGGACAAAATGTTCTTTGGTCTTTTGATATTTTTGTTGATTTGTTTTTCTGTTAGTTTTTATTTTTCCCTAAAGAACGCAACTGAAAATCATACGACACAATAGTGCTGCATCATTCAAAAGTTTTTAAAGAACAAGAATATTTTGCAGAAATCTTCATTTTGAAACAAGAGATATTGTATTGTCTGGAAGTTAGCAAATTTGATTATTACTTGTGCTTTAGAAAATTGATCAAATTTAGGGTCACTGGGACTTGCCATATTTGAAGTATAAATATTTATTTAATATATATAGTGGACGAAATGTTTTGAATGAACGAAGACAAATAACATACCTTAAAGAGAATGAAAAATATATGATACTTACATACATATCTATCTATCTATCTATCTATATATATATATATATATATATATATATATGGAGAAATATAATCTTAAGATGTGCTATATTTATGAGATAAAGTGCTCAATATCAGAGATAGAGCGTGTGTAAATATAAAAGTGAACATAGAAGTCAACACTTAGAGGCGACAGTCTGTTTCATGCTAGACGCAATCGTCAAGCCACCGTCGCCTCTAAGTGTTGACTTCTATGTTCACTTATATATATATATATATATATATATATATATATATATATATATATATATATATATATATATATATATGTAAAAGTGTGGATGGCCCTGCACAAAGCCTTCACCACTATAATCAAATCTCATGTGTCGGTGTTGGGCTCTCAGTTTCTGGGAACTGATCTGCCTGACCCTCATACGTCGAGTTCGACGGGAGAGTCCATCACATATATATATATATATATATATATATATATATATATATATATATATATATAACTATCTTAAAAGCAGCCCTATCGGGCAGTATTTTAGCTAGTTCCTGCGGGGGGCTCTTGATTAGGCCATCATCACAATAGCTAGGGAGGAGATGATGCGATAGGCATCAATAAACTACAGAAGAACTCAACATTGATCACTTCATTTAAGCATTGCATTAATATTTAAGCTTACCTTTTAAAACTTAAACAGCCGCATTTATTATATAGAAAAAGATGAGATATTAAAAAGTTAGAAATTTGTGTCCCTTTAATTGAAAAAGTATGGCACACGGACATTTTCGCATTTATTATATAGAAAAAGAAGATGAGATATTAAAAAGTTAGAAATTTGTGTCCCTTTAACTGAAAAAGTATGGCACACGGACATTTTCGCATTTATTATATAGAAAAAGAAGATGAGACATTAAAAAGTTAGAAATTTGTGTCCCTTTAATTGAAAAAGTGACTTTTTTAGTAGTAGAGAGCCATGATCAACCTATCTAACGAGATTAAATTAATGGATATAAGAACATGGAATCTGGGAAACTGCAAAAAGAGAAACGTTGCTAAGAGCTACAAAAGATAGGAAGTCGTGGAGAATCATGATCAAAAAAGCACACGGACATTTTCGCATTTATTATATAGACGTAACTATAAACTAGACAAATCTTCACTTAGAAACATTGTAAAGAAATACACAAATCTAGTCAACAAAAACAAGAATAGGAAGTAGTGGAGAACCATGATCAACCTAACGAAATTGTGTAAATGGATGGAAGAACAGGGAATGGGAGGGATAGCAAAAAGAGAAACATTGTTAAGAACAACAAAAGATAGGAAGTAGTGGAGAGCCATAGTCAACCTACCTAACGAGATTGTAGAAAGGGAATGTGAGGGATAGCAAAAAGAGAAACGTTGCTCAGAGCTACAAAAATAAGAAGTAGTGGAGAGCCATGATCAACCTATCTAACGAGATTAAATTAATGGATATAAGAACATGGAATCTGGGCAACTGCAAAAAGAGAAACGTTGCTAAGAGCTACAAAAGATAGGAAGTCGTGGAGAGTCATGATCAACCTACCTAATGAGATTGTGCATTATAACAGACCCAAGAGTAGGACTAATGCTACTAGTGAACATAAAACCTATTGCAGATTTCTTTAACGTTTTATTTGTTTATTTTCTTCTCTTTCTCTTTTTCTCATTCTCTTCTTTCTTTTATATTTCTTTTTTCTTCTCCTCTCTCTTCTCTCTTTTTGGTTTCTCTTTTTCTTACTTCCTTTCTCTTTCTCTCCTATTTTCACTTTGTATCTCCCTTCTTTCTTTCCCCCTTCATCTCGTTTTCAATTCTTTCTTTCTTTACTCTTTCTCCTTTTCTTTCACCTTCTCTCCCTATCTTTTCCTCTCTCTCTTTCTTCGTGTAGCTTTCACTCTCGCTCTACGCTTCCTTCTCTCTTTCTATCCCACTCTTCCCTTCATTCAGTTCTTCGTCATCATCAACTTACTGTTCTTTATGAGTTGCAACTTCCAGTGACTCATTTACAACTGCAAACTTCCTAAGCGACTTTCACAGTACTCGCTCCCGCTGTCTTTTCCCCGGCCCCTTTCTCTGTTCCTCTTTCTCTGTTCCTCTTTTCTCACACTATTTGTCACCCTGTCTCTCTCTTCTGCTCTATCTTATCATGGTGAGCCACGCTCATTTTCTGCGTATCCCATTGCTTAGTAGTTCCAATACAATCGCTTCTTCTCACGAGCAGCTAATTTGTGGAACCGACTCCCAAGAGGATGCTTCTCTGATCACTACGCTCTTAACATGTCCACGTCTAGGGTTAACCGTTATCTTCTCTATATATTCCAATAAAATATGTCTTTAAAGCATGACTCTTTAAGCCTCCGTCTAGAATGGCTCTTGTGCCTTGTACAGAGGTGAACATTATAGTAAAAGACACCCTCTCTCTCTCTCTCTTTCACTATATTATTGAACTAATCTATAGTACTTTCTTACTTTCTATATTTTCCTTCCTTTCTCTTTTCTAACCCCTCTTCCGCTATACATCTCTTCTGTATTTCTCCGTTTTCCTATCTTTCTCATTTCTCTTTTTGTATTACTCCCTCTCTTTCCCCTCGCCTTCATTTGCCAGTGTCATTCTTTCTTTCTTTTTGTCTCTCACATTTCTTTATCGATCTCTTCTGTATTTTTCCGTTTTCCTATCTTTCTCATTTCTCTTTTTGTATTACTCCCTCTCTTTCTCCTCGCCTTCTTTTGCCAGTGTCATTCTTTCTTTCTTTTTGTCTCTCACATTTCTTTATCGATCTCTTCTGTATTTCTCCGTTTTCCTATCTTTCTCATTTCTCTTTTTGTATTACTCCCTCTCTTTCTCCTCGCCTTCTTTTGCCAGTGTCTTTCTTTCTTTCTTTTTGTCTCTCACATTTCTTTATCGATCTCTTCTGTATTTTTCCGTTTTCCTATCTTTCTCATTTCTCTTTTTGTATTACTCCCTCTCTTTCCCCTCGCCTTCATTTGCCAGTGTCATTCTTTCTTTCTTTTTGTCTCTCACATTTCTTTATCGATCTCTTCTGTATTTCTCCGTTTTCCTATCTTTCTCATTTCTCTTTTTGTATTACTCCCTCTCTTTCTCCTCGCCTTCTTTTGCCAGTGTCATTCTTTCTTTCTTTTTGTCTCTCACATTTCTTTATCGATCTCTTCTGTATTTCTCCGTTTTCCTATCTTTCTCATTTCTCTTTTTGTATTACTCCCTCTCTTTCTCCTCGCCTTCTTTTGCCAGTGTCTTTCTTTCTTTCTTTTTGTCTCTCACATTTCTTTATCGATCTCTTCTGTATTTTTCCGTTTTCCTATCTTTCTCATTTCTCTTTTTGTATTACTCCCTCTCTTTGTCCTCGCCTTCTTTTGCCAGTGTCATTCTTTCTTTCTTTTTGTCTTTCACATTTCTTTATCGATCTCTTCTGTATTTTTCCGTTTTCCTATCTTTCTCATTTCTCTTTTTGTATTACTCCCTCTCTTTCTACTCGCCTTCTTTTGCGAGTGTCTTTCTTTCTTTCTTTTTGTCTCTCACATTTCTTTATCGATCTCTTCTTTATTTTTCCGTTTTCCTATCTTTCTCATTTCTCTTTTTGTATTACACCCTCTCTTTCTCCTCGCCTTCTTTTGCCAGTGTCTTTATTTCTTTCGTTTTGTCTCTCACATTTCTTTATCGATCTCTTCTGTATTTCTCCGTTTTCCTATCTTTCTCATTTCTCTTTTTGTATTACTCCCTCTCTTTCTCCCCGCCTTCATTTGCCAGTGTCTTTCTTTCTTTCTTTTCGTCTCTCACATTTCTTTATCGATCTCTTCTGTATTTCTCCGTTTTCCTATCTTTCTCATTTCTCTTTTTGTATTACTCCCTCTCTTTCTCCTCGCCTTCTTTTGCCAGTGTCTTTCTTTCCTTCTTTTTGTCTCTCACATTTCTTTATCGATCTCTTCTGTATTTCTCCGTTTTCCTATCTTTCTCATTTCTCTTTTTGTATTACTCCCTCTCTTTCTCCTCGCCTTCTTTTGCCAGTGTCATTCTTTCTTTCTTTTTGTCTCTCACATTTCTTTATCGATCTCTTCTGTATTTCTCCGTTTTCCTATCTTTCTCATTTCTCTTTTTGTATTACTCCTTCTCTTTCTCCTCGCCTTCTTTTGCCAGTGTAATTCTTTCTTTCTTTTTGTCTCTAACATTTCTTTATCGATCTCTTCTGTATTTTTCCGTTTTCCTATCTTTCTCATTTCTCTTTTTGTATTACTCCCTCTCTTTCTCCTCGCCTTCTTTTGCCAGTGTCATTCTTTCTTTCTTTTTGTCTCTCACATTTCTTTATCGATCTCTTCTGTATTTCTCCGTTTTCCTATCTTTCTCATTTCTCTTTTTGTATTACTCCCTGTCTTTCTCCTCGCCTTCTTTTGCCAGTGTCATTCTTTCTTTCTTTTTGTCTCTCACATTTCTTTATTGATCTCTTCTGTATTTTTCCGTTTTCCTATCTTTCTCATTTCTCTTTTTGTATTACTCCCTCTCTTTCTCCTCGCCTTCTTTTGCCATTGTCATTCTTTCTTTCTTTTTGTCTCTCACATTTCTTTATCGATCTCTTCTGCATTTTCCGTTTTCCTATCTTTCTCATTTCTCTTTTTGTATTACTCCCTCTCTTTCTCCTCGCCTTCTTTTGCCAGTGTCATTCTTTCTTTCTTTTTTCTCTCACATTTCTTTATCGATCTCTTCTGTATTTCTCCGTTTTCCTATCTTTCTCATTTCTCTTTTTGTATTACTCCCTCTCTTTCTCCTCGCCTTCTTTTGCCAGTGTCATTCTTTCTTTCTTTTTGTCTCTCACATTTCTTTATCGATCTCTTCTGTATTTCTCCGTTTTCCTATCTTTCTCATTTCTCTTTTTGTATTACTCCCTCTCTTTCTCCTCGCCTTCTTTTGCCACTGTCAGTCTTTCTTTCTTTTTGTCTCTCACATTTCTTTATCGATCTCTTCTGTATTTTTCCGTTTTCCTATCTTTCTCATTTCTCTTTTTGTATTACTCCCTCTCTTTCTCCTCGCCTTCTTTTGCCAGTGTCATTCTTTCTTTCTTTTTGTCTCTCACATTTCTTTATCGATCTCTTCTGTATTTTTCCGTTTTCCTATCTTTCTCATTTCTCTTTTTGTATTACTCCCTCTCTTTCTCCTCGCCTTCTTTTGCCAGTGTCATTCTTTCTTTCTTTTTTCTCTCACATTTCTTTATCGATCTCTTCTGTATTTCTCCGTTTTCCTATCTTTCTCATTTCTCTTTTTGTATTACTCCCTCTCTTTCTCCTCGCCTTCTTTTGCCAGTGTCTTTCTTTCTTTCTTTTTGTCTCTCACATTTCTTTATCGATCTCTTCTGTATTTTTCCGTTTTCCTATCTTTCTCATTTCTCTTTTTGTATTACTCCCTCTCTTTCTCCCCGCCTTCATTTGCCAACTCATTCTTTCTTTCTTTTTGTCTCTCACATTTCTTTATCAATCTCTTCTGTATTTTTCCGTTTTCCTATCTTTCTCATTTCTCTTTTTGTATTACTCGCTCTCTTTCTCCTCGCCTTCTTTTGCCAGTGTCATTCTTTCTTTCTTTTTGTCTCTCACATTTCTTTATCGATCTCTTCTGTATTTCTCCGTTTTCCTATCTTTCTCATTTCTCTTTTTGTATTACTCCCTCTCTTTCTCCTCGCCTTCTTTTGCCAGTGTCATTCTTTCTTTCTTTTTGTCTCTCACATTTCTTTATCGATCTCTTCTGTATTTCTCCGTTTTCCTATCTTTCTCATTTCTCTTTTTGTATTACTCCCTCTCTTTCTCCTCGCCTTCTTTTGCCAGTGTCATTCTTTCTTTCTTTTTGTCTCTCACATTTCTTTATCGATCTCTTCTGTATTTTTCCGTTTTCCTATCTTTCTCATTTCTCTTTTTGTATTACTCCCTCTCTTTCTCCTCGCCTTCTTTTGCCAGTGTCATTCTTTCTTTCTTTTTGTCTCTCACATTTCTTTATCGATCTCTTCTGTATTTTTCCGTTTTCCTATCTTTCTCATTTCTCTTTTTGTATTACTCCCTCTCTTTCTCCTCGCCTTCTTTTGCCAGTGTCATTCTTTCTTTCTTTTTTCTCTCACATTTCTTTATCGATCTCTTCTGTATTTCTCCGTTTTCCTATCTTTCTCATTTCTCTTTTTGTATTACTCCCTCTCTTTCTCCTCGCCTTCTTTTGCCAGTGTCATTCTTTCTTTCTTTTTGTCTCTCACATTTCTTTATCGATCTCTTCTGTATTTCTCCGTTTTCCTATCTTTCTCATTTCTCTTTTTGTATTACTCCCTCTCTTTCTCCTCGCCTTCTTTTGCCAGTGTCATTCTTTCTTTCTTTTTGTCTCTCACATTTCTTTATCGATCTCTTCTGTATTTTTCCGTTTTCCTATCTTTCTCATTTCTCTTTTTGTATTACTCCCTCTCTTTCTCCTCGCCTTCTTTTGCCAGTGTCATTCTTTCTTTCTTTTTGTCTCTCACATTTCTTTATCGATCTCTTCTGTATTTCTCCGTTTACCTATCTTTCTCATTTCTCTTTTTGTATTACTCCCTCTCTTTCTCCTCGCCTTCTTTTGCCAGTGTCATTCTTTCTTTCTTTTTTCTCTCACATTTCTTTATCGATCTCTTCTGTATTTCTCCGTTTTCATATCTTTCTCATTTCTCTTTTTGTATTACTCCCTCTCTTTCTCCTCGCCATCTTTTGCCAGTGTCTTTCTTTCTTTCTTTTTGTCTCTCACATTTCTTTATCGATCTCTTCTGTATTTTTCCGTTTTCCTATCTTTCTCATTTCTCTTTTTGTATTACTCCCTCTCTTTCTCCTCGCCTTCTTTTGCCAGTGTCATTCTTTCTTTCTTTTTGTCTCTCACATTTCTTTATCGATCTCTTCTGTATTTTTCCGTTTTCCTATCTTTCTCATTTCTCTTTTTGTATTACTCCCTCTCTTTCTCCCCGCCTTCTTTTGCCAGTGTCATTCTTTCTTTCTTTTTGTCTCTCACATTTCTTTATCGATCTTTTCTGTATTTTTTCGTTTTCCTGTCTTTCTCATTTCTCTTTTTGTATTACTCCCTCTCTTTCTCCTCGCCTTCTTTTGCCAGTCTCATTCTTTCTTTCTTTTTGTCTCTCACATTTCTTTATCGATCTTTTCTGTATTTTTTCGTTTTCCTGTCTTTCTCATTTCTCTTTTTGTATTACTCCCTCTCTTTCTCCTCGCCTTCTTTTGCCAGTGTCATTCTTTCTTTCTTTTTGTCTCTCACATTTCTTTATCGATCTCTTCTGTATTTCTCCGTTTTCCTATCTTTCTCATTTCTCTTTTTGTATTACTCCCTCTCTTTCTCCTCGCCTTCTTTTGCCAGTGTCATTCTTTCTTTCTTTTTGTCTCTCACATTTCTTTATCGATCTCTTCTGTATTTTTCCGTTTTCCTATCTTTCTCATTTCTCTTTTTGTATTACTCCCTCTCTTTCTCCTCGCCTTCTTTTGCCAGTGTCATTCTTTCTTTCTTTTTTCTCTCACAATATCTTTATCGATCTCTTCTGTATTTTCCGTTTTCCTATCTTTCTCATTTCTCTTTTTGTATTACTCCCTCTCTTTCTCCTCGCCTTCTTTTGCCAGTGTCATTCTTTCTTTCTTTTTTCTCTCACATTTCTTTATCGATCTCTTCTGTATTTCTCCGTTTTCCTAGCTTTCTCATTTCTCTTTTTGTATTACTCCCTCTCTTTCTCCTCGCCTTCTTTTGCCAGTGTCATTCTTTCTTTCTTTTTGTCTCTCACATTTCTTTATCGATCTCTTCTGTATTTCTCCGTTTTCCTATCTTTCTCATTTCTCTTTTTGTATTACTCCCTCTCTTTCTCCTCGCCTTCTTTTGCCAGTGTCATTCTTTCTTTCTTTTTGTCTCTCACATTTCTTTATCGATCTCTTCTGTATTTTTCCGTTTTCCTATCTTTCTCATTTCTCTGTTTGTATTACTCCCTCTCTTTCTCCTCGCCTTCTTTTGCCAGTGTCATTCTTTCTTTCTTTTTGTCTCTCACATTTCTTTATCGATCTCTTCTGTATTTTTCCGTTTTCCTATCTTTCTCATTTCTCTTTTTGTATTACTCCCTCTCTTTCTCCTCGCCTTCTTTTGCCAGTGTCATTCTTTCTTTCTTTTTTCTCTTACATTTCTTTATCGATCTCTTCTGTATTTCTCCGTTTTCCTATCTTTCTCATTTCTCTTTTTGTATTACTCCCTCTCTTTCTCCTCGCCTTCTTTTGCCAGTGTCATTCTTTCTTTCTTTTTGTCTCTCACATTTCTTTATCGATCTCTTCTGTATTTTTCCGTTTTCCTATCTTTCTCATTTCTCTTTTTGTATTACTCGCTCTCTTTCTCCTCGCCTTCTTTTGCCAGTGTCATTCTTTCTTTCTTTTTGTCTCTCACATTTCTTTATCGATCTCTTCTGTATTTCTCCGTTTTCCTAGCTTTCTCATTTCTCTTTTTGTATTACTCCCTCTCTTTCTCCTCGCCTTCTTTTGCCAGTGTCATTCTTTCTTTCTTTTTGTCTCTCACATTTCTTTATCGATCTCTTCTGTATTTCTCCGTTTTCCTATCTTTCTCATTTCTCTTTTTGTATTACTCCCTCTCTTTCTCCTCGCCTTCTTTTGCCAGTGTCATTCTTTCTTTCTTTTTGTCTCTCACATTTCTTTATCGATCTCTTCTGTATTTTTCCGTTTTCCTATCTTTCTCATTTCTCTGTTTGTATTACTCCCTCTCTTTCTCCTCGCCTTCTTTTGCCAGTGTCATTCTTTCTTTCTTTTTTCTCTTACATTTCTTTATCGATCTCTTCTGTATTTCTCCGTTTTCCTATCTTTCTCATTTCTCTTTTTGTATTACTCCCTCTCTTTCTCCTCGCCTTCTTTTGCCAGTGTCATTCTTTCTTTCTTTTTGTCTCTCACATTTCTTTATCGATCTCTTCTGTATTTTTCCGTTTTCCTATCTTTCTCATTTCTCTTTTTGTATTACTCCCTCTCTTTCTCCTCGCCTTCTTTTGCCAGTGTCATTCTTTCTTTCTTTTTTCTCTCACATTTCTTTATCGATCTCTTCTGTATTTTTCCGTTTTCCTATCATTCTCATTTCTCTTTTTGTATTACTCCCTCTCTTTCTCCTCGCCTTCTTTTGCCCGTGTCATTCTTTCTTTCTTTTTGTCTCTCACATTTCTTTATCGATCTCTTCTGTATTTCTCCGTTTTCCTATCTTTCTCATTTCTCTTTTTGTATTACTCCCTCTCTTTCTCCTCGCCTTCTTTTGCCAGTGTCATTCTTTCTTTCTTTTTGTCTCTCACATTTCTTTATCGATCTCTTCTGTATTTTTCCGTTTTCCTATCTTTCTCATTTCTCTTTTTGTATTACTCCCTCTCTTTCTCCTCGCCTTCTTTTGCCAGTGTCATTCTTTCTTTCTTTTTGTCTCTCACATTTCTTTATCGATCTCTTCTGTATTTCTCCGTTTTCCTATCTTTCTCATTTCTCTTTTTGTATTACTCCCTCTCTTTCTCCTCGCCTTCTTTTGCCAGTGTCATTCTTTCTTTCTTTTTTCTCTCACATTTCTTTATCGATCTCTTCTGTATTTCTCCGTTTTCCTATCTTTCTCATTTCTCTTTTTGTATTACTCCCTCTCTTTCTCCTCGCCTTCTTTTGCCAGTGTCTTTCTTTCTTTCTTTTTGTCTCTCACATTTCTTTATCGATCTCTTCTGTATTTTTCCGTTTTCCTATCTTTCTCATTTCTCTTTTTGTATTACTCCCTCTCTTTCTCCTCGCCTTCTTTTGCCAGTGTCATTCTTTCTTTCTTTTTGTCTCTCACATTTCTTTATCGATCTCTTCTGTATTTTTCCGTTTTCCTATCTTTCTCATTTCTCTTTTTGTATTACTCCCTCTCTTTCTCCTCGCCTTCTTTTGCCAGTGTCTTTCTTTCTTTCTTTTTGTCTCTCACATTTCTTTATAGATCTCTTCTGTATTTCTCCGTTTTCCTATCTTTCTCATTTCTCTTTTTGTATTACTCCCTCTCTTTCTCCTTGCCTTCTTTTGCCAGTGTCATTCTTTCTTTCTTTTTGTCTCTCACATTTCTTTATCGATCTCTTCTGTATTTTTCCGTTTTCCTATCTTTCTCATTTCTCTTTTTGTATTACTCCCTCTCTTTCTCCTCGCCTTCTTTTGCCAGTGTCATTCTTTCTTTCTTTTTGTCTCTCACATTTCTTTATCGATCTCTTCTGTATTTCTCCGTTTTCCTATCTTTCTCATTTCTCTTTTTGTATTACTCCCTCTCTTTCTCCTCGCCTTCTTTTGCCACTGTCATTCTTTCTTTCTTTTTGTCTCTCACATTTCTTTATCGATCTCTTCTGTATTTTTCCGTTTTCCTATCTTTCTCATTTCTCTTTTTGTATTACTCCCTCTCTTTCTCCTCGCCTTCTTTTGCCAGTGTCTTTCTTTCTTTCTTTTTGTCTCTCACATTTCTTTATCGATCTCTTCTGTATTTTTCCGTTTTCCTATCTTTCTCATTTCTCTTTTTGTATTACTCCCTCTCTTTCTCCTCGCCTTCTTTTGCCAGTGTCTTTCTTTCTTTCTTTTTGTCTCTCACATTTCTTTATCGATCTCTTCTGTATTTTTCCGTTTTCCTATCTTTCTCATTTCTCTTTTTGTATTACTCCCTCTCTTTCTCCTCGCCTTCTTTTGCCAGTGTCATTCTTTCTTTCTTTTTGTCTCTCACATTTCTTTATCGATCTCTTCTGTATTTTTCCGTTTTCCTATCTTTCTCATTTCTCTTTTTGTATTACTCCCTCTCTTTCTCCTCGCCTTCTTTTGCCAGTCTCATTCTTTCTTTCTTTTTGTCTCTCACATTTCTTTATCGATCTTTTCTGTATTTTTTCGTTTTCCTATCTTTCTCATTTCTCTTTTTGTATTACTCCCTCTCTTTCTCCTCGCCTTCTTTTGCCAGTGTCATTCTTTCTTTCTTTTTGTCTCTCACATTTCTTTATCGATCTCTTCTGTATTTTTCCGTTTTCCTATCTTTCTCATTTCTCTTTTTGTATTACTCCCTCTCTTTCTCCTCGCCTTCTTTTGCCAGTCTCATTCTTTCTTTCTTTTTGTCTCTCACATTTCTTTATCGATCTTTTCTGTATTTTTCCGTTTTCCTATCTTTCTCATTTCTCTTTTTGTATTACTCCCTCTCTTTCTCCTCGCCTTCTTTTGCCAGTCTCATTCTTTCTTTCTTTTTGTCTCTCACATTTCTTTATCGATCTCTTCTGTATTTCTCCGTTTTCCTATCTTTCTCATTTCTCTTTTTGTATTACTCCCTCTCTTTCTCCTCGCCTTCTTTTGCCAGTCTCATTCTTTCTTTCTTTTTGTCTCTCACATTTCTTTATCGATCTTTTCTGTATTTTTCCGTTTTCCTATCTTTCTCATTTCTCTTTTTGTATTACTCCCTCTCTTTCTCCTCGCCTTCTTTTGCCAGTGTCTTTCTTTCTTTCTTTTTGTCTCTCACATTTCTTTATAGATCTCTTCTGTATTTTTCCGTTTTCCTATCTTTCTCATTTCTCTTTTTGTATTACTCCCTCTCTTTCTCCTCGCCTTCTTTTGCCAGTGTCTTTCTTTCTTTCTTTTTGTCTCTCACATTTCTTTATCGATCTTTTCTGTATTTTTCCGTTTTCCTATCTTTCTCATTTCTCTTTTTGTATTACTCCCTCTCTTTCTCCTCGCCTTCTTTTGCCAGTGTCTTTCTTTCTTTCTTTTTGTCTCTCACATTTCTTTATCGATCTCTTCTGTATTTTTCCGTTTTCCTATCTTTCTCATTTCTCTTTTTGTATTACTCCCTCTCTTTCTCCTCGCCTTCTTTTGCCAGTGTCATTCTTTCTTTCTTTTTGTCTCTCACATTTCTTTATCGATCTCTTCTGTATTTTTCCGTTTTCCTATCTTTCTCATTTCTCTTTTTGTATTACTCCCTCTCTTTCTCCTCGCCTTCTTTTGCCAGTCTCATTCTTTCTTTCTTTTTGTCTCTCACATTTCTTTATCGATCTTTTCTGTATTTTTCCGTTTTCCTATCTTTCTCATTTCTCTTTTTGTATTACTCCCTCTCTTTCTCCTCGCCTTCTTTTGCCAGTGTCTTTCTTTCTTTCTTTTTGTCTCTCACATTTCTTTATAGATCTCTTCTGTATTTCTCCGTTTTCCTATCTTTCTCATTTCTCTTTTTGTATTACTCCCTCTCTTTCTCCTTGCCTTCTTTTGCCAGTGTCATTCTTTCTTTCTTTTTGTCTCTCACATTTCTTTATCGATCTCTTCTGTATTTTTCCGTTTTCCTATCTTTCTCATTTCTCTTTTTGTATTACTCCCTCTCTTTCTCCCCGCCTTCTTTTGCCAGTGTCATTCTTTCTTTCTTTTTGTCTCTCACATTTCTTTAT
This sequence comes from Acanthosepion esculentum, assembly GCA_964036315.1. Taxonomy (NCBI): domain Eukaryota; kingdom Metazoa; phylum Mollusca; class Cephalopoda; order Sepiida; family Sepiidae; genus Acanthosepion; species Acanthosepion esculentum. The sequence goes on along the minus strand of OZ038508.1, from coordinate 24,217,439 downwards.
CGATCTCTTCTGTATTTCTCCGTTTTCCTATCTTTCTCATTTCTCTTTTTGTATTACTCCCTCTCTTTCTCCTCGCCTTCTTTTGCCACTGTCAGTCTTTCTTTCTTTTTGTCTCTCACATTTCTTTATCGATCTCTTCTGTATTTTTCCGTTTTCCTATCTTTCTCATTTCTCTTTTTGTATTACTCCCTCTCTTTCTCCTCGCCTTCTTTTGCCAGTGTCATTCTTTCTTTCTTTTTGTCTCTCACATTTCTTTATCGATCTCTTCTGTATTTTTCCGTTTTCCTATCTTTCTCATTTCTCTTTTTGTATTACTCCCTCTCTTTCTCCTCGCCTTCTTTTGCCAGTGTCATTCTTTCTTTCTTTTTGTCTCTCACATTTCTTTATCGATCTCTTCTGTATTTCTCCGTTTTCCTATCTTTCTCATTTCTCTTTTTGTATTACTCCCTCTCTTTCTCCTCGCCTTCTTTTGCCAGTGTCATTCTTTCTTTCTTTTTTCTCTCACATTTCTTTATCGATCTCTTCTGTATTTCTCCGTTTTCATATCTTTCTCATTTCTCTTTTTGTATTACTCCCTCTCTTTCTCCTCGCCATCTTTTGCCAGTGTCTTTCTTTCTTTCTTTTTGTCTCTCACATTTCTTTATCGATCTCTTCTGTATTTTTCCGTTTTCCTATCTTTCTCATTTCTCTTTTTGTATTACTCCCTCTCTTTCTCCTCGCCTTCTTTTGCCAGTGTCATTCTTTCTTTCTTTTTGTCTCTCACATTTCTTTATCGATCTCTTCTGTATTTTTCCGTTTTCCTATCTTTCTCATTTCTCTTTTTGTATTACTCCCTCTCTTTCTCCCCGCCTTCTTTTGCCAGTGTCATTCTTTCTTTCTTTTTGTCTCTCACATTTCTTTATCGATCTTTTCTGTATTTTTTCGTTTTCCTGTCTTTCTCATTTCTCTTTTTGTATTACTCCCTCTCTTTCTCCTCGCCTTCTTTTGCCAGTCTCATTCTTTCTTTCTTTTTGTCTCTCACATTTCTTTATCGATCTTTTCTGTATTTTTTCGTTTTCCTGTCTTTCTCATTTCTCTTTTTGTATTACTCCCTCTCTTTCTCCTCGCCTTCTTTTGCCAGTGTCATTCTTTCTTTCTTTTTGTCTCTCACATTTCTTTATCGATCTCTTCTGTATTTCTCCGTTTTCCTATCTTTCTCATTTCTCTTTTTGTATTACTCCCTCTCTTTCTCCTCGCCTTCTTTTGCCAGTGTCATTCTTTCTTTCTTTTTGTCTCTCACATTTCTTTATCGATCTCTTCTGTATTTTTCCGTTTTCCTATCTTTCTCATTTCTCTTTTTGTATTACTCCCTCTCTTTCTCCCCGCCTTCTTTTGCCAGTGTCATTCTTTCTTTCTTTTTGTCTCTCACATTTCTTTATCGATCTCTTCTGTATTTCTCCGTTTTCCTATCTTTCTCATTTCTCTTTTTGTATTACTCCCTCTCTTTCTCCTCGCCTTCTTTTGCCACTGTCAGTCTTTCTTTCTTTTTGTCTCTCACATTTCTTTATCGATCTCTTCTGTATTTTTCCGTTTTCCTATCTTTCTCATTTCTCTTTTTGTATTACTCCCTCTCTTTCTCCTCGCCTTCTTTTGCCAGTGTCATTCTTTCTTTCTTTTTGTCTCTCACATTTCTTTATCGATCTCTTCTGTATTTTTCCGTTTTCCTATCTTTCTCATTTCTCTTTTTGTATTACTCCCTCTCTTTCTCCTCGCCTTCTTTTGCCAGTGTCATTCTTTCTTTCTTTTTGTCTCTCACATTTCTTTATCGATCTCTTCTGTATTTCTCCGTTTTCCTATCTTTCTCATTTCTCTTTTTGTATTACTCCCTCTCTTTCTCCTCGCCTTCTTTTGCCAGTGTCATTCTTTCTTTCTTTTTTCTCTCACATTTCTTTATCGATCTCTTCTGTATTTCTCCGTTTTCATATCTTTCTCATTTCTCTTTTTGTATTACTCCCTCTCTTTCTCCTCGCCATCTTTTGCCAGTGTCTTTCTTTCTTTCTTTTTGTCTCTCACATTTCTTTATCGATCTCTTCTGTATTTTTCCGTTTTCCTATCTTTCTCATTTCTCTTTTTGTATTACTCCCTCTCTTTCTCCTCGCCTTCTTTTGCCAGTGTCATTCTTTCTTTCTTTTTGTCTCTCACATTTCTTTATCGATCTCTTCTGTATTTTTCCGTTTTCCTATCTTTCTCATTTCTCTTTTTGTATTACTCCCTCTCTTTCTCCCCGCCTTCTTTTGCCAGTGTCATTCTTTCTTTCTTTTTGTCTCTCACATTTCTTTATCGATCTTTTCTGTATTTTTTCGTTTTCCTGTCTTTCTCATTTCTCTTTTTGTATTACTCCCTCTCTTTCTCCTCGCCTTCTTTTGCCAGTCTCATTCTTTCTTTCTTTTTGTCTCTCACATTTCTTTATCGATCTTTTCTGTATTTTTTCGTTTTCCTGTCTTTCTCATTTCTCTTTTTGTATTACTCCCTCTCTTTCTCCTCGCCTTCTTTTGCCAGTGTCATTCTTTCTTTCTTTTTGTCTCTCACATTTCTTTATCGATCTCTTCTGTATTTCTCCGTTTTCCTATCTTTCTCATTTCTCTTTTTGTATTACTCCCTCTCTTTCTCCTCGCCTTCTTTTGCCAGTGTCATTCTTTCTTTCTTTTTGTCTCTCACATTTCTTTATCGATCTCTTCTGTATTTTTCCGTTTTCCTATCTTTCTCATTTCTCTTTTTGTATTACTCCCTCTCTTTCTCCTCGCCTTCTTTTGCCAGTGTCATTCTTTCTTTCTTTTTTCTCTCACATTTCTTTATCGATCTCTTCTGTATTTTCCGTTTTCCTATCTTTCTCATTTCTCTTTTTGTATTACTCCCTCTCTTTCTCCTCGCCTTCTTTTGCCAGTGTCATTCTTTCTTTCTTTTTTCTCTCACATTTCTTTATCGATCTCTTCTGTATTTCTCCGTTTTCCTAGCTTTCTCATTTCTCTTTTTGTATTACTCCCTCTCTTTCTCCTCGCCTTCTTTTGCCAGTGTCATTCTTTCTTTCTTTTTGTCTCTCACATTTCTTTATCGATCTCTTCTGTATTTCTCCGTTTTCCTATCTTTCTCATTTCTCTTTTTGTATTACTCCCTCTCTTTCTCCTCGCCTTCTTTTGCCAGTGTCATTCTTTCTTTCTTTTTGTCTCTCACATTTCTTTATCGATCTCTTCTGTATTTTTCCGTTTTCCTATCTTTCTCATTTCTCTGTTTGTATTACTCCCTCTCTTTCTCCTCGCCTTCTTTTGCCAGTGTCATTCTTTCTTTCTTTTTGTCTCTCACATTTCTTTATCGATCTCTTCTGTATTTTTCCGTTTTCCTATCTTTCTCATTTCTCTTTTTGTATTACTCCCTCTCTTTCTCCTCGCCTTCTTTTGCCAGTGTCATTCTTTCTTTCTTTTTTCTCTTACATTTCTTTATCGATCTCTTCTGTATTTCTCCGTTTTCCTATCTTTCTCATTTCTCTTTTTGTATTACTCCCTCTCTTTCTCCTCGCCTTCTTTTGCCAGTGTCATTCTTTCTTTCTTTTTGTCTCTCACATTTCTTTATCGATCTCTTCTGTATTTTTCCGTTTTCCTATCTTTCTCATTTCTCTTTTTGTATTACTCGCTCTCTTTCTCCTCGCCTTCTTTTGCCAGTGTCATTCTTTCTTTCTTTTTGTCTCTCACATTTCTTTATCGATCTCTTCTGTATTTCTCCGTTTTCCTATCTTTCTCATTTCTCTTTTTGTATTACTCCCTCTCTTTCTCCTCGCCTTCTTTTGCCACTGTCAGTCTTTCTTTCTTTTTGTCTCTCACATTTCTTTATCGATCTCTTCTGTATTTTTCCGTTTTCCTATCTTTCTCATTTCTCTTTTTGTATTACTCCCTCTCTTTCTCCTCGCCTTCTTTTGCCAGTGTCTTTCTTTCTTTCTTTTTGTCTCTCACATTTCTTTATCGATCTCTTCTGTATTTTTCCGTTTTCCTATCTTTCTCATTTCTCTTTTTGTATTACTCCCTCTCTTTCTCCTCGCCTTCTTTTGCCAGTGTCTTTCTTTCTTTCTTTTTGTCTCTCACATTTCTTTATCGATCTCTTCTGTATTTTTCCGTTTTCCTATCTTTCTCATTTCTCTTTTTGTATTACTCCCTCTCTTTCTCCTCGCCTTCTTTTGCCAGTGTCATTCTTTCTTTCTTTTTGTCTCTCACATTTCTTTATCGATCTCTTCTGTATTTTTCCGTTTTCCTATCTTTCTCATTTCTCTTTTTGTATTACTCCCTCTCTTTCTCCTCGCCTTCTTTTGCCAGTCTCATTCTTTCTTTCTTTTTGTCTCTCACATTTCTTTATCGATCTTTTCTGTATTTTTTCGTTTTCCTATCTTTCTCATTTCTCTTTTTGTATTACTCCCTCTCTTTCTCCTCGCCTTCTTTTGCCAGTGTCATTCTTTCTTTCTTTTTGTCTCTCACATTTCTTTATCGATCTCTTCTGTATTTCTCCGTTTTCCTATCTTTCTCATTTCTCTTTTTGTATTACTCCCTCTCTTTCTCCTCGCCTTCTTTTGCCAGTGTCTTTCTTTCTTTCTTTTTGTCTCTCACATTTCTTTATAGATCTCTTCTGTATTTCTCCGTTTTCCTATCTTTCTCATTTCTCTTTTTGTATTACTCCCTCTCTTTCTCCTTGCCTTCTTTTGCCAGTGTCATTCTTTCTTTCTTTTTGTCTCTCACATTTCTTTATCGATCTCTTCTGTATTTCTCCGTTTTCCTATCTTTCTCATTTCTCTTTTTGTATTACTCCCTCTCTTTCTCCTCGCCTTCTTTTGCCAGTGTCATTCTTTCGTTCTTTTTTCTCTCACATTTCTTTATCGATCTCTTCTGTATTTTCCGTTTTCCTATCTTTCTCATTTCTCTTTTTGTATTACTCCCTCTCTTTCTCCTCGCCTTCTTTTGCCAGTGTCATTCTTTCTTTCTTTTTTCTCTTACATTTCTTTATCGATCTCTTCTGTATTTCTCCGTTTTCCTATCTTTCTCATTTCTCTTTTTGTATTACTCCCTCTCTTTCTCCTCGCCTTCTTTTGCCAGTGTCATTCTTTCTTTCTTTTTGTCTCTCACATTTCTTTATCGATCTCTTCTGTATTTTTCCGTTTTCCTATCTTTCTCATTTCTCTTTTTGTATTACTCCCTCTCTTTCTCCTCGCCTTCTTTTGCCAGTGTCATTCTTTCTTTCTTTTTTCTCTCACATTTCTTTATCGATCTCTTCTGTATTTTTCCGTTTTCCTATCTTTCTCATTTCTCTTTTTGTATTACTCCCTCTCTTTCTCCTCGCCTTCTTTTGCCAGTGTCATTCTTTCTTTCTTTTTGTCTCTCACATTTCTTTATCGATCTCTTCTGTATTTCTCCGTTTTCCTATCTTTCTCATTTCTCTTTTTGTATTACTCCCTCTCTTTCTCCTCGCCTTCTTTTGCCAGTGTCATTCTTTCTTTCTTTTTGTCTCTCACATTTCTTTATCGATCTCTTCTGTATTTTTCCGTTTTCCTATCTTTCTCATTTCTCTTTTTGTATTACTCCCTCTCTTTCTCCTCGCCTTCTTTTGCCAGTGTCATTCTTTCTTTCTTTTTGTCTCTCACATTTCTTTATCGATCTCTTCTGTATTTTTCCGTTTTCCTATCTTTCTCATTTCTCTTTTTGTATTACTCCCTCTCTTTCTCCTCGCCTTCTTTTGCCAGTGTCTTTCTTTATTTCTTTTTGTCTCTCACATTTCTTTATAGATCTCTTCTGTATTTCTCCGTTTTCCTATCTTTCTCATTTCTCTTTTTGTATTACTCCCTCTCTTTCTCCTTGCCTTCTTTTGCCAGTGTCATTCTTTCTTTCTTTTTGTCTCTCACATTTCTTTATCGATCTCTTCTGTATTTCTCCGTTTTCCTATCTTTCTCACTTCTCTTTTTGTATTACTCCCTCTCTTTCTCCTCGCCTTCTTTTGCCAGTGTCATTCTTTCTTTCTTTTTGTCTCTCACATTTCTTTATCGATCTCTTCTGTATTTTTCCGTTTTCCTATCTTTCTCATTTCTCTTTTTGTATTACTCCCTCTCTTTCTCCTCGCCTTCTTTTGCCAGTCTCATTCTTTCTTTCTTTTTGTCTCTCACATTTCTTTATCGATCTTTTCTGTATTTTTCCGTTTTCCTATCTTTCTCATTTCTCTTTTTGTATTACTCCCTCTCTTTCTCCTCGCCTTCTTTTGCCACTGTCATTCTTTCTTTCTTTTTGTCTCTCACATTTCTTTATCGATCTCTTCTGTATTTTTCCGTTTTCCTATCTTTCTCATTTCTCTTTTTGTATTACTCCCTCTCTTTCTCCTCGCCTTCTTTTGCCAGTGTCTTTCTTTCTTTCTTTTTGTCTCTCACATTTCTTTATCGATCTCTTCTGTATTTTTCCGTTTTCCTATCTTTCTCATTTCTCTTTTTGTATTACTCCCTCTCTTTCTCCTCGCCTTCTTTTGCCAGTGTCTTTCTTTCTTTCTTTTTGTCTCTCACATTTCTTTATCGATCTCTTCTGTATTTTTCCGTTTTCCTATCTTTCTCATTTCTCTTTTTGTATTACTCCCTCTCTTTCTCCTCGCCTTCTTTTGCCACTGTCATTCTTTCTTTCTTTTTGTCTCTCACATTTCTTTATCGATCTCTTCTGTATTTTTCCGTTTTCCTATCTTTCTCATTTCTCTTTTTGTATTACTCCCTCTCTTTCTCCTCGCCTTCTTTTGCCAGTCTCATTCTTTCTTTCTTTTTGTCTCTCACATTTCTTTATCGATCTTTTCTGTATTTTTTCGTTTTCCTATCTTTCTCATTTCTCTTTTTGTATTACTCCCTCTCTTTCTCCTCGCCTTCTTTTGCCAGTGTCATTCTTTCTTTCTTTTTGTCTCTCACATTTCTTTATCGATCTCTTCTGTATTTCTCCGTTTTCCTATCTTTCTCATTTCTCTTTTTGTATTACTCCCTCTCTTTCTCCTCGCCTTCTTTTGCCAGTGTCATTCTTTCTTTCTTTTTTCTCTCACATTTCTTTATCGATCTCTTCTGTATTTTCCGTTTTCCTATCTTTCTCATTTCTCTTTTTGTATTACTCCCTCTCTTTCTCCTCGCCTTCTTTTGCCAGTGTCATTCTTTCTTTCTTTTTGTCTCTCACATTTCTTTATCGATCTCTTCTGTATTTTTCCGTTTTCCTATCTTTCTCATTTCTCTTTTTGTATTACTCCCTCTCTTTCTCCTCGCCTTCTTTTGCCAGTGTCATTTTTTCTTTCTTTTTGTCTCTCACATTTCTTTATAGATCTCTTCTGTATTTCTCCGTTTTCCTATCTTTCTCATTTCTCTTTTTGTATTACTTTCTCTCTTTCTCCTCGCCTTCTTTTGCCACTGTCATTCTTTCTTTCTTTTTGTCTCTCACATTTCTTTATCGATCTCTTCTGTATTTCTCCGTTTTCGTATGTTTCTCATTTCTCTTTTTGTATTACTCCCTCTCTTTCTCCTCGCCTTCTTTTGCCAGTGTCATTCTTTCCTTCTTTTTGTCTCTCACATTTCTTTATCGATCTCTTCTGTATTTTTCCGTTTTCCTATCTTTCTCATTTCTCTTTTTGTATTACTCCCTCTCTTTCTCCTCGCCTTCTTTTGGCAGTGTCATTCTTTCTTTCTTTTTGTCTCTCACATTTCTTTATCGATCTCTTCTGTATTTTTCCGTTTTCCTATCTTTCTCATTTCTCTTTTTGTATTACTCCCTCTCTTTCTCCTCGCCTTCTTTTGCCAGTGTCATTCTTTCTTTCTTTTTGTCTCTAACATTTCTTTATCGATCTCTTCTGTATTTCTCCGTTTTCCTATCTTTCTCATTTCTCTTTTTATGTTACTCCCTCTCTTTCACCCCGCCTTCTTTTGCCAGTTTCTTTCTTTCTTTCTTTTTGTCTCTCACATTTCTTTATCGATCTCTTCTGTATTTTTCCGTTTTCCTATCTTTCTCATTTCTCTTTTGTATTACTCCCTCTCTTTCTCCTCGCCTTCTTTTGCCAGTGTCATTCTTTCTTTCTTTTTGTCCCTCACATTTCTTTATCGATCTCTTCTGTATTTTTCCGTTTTGCTATCTTTCTCATTTCTCTTTTTGTATTACTCCCTCTCTTTCTCCTCGCCTTCTTTTGCCAGTGTCATTCTTTCTTTCTTTTTGTCTCTCACATTTCTTTATCGATCTCTTCTGTATTTCTCCGTTTTCCTATCTTTCTCATTTCTCTTTTTATGTTACTCCCTCTCTTTCTCCCCGCCTTCTTTTGCCAGTTTCTTTCTTTCTTTCTTTTTGTCTCTCACATTTCTTTATCGATCTCTTCTGTATTTCTCCGTTTTCCTATCTTTCTCATTTCTCTTTTTGTATTACTCCCTCTCTTTCTCCTCGCCTTCTTTTGCCAGTGTCATTCTTTCTTTCTTTTTGTCTCTCACATTTCTTTATCGATCTCTTCTGTATTTCTCCGTTTTCCTATCTTTCTCATTTCTCTTTTTGTATTACTCCCTCTCTTTCTCCTCGCCTTCTTTTGCCAGTTTCTTTCTTTCTTTCTTTTTGTCTCTCACATTTCTTTATCGATCTCTTCTGTATTTTTCCGTTTTCCTATCTTTCTCATTTCTCTTTTGTATTACTCCCTCTCTTTCTCCTCGCCTTCTTTTGCCAGTGTCATTCTTTCTTTCTTTTTGTCTCTCACATTTCTTTATCGATCTCTTCTGTATTTCTCCGTTTTCCTATCTTTCTCATTTCTCTTTTTGTATTACTCCCTCTCTTTCTCCCCGCCTTCTTTTGCCAGTGTCATTCTTTCTTTCTTTTTGTCTCTCACATTTCTTTATCGATCTCTTCTGTATTTTTCCGTTTTCCTATCTTTCTCATTTCTCTTTTTGTATTACTCCCTCTCTTTCTCCTCGCCTTCTTTTGCCACTGTCATTCTTTCTTTCTTTTTGTCTCTCACATTTCTTTATCGATCTCTTCTGTATTTCTCCGTTTTCGTATCTTTCTCATTTCTCTTTTTGTATTACTCCCTCTCTTTCTCCTCGCCTTCTTTTGCCAGTTTCTTTCTTTCTTTCTTTTTGTCTCTCACATTTCTTTATCGATCTCTTCTGTATTTTTCCGTTTTCCTATCTTTCTCATTTCTCTTTTGTATTACTCCCTCTCTTTCTCCTCGCCTTCTTTTGCCAGTGTCATTCTTTCTTTCTTTTTGTCTCTCACATTTCTTTATCGATCTCTTCTGTATTTTTCCGTTTTCCTATCTTTCTCATTTCTCTTTTTGTATTACTCCCTCTCTTTCTCCTCGCCTTCTTTTGCCACTGTCATTCTTTCTTTCTTTTTGTCTCTCACATTTCTTTATCGATCTCTTCTGTATTTCTCCGTTTTCGTATCTTTCTCATTTCTCTTTTTGTATTACTCCCTCTCTTTCTCCTCGCCTTCTTTTGCCAGTTTCTTTCTTTCTTTCTTTTTGTCTCTCACATTTCTTTATCGATCTCTTCTGTATTTTTCCGTTTTCCTATCTTTCTCATTTCTCTTTTTGTATTACTCCCTCTCTTTCTCCTCGCCTTCTTTTGCCAGTGTCATTCTTTCTTTCTTTTTGTCTCTCACATTTCTTTATCGATCTCTTCTGTATTTTTCCGTTTTCCTATCTTTCTCATTTCTCTTTTTATGTTACTCCCTCTCTTTCACCCCGCCTTCTTTTGCCAGTTTCTTTCTTTCTTTCTTTTTGTCTCTCACATTTCTTTATCGATCTCTTCTGTATTTTTCCGTTTTCCTATCTTTCTCATTTCTCTTTTGTATTACTCCCTCTCTTTCTCCTCGCCTTCTTTTGCCAGTGTCATTCTTTCTTTCTTTTTGTCCCTCACATTTCTTTATCGATCTCTTCTGTATTTTTCCGTTTTGCTATCTTTCTCATTTCTCTTTTTGTATTACTCCCTCTCTTTCTCCTCGCCTTCTTTTGCCAGTGTCATTCTTTCTTTCTTTTTGTCTCTCACATTTCTTTATCGATCTCTTCTGTATTTCTCCGTTTTCCTATCTTTCTCATTTCTCTTTTTATGTTACTCCCTCTCTTTCTCCCCGCCTTCTTTTGCCAGTTTCTTTCTTTCTTTCTTTTTGTCTCTCACATTTCTTTATCGATCTCTTCTGTATTTCTCCGTTTTCCTATCTTTCTCATTTCTCTTTTTGTATTACTCCCTCTCTTTCTCCTCGCCTTCTTTTGCCAGTGTCATTCTTTCTTTCTTTTTGTCTCTCACATTTCTTTATCGATCTCTTCTGTATTTCTCCGTTTTCCTATCTTTCTCATTTCTCTTTTTGTATTACTCCCTCTCTTTCTCCTCGCCTTCTTTTGCCAGTTTCTTTCTTTCTTTCTTTTTGTCTCTCACATTTCTTTATCGATCTCTTCTGTATTTTTCCGTTTTCCTATCTTTCTCATTTCTCTTTTGTATTACTCCCTCTCTTTCTCCTCGCCTTCTTTTGCCACTGTCATTCTTTCTTTCTTTTTGTCTCTCACATTTCTTTATCGATCTCTTCTGTATTTCTCCGTTTTCCTATCTTTCTCATTTCTCTTTTTGTATTACTCCCTCTCTTTCTCCCCGCCTTCTTTTGCCAGTGTCATTCTTTCTTTCTTTTTGTCTCTCACATTTCTTTATCGATCTCTTCTGTATTTTTCCGTTTTCCTATCTTTCTCATTTCTCTTTTGTATTACTCCCTCTCTTTCTCCCCGCCTTCTTTTGCCAGTGTCATTCTTTCTTTCTTTTTGTCTCTCACATTTCTTTATCGATCTCTTCTGTATTTTTCCGTTTTCCTATCTTTCTCATTTCTCTTTTTGTATTACTCCCTCTCTTTCTCCTCGCCTTCTTTTGCCACTGTCATTCTTTCTTTCTTTTTGTCTCTCACATTTCTTTATCGATCTCTTCTGTATTTCTCCGTTTTCGTATCTTTCTCATTTCTCTTTTTGTATTACTCCCTCTCTTTCTCCTCGCCTTCTTTTGCCAGTTTCTTTCTTTCTTTCTTTTTGTCTCTCACATTTCTTTATCGATCTCTTCTGTATTTTTCCGTTTTCCTATCTTTCTCATTTCTCTTTTGTATTACTCCCTCTCTTTCTCCTCGCCTTCTTTTGCCAGTGTCATTCTTTCTTTCTTTTTGTCTCTCACATTTCTTTATCGATCTCTTCTGTATTTCTCCGTTTTCGTATGTTTCTCATTTCTCTTTTTGTATTACTCCCTCTCTTTCTCCTCGCCTTCTTTTGCCACTGTCATTCTTTCTTTCTTTTTGTCTCTCACATTTCTTTATCGATCTCTTCTGTATTTCTCCGTTTTCGTATCTTTCTCATTTCTCTTTTTGTATTACTCCCTCTCTTTCTCCTCGCCTTCTTTTGCCAGTTTCTTTCTTTCTTTCTTTTTGTCTCTCACATTTCTTTATCGATCTCTTCTGTATTTTTCCGTTTTCCTATCTTTCTCATTTCTCTTTTGTATTACTCCCTCTCTTTCTCCCCGCCTTCTTTTGCCAGTGTCATTCTTTCTTTCTTTTTGTCTCTCACATTTCTTTATCGATCTCTTCTGTATTTTTCCGTTTTCCTATCTTTCTCATTTCTCTTTTTGTATTACTCCCTCTCTTTCTCCTCGCCTTCTTTTGCCACTGTCATTCTTTCTTTCTTTTTGTCTCTCACATTTCTTTATCGATCTCTTCTGTATTTCTCCGTCTTCGTATCTTTCTCATTTCTCTTTTTGTATTACTCCCTCTCTTTCTCCTCGCCTTCTTTTGCCAGTTTCTTTCTTTCTTTCTTTTTGTCTCTCACATTTCTTTATCGATCTCTTCTGTATTTTTCCGTTTTCCTATCTTTCTCATTTCTCTTTTGTATTACTCCCTCTCTTTCTCCTCGCCTTCTTTTGCCAGTGTCATTCTTTCTTTCTTTTTGTCTCTCACATTTCTTTATCGATCTCTTCTGTATTTCTCCGTTTTCGTATGTTTCTCATTTCTCTTTTTGTATTACTCCCTCTCTTTCTCCTCGCCTTCTTTGGCCACTGTCATTCTTTCTTTCTTTTTGTCTCTCACATTTCTTTATCGATCTCTTCTGTATTTCTCCGTTTTCGTATCTTTCTCATTTCTCTTTTTGTATTACTCCCTCTCTTTCTCCTCGCCTTCTTTTGCCAGTGTCATTCTTTCTTTCTTTTTGTCTCTCACATTTCTTTATCGATCTCTTCTGTATTTTTCCGTTTTCCTATCTTTCTCATTTCTCTTTTGTATTACTCCCTCTCTTTCTCCCCGCCTTCTTTTGCCAGTGTCATTCTTTCTTTCTTTTTGTCTCTCACATTTCTTTATCGATCTCTTCTGTATTTTTCCGTTTTCCTATCTTTCTCATTTCTCTTTTTGTATTACTCCCTCTCTTTCTCCTCGCCTTCTTTTGCCACTGTCATTCTTTCTTTCTTTTTGTCTCTCACATTTCTTTATCGATCTCTTCTGTATTTCTCCGTTTTCGTATCTTTCTCATTTCTCTTTTTGTATTACTCCCTCTCTTTCTCCTCGCCTTCTTTTGCCAGTTTCTTTCTTTCTTTCTTTTTGTCTCTCACATTTCTTTATCGATCTCTTCTGTATTTTTCCGTTTTCCTATCTTTCTCATTTCTCTTTTGTATTACTCCCTCTCTTTCTCCTCGCCTTCTTTTGCCAGTGTCATTCTTTCTTTCTTTTTGTCTCTCACATTTCTTTATCGATCTCTTCTGTATTTTTCCGTTTTCCTATCTTTCTCATTTCTCTTTTTGTATTACTCCCTCTCTTTCTCCTCGCCTTCTTTTGCCACTGTCATTCTTTCTTTCTTTTTGTCTCTCACATTTCTTTATCGATCTCTTCTGTATTTCTCCGTTTTCGTATCTTTCTCATTTCTCTTTTTGTATTACTCCCTCTCTTTCTCCTCGCCTTCTTTTGCCAGTTTCTTTCTTTCTTTCTTTTTGTCTCTCACATTTCTTTATCGATCTCTTCTGTATTTTTCCGTTTTCCTATCTTTCTCATTTCTCTTTTGTATTACTCCCTCTCTTTCTCCCCGCCTTCTTTTGCCAGTGTCATTCTTTCTTTCTTTTTGTCTCTCACATTTCTTTATCGATCTCTTCTGTATTTTTCCGTTTTCGTATGTTTCTCATTTCTCTTTTTGTATTACTCCCTCTCTTTCTCCTCGCCTTCTTTTGCCACTGTCATTCTTTCTTTCTTTTTGTCTCTCACATTTCTTTATCGATCTCTTCTGTATTTCTCCGTTTTCGTATCTTTCTCATTTCTCTTTTTGTATTACTCCCTCTCTTTCTCCTCGCCTTCTTTTGCCAGTTTCTTTCTTTCTTTCTTTTTGTCTCTCACATTTCTTTATCGATCTCTTCTGTATTTTTCCGTTTTCCTATCTTTCTCATTTCTCTTTTGTATTACTCCCTCTCTTTCTCCTCGCCTTCTTTTGCCAGTGTCATTCTTTCTTTCTTTTTGTCTCTCACATTTCTTTATCGATCTCTTCTGTATTTCTCCGTTTTCCTATCTTTCTCATTTCTCTTTTTGTATTACTCCCTCTCTTTCTCCCCGCCTTCTTTTGCCAGTGTCATTCTTTCTTTCTTTTTGTCTCTCACATTTCTTTATCGATCTCTTCTGTATTTTTCCGTTTTCCTATCTTTCTCATTTCTCTTTTTGTATTACTCCCTCTCTTTCTCCTCGCCTTCTTTTGCCACTGTCATTCTTTCTTTCTTTTTGTCTCTCACATTTCTTTATCGATCTCTTCTGTATTTCTCCGTTTTCGTATCTTTCTCATTTCTCTTTTTGTATTACTCCCTCTCTTTCTCCTCGCCTTCTTTTGCCAGTTTCTTTCTTTCTTTCTTTTTGTCTCTCACATTTCTTTATCGATCTCTTCTGTATTTTTCCGTTTTCCTATCTTTCTCATTTCTCTTTTGTATTACTCCCTCTCTTTCTCCTCGCCTTCTTTTGCCAGTGTCATTCTTTCTTTCTTTTTGTCTCTCACATTTCTTTATCGATCTCTTCTGTATTTCTCCGTTTTCCTATCTTTCTCATTTCTCTTTTTGTATTACTCCCTCTCTTTCTCCCCGCCTTCTTTTGCCAGTGTCATTCTTTCTTTCTTTTTTTCTCTCACATTTCTTTATCGATCTCTTCTGTATTTTTCCGTTTTCCTGTCTTTCTCATTTCTCTTTTTGTATTACTCCCTCTCTTTCTCCTTGCCTTCTTTTGCCAGTGTCATTCTTTCTTTCTTTTTTCTCTCATATTTCTTTATCGATCTCTTCTGTATTTATCCGTTTTCCTATCTTTCTCATTTTTCTTTTTGTATTACTCCCTCTCTTTCTCCCCGCCTTCTTTTGCCAGTGTCATTCTTTCTTTCTTTTTGTCTCTCACATTTCTTTATCGATCTCTTCTGTATTTTTCCGTTTTCCTATCTTTCTCATTTCTCTTTTTGTATTACTCCCTCTCTTTCTCCTCGCCTTCTTTTGCCAGTGTCTTTCTTTCTTTCTTTTTGTCTCTCACATTTCTTTATCGATTTCTGTATTTCTCCGTTTTCCTATCTTTCTCATTTCTCTTTTTGTATTACTCCCTCTCTTTCTCCTCGCCTTCTTTTGCCAGTGTCATTCTTTCTTTCTTTTTTCTCTCACATTTCTTTATCGATCTCTTCTGTATTTTTCCGTTTTCCTATCTTTCTCATTTCTCTTTTTGTATTACTCCCACTCTTTCTACTCGCCTTCTTTTGCCAGTGTCTTTCTTTCTTTCTTTTTGTCTCTCACATTTCTTTATCGATCTCTTCTGTATTTTTCCGTTTTCCTATCTTTCTCATTTCTCTTTTTGTATTACTCCCTCTCTTTCTCCACGCCTTCTTTTGCCAGTGTCATTCTTTCTTTCTTTTTGTCTCTCACATTTCTTTATCGATCTCTTCTGTATTTTTCCGTTTTCCTATCTTTCTCATTTCTCTTTTTGTATTACTCCCTCTCTTTCTCCTCACCTTCTTTTGCCAGTGTCATTCTTTCTTTCTTTTTGTCTCTCACATTTCTTTATCGATCTCTTCTGTATTTCTCCGTTTTCCTATCTTTCTCATTTCTCTTTTTGTATTACTCCCTCTCTTTCTCCTCGCCTTCTTTTGCCAGTCTCATTCTTTCTTTCTTTTTGTCTCTCACATTTCTTTATCGATCTTTTCTGTATTTTTTCGTTTTCCTATCTTTCTCATTTCTCTTTTTGTATTACTCCCTCTCTTTCTCCTCGCCTTCTTTTGCCAGTGTCATTCTTTCTTTCTTTTTGTCTCTCACATTTCTTTATCGATCTCTTCTGTATTTCTCCGTTTTCCTATCTTTCTCATTTCTCTTTTTGTATTACTCCCTCTCTTTCTCCTCGCCTTCTTTTGCCAGTGTCATTCTTTCTTTCTTTTTGTCTCTCACATTTCTTTATCGATCTCTTCTGTATTTTTCCGTTTTCCTATCTTTCTCATTTCTCTTTTTGTATTACTCCCTCTCTTTCTCCTCGCCTTCTTTTGCCAGTGTCATTCTTTCTTTCTTTTTTCTCTCACATTTCTTTATCGATCTCTTATGTATTTTCCGTTTTCCTATCTTTCTCATTTCTCTTTTTGTATTACTCCTTCTCTTTCTCCTCGCCTTCTTTTGCCAGTCTCATTCTTTCTTTCTTTTTTCTCTTACATTTCTTTATCGATCTCTTCTGTATTTCTCCGTTTTCCTAGCTTTCTCATTTCTCTTTTTGTATTACTCCCTCTCTTTCTCCTCGCCTTCTTTTGCCAGTCTCATTCTTTCTTTCTTTTTGTCTCTCACATTTCTTTATCGATCTCTTCTGTATTTCTCCGTTTTCCTATCTTTCTCATTTCTCTTTTTGTATTACTCCCTCTCTTTCTCCTCGCCTTCTTTTGCCAGTGTCATTCTTTCTTTCTTTTTGTCTCTCACATTTCTTTATCGATCTCTTCTGTATTTTTCCGTTTTCCTATCTTTCTCATTTCTCTTTTTGTATTACTCCCTCTCTTTCTCCTCGCCTTCTTTTGCCAGTGTCATTCTTTCTTTCTTTTTGTCTCTCACATTTCTTTATCGATCTCTTCTGTATTTTTCCGTTTTCCTATCTTTCTCATTTCTCTTTTTGTATTACTCCCTCTCTTTCTCCTCGCCTTCTTTTGCCAGTGTCATTCTTTCTTTCTTTTTTCTCTCACATTTCTTTATCGATCTCTTCTGTATTTCTCCGTTTTCCTATCTTTCACATTTCTCTTTTTGTATTACTCCCTCTCTTTCTCCTCGCCTTCTTTTGCCAGTGTCATTCTTTCTTTCTTTTTGTCTCTCACATTTCTTTATCGATCTCTTCTGTATTTTTCCGTTTTCCTATCTTTCTCATTTCTCTTTTTGTATTACTCCCTCTCTTTCTCCTCGCCTTCTTTTGCCAGTGTCATTCTTTCTTTCTTTTTTCTCTCACATTTCTTTATCGATCTCTTCTGTATTTTTCCGTTTTCCTATCTTTCTCATTTCTCTTTTTGTATTAATCCCTCTCTTTCTCCTCGCCTTCTTTTGCCAGTGTCATTCTTTCTTTCTTTTTGTCTCTCACATTTCTTTATCGATCTCTTCTGTATTTCTCCGTTTTCCTATCTTTCTCATTTCTCTTTTTGTATTACTCCCTCTCTTTCTCCTCGCCTTCTTTTGCCAGTGTCATTCTTTCTTTCTTTTTGTCTCTCACATTTCTTTATCGATCTCTTCTGTATTTTTCCGTTTTCCTATCTTTCTCATTTCTCTTTTTGTATTACTCCCTCTCTTTCTCCTCGCCTTCTTTTGCCAGTGTCATTCTTTCTTTCTTTTTGTCTCTCACATTTCTTTATCGATCTCTTCTGTATTTCTCCGTTTTCCTATCTTTCTCATTTCTCTTTTTATGTTACTCCCTCTCTTTCTCCCCGCCTTCTTTTGCCAGTTTCTTTCTTTCTTTCTTTTTGTCTCTCACATTTCTTTATCGATCTCTTCTGTATTTTTCCGTTTTCCTATCTTTCTCATTTCTCTTTTGTATTACTCCCTCTCTTTCTCCTCGCCTTCTTTTGCCAGTGTCATTCTTTCTTTCTTTTTGTCTCTCACATTTCTTTATCGATCTCTTCTGTATTTCTCCGTTTTCCTATCTTTCTCATTTCTCTTTTTGTATTACTCCCTCTCTTTCTCCTCGCCTTCTTTTGCCAGTGTCATTCTTTCTTTCTTTTTGTCTCTCACATTTCTTTATCGATCTCTTCTGTATTTTTCCGTTTTGCTATCTTTCTCATTTCTCTTTTTGTATTACTCCCTCTCTTTCTCCTCGCCTTCTTTTGCCAGTGTCATTCTTTCTTTCTTTTTGTCTCTCACATTTCTTTATCGATCTCTTCTGTATTTCTCCGTTTTCCTATCTTTCTCATTTCTCTTTTTATGTTACTCCCTCTCTTTCTCCCCGCCTTCTTTTGCCAGTTTCTTTCTTTCTTTCTTTTTGACTCTCACATTTCTTTATCGATCTCTTCTGTATTTCTCCGTTTTCCTATCTTTCTCATTTCTCTTTTTGTATTACTCCCTCTCTTTCTCCTCGCCTTCTTTTGCCAGTGTCATTCTTTCTTTCTTTTTGTCTCTCACATTTCTTTATCGATCTCTTCTGTATTTTTCCGTTTTCCTATCTTTCTCATTTCTCTTTTTGTATTACTCCCTCTCTTTCTCCTCGTCTTCTTTTGCCAGTGTCATTTTTTCTTTCTTTTTGTCTCTCACATTTCTTTATAGATCTCTTCTGTATTTCTCCGTTTTCCTATCTTTCTCATTTCTCTTTTTGTATTACTCCCTCTCTTTCTCCTCGCCTTCTTTTGCCACTGTCATTCTTTCTTTCTTTTTGTCTCTCACATTTCTTTATCGATCTCTTCTGTATTTCTCCGTTTTCGTATCTTTCTCATTTCTCTTTTTGTATTACTCCCTCTCTTTCTCCTCGCCTTCTTTTGCCAGTTTCTTTATTTCTTTCTTTTTGTCTCTCACATTTCTTTATCGATCTCTTCTGTATTTTTCCGTTTTCCTATCTTTCTCATTTCTCTTTTGTATTACTCCCTCTCTTTCTCCTCGTCTTCTTTTGCCAGTGTCATTCTTTCTTTCTTTTTGTCTCTCACATTTCTTTATCGATCTCTTCTTTATTTCTCCGTTTTCCTATCTTTCTCATTTCTCTTTTTGTATTACTCCCTCTCTTTCTCCTCGCCTTCTTTTGCCACTGTCATTCTTTCTTTCTTTTTGTCTCTCACATTTCTTTATCGATCTCTTCTGTATTTCTCCGTTTTCGTATCTTTCTCATTTCTCTTTTTGTATTACTCCCTCTCTTTCTCCTCGCCTTCTTTTGCCAGTTTCTTTCTTTCTTTCTTTTTGTCTCTCACATTTCTTTATCGATCTCTTCTGTATTTTTCCGTTTTCCTATCTTTCTCATTTCTCTTTTGTATTACTCCCTCTCTTTCTCCTCGCCTTCTTTTGCCAGTGTCATTCTTTCTTTCTTTTTGTCTCTCACATTTCTTTATCGATCTCTTCTGTATTTCTCCGTTTTCCTATCTTTCTCATTTCTCTTTTTGTATTACTCCCTCTCTTTCTCCTCGCCTTCTTTTGCCACTGTCATTCTTTCTTTCTTTTTGTCTCTCACATTTCTTTATCGATCTCTTCTGTATTTTTCCGTTTTCCTATCTTTCTCATTTCTCTTTTTGTATTACTCCCTCTCTTTCTCCTCGCCTTCTTTTGCCAGTCTCATTCTTTCTTTCTTTTTGTCTCTCACATTTCTTTATCGATCTCTTCTGTATTTTTCCGTTTTCGTATGTTTCTCATTTCTCTTTTTGTATTACTCCCTCTCTTTCTCCCCGCCTTCTTTTGCCAGTGTCATTCTTTCTTTCTTTTTGTCTCTCACATTTCTTTATCGATCTCTTCTGTATTTTTCCGTTTTCCTATCTTTCTCATTTCTCTTTTTGTATTACTCCCTCTCTTTCTCCTCGCCTTCTTTTGCCAGTGTCATTCTTTCTTTCTTTTTGTCTCTCACATTTCTTTATCGATCTCTTCTGTATTTTTCCGTTTTCGTATGTTTCTCATTTCTCTTTTTGTATTACTCCCTCTCTTTCTCCCCGCCTTCTTTTGCCAGTGTCATTCTTTCTTTCTTTTTGTCTCTCACATTTCTTTATCGATCTCTTCTGTATTTTTCCGTTTTCCTATCTTTCTCATTTCTCTTTTTGTATTACTCCCTCTCTTTCTCCTCGCCTTCTTTTGCCAGTCTCATTCTTTCTTTCTTTTTGTCTCTCACATTTCTTTATCGATCTCTTCTGTATTTTTCCGTTTTCCTATCTTTCTCATTTCTCTTTTTGTATTACTCCCTCTCTTTCTCCCCGCCTTCTTTTGCCAGTGTCATTCTTTCTTTCTTTTTGTCTCTCACATTTCTTTATCGATCTCTTCTGTATTTTTCCGTTTTCCTATCTTTCTCATTTCTCTTTTGTATTACTCCCTCTCTTTCTCCTCGCCTTCTTTTGCCAGTGTCATTCTTTCTTTCTTTTTGTCTCTCACATTTCTTTATCGATCTCTTCTGTATTTCTCCGTTTTCCTATCTTTCTCATTTCTCTTTTTGTATTACTCCCTCTCTTTCTCCTCGCCTTCTTTTGCCACTGTCATTCTTTCTTTCTTTTTGTCTCTCACATTTCTTTATCGATCTCTTCTGTATTTTTCCGTTTTCCTATCTTTCTCATTTCTCTTTTTGTATTACTCCCTCTCTTTCTCCTCGCCTTCTTTTGCCAGTCTCATTCTTTCTTTCTTTTTGTCTCTCACATTTCTTTATCGATCTCTTCTGTATTTTTCCGTTTTCGTATGTTTCTCATTTCTCTTTTTGTATTACTCCCTCTCTTTCTCCTCGCCTTCTTTTGCCACTGTCATTCTTTCTTTCTTTTTGTCTCTCACATTTCTTTATCGATCTCTTCTGTATTTTTCCGTTTTCCTATCTTTCTCATTTCTCTTTTTGTATTACTCCCTCTCTTTCTCCTCGCCTTCTTTTGCCAGTGTCATTCTTTCTTTCTTTTTGTCTCTCACATTTCTTTATCGATCTCTTCTGTATTTTTCCGTTTTCGTATGTTTCTCATTTCTCTTTTTGTATTACTCCCTCTCTTTCTCCCCGCCTTCTTTTGCCAGTGTCATTCTTTCTTTCTTTTTGTCTCTCACATTTCTTTATCGATCTCTTCTGTATTTTTCCGTTTTCCTATCTTTCTCATTTCTCTTTTTGTATTACTCCCTCTCTTTCTCCTCGCCTTCTTTTGCCAGTGTCATTCTTTCTTTCTTTTTGTCTCTCACATTTCTTTATCGATCTCTTCTGTATTTCTCCGTTTTCCTATCTTTCTCATTTCTCTTTTTATGTTACTCCCTCTCTTTCTCCCCGCCTTCTTTTGCCAGTTTCTTTCTTTCTTTCTTTTTGTCTCTCACATTTCTTTATCGATCTCTTCTGTATTTTTCCGTTTTCCTATCTTTCTCATTTCTCTTTTTGTATTACTCCCTCTCTTTCTCCTCGCCTTCTTTTGCCAGTCTCATTCTTTCTTTCTTTTTGTCTCTCACATTTCTTTATCGATCTTTTCTGTATTTTTCCGTTTTCCTATCTTTCTCATTTCTCTTTTTGTATTACTCCCTCTCTTTCTCCTCGCCTTCTTTTGCCAGTGTCATTCTTTCTTTCTTTTTGTCTCTCACATTTCTTTATCGATCTCTTCTGTATTTCTCCGTTTTCGTATGTTTCTCATTTCTCTTTTTGTATTACTCCCTCTCTTTCTCCCCGCCTTCTTTTGCCAGTGTCATTCTTTCTTTCTTTTTGTCTCTCACATTTCTTTATCGATCTCTTCTGTATTTTTCCGTTTTCCTATCTTTCTCATTTCTCTTTTTGTATTACTCCCTCTCTTTCTCCTCGCCTTCTTTTGCCAGTGTCATTCTTTCTTTCTTTTTGTCTCTCACATTTCTTTATCGATCTCTTCTGTATTTCTCCGTTTTCCTATCTTTCTCATTTCTCTTTTTATGTTACTCCCTCTCTTTCTCCCCGCCTTCTTTTGCCAGTTTCTTTCTTTCTTTCTTTTTGTGTCTCACATTTCTTTATCGATCTCTTCTGTATTTTTCCGTTTTCCTATCTTTCTCATTTCTCTTTTTGTATTACTCCCTCTCTTTCTCCTTGCCTTCTTTTGCCAGTGTCATTCTTTCTTTCTTTTTCTCTCTCACATTTCTTTATCGATCTCTTCTTTATTTTTCCGTTTTCCTATCTTTCTCATTTCTCTTTTTGTATTACTCCCTCTCTTTCTCCTTGCCTTCTTTTGCCAGTGTCATTCTTTCTTTCTTTTTGTCTCTCACATTTCTTTATCGATCTCTTCTGTATTTCTCCGTTTTCGTATGTTTCTCATTTCTCTTTTTGTATTACTCCCTCTCTTTCTCCCCGCCTTCTTTTGCCAGTGTCATTCTTTCTTTCTTTTTGTCTCTCACATTTCTTTATCGATCTCTTCTGTATTTTTCCGTTTTCCTATCGTTCTCATTTCTCTTTTTGTATTACTCCCTCTCTTTCTCCTCGCCTTCTTTTGCCAGTGTCATTCTTTCTTTCTTTTTGTCTCTCACATTTCTTTATCGATCTCTTCTGTATTTCTCCGTTTTCGTATGTTTCTCATTTCTCTTTTTGTATTACTCCCTCTCTTTCTCCCCGCCTTCTTTTGCCAGTGTCATTCTTTCTTTCTTTTTGTCTCTCACATTTCTTTATCGATCTCTTCTGTATTTTTCCGTTTTCCTATCTTTCTCATTTCTCTTTTTGTATTACTCCCTCTCTTTCTCCTCGCCTTCTTTTGCCAGTGTCATTCTTTCTTTCTTTTTGTCTCTCACATTTCTTTATCGATCTCTTCTGTATTTCTCCGTTTTCCTATCTTTCTCATTTCTCTTTTTATGTTACTCCCTCTCTTTCTCCCCGCCTTCTTTTGCCAGTTTCTTTCTTTCTTTCTTTTTGTCTCTCACATTTCTTTATCGATCTCTTCTGTATTTTTCCGTTTTCCTATCTTTCTCATTTCTCTTTTTGTATTACTCCCTCTCTTTCTCCTTGCCTTCTTTTGCCAGTTTCTTTCTTTCTTTCTTTTTGTCTCTCACATTTCTTTATCGATCTCTTCTGTATTTTTCCGTTTTCCTATCTTTCTCATTTCTCTTTTTGTATTACTCCCTCTCTTTCTCCTTGCCTTCTTTTGCCAGTGTCATTCTTTCTTTCTTTTTCTCTCTCACATTTCTTTATCGATCTCTTCTTTATTTTTCCGTTTTCCTATCTTTCTCATTTCTCTTTTTGTATTACTCCCTCTCTTTCTCCTCGCCTTCTTTTGCCAGTGTCTTTCTTTCTTTCTTTTTGTCTCTCACATTTCTTTATCGATCTTTTCTGTATTTTTTCGTTTTCCTATCTTTCTCATTTCTCTTTTTATGTTACTCCCTCTCTTTCTCCCCGCCTTCTTTTGCCAGTTTCTTTCTTTCTTTCTTTTTGTCTCTCACATTTCTTTATCGATCTCTTCTTTATTTTTCCGTTTTCCTATCTTTCTCATTTCTCTTTTTGTATTACTCCCTCTCTTTCTCCTCGCCTTCTTTTGCCAGTTTCTTTCTTTCTTTTTGTCTCTCACATTTCTTTATCGATCTCTTCTGTATTTTTCCGTTTTCCTATCTTTCTCATTTCTCTTTTTGTATTACTCCCTCTCTTTCTCCTCGCCTTCTTTTGCCAGTGTCATTCTTTCTTTCTTTTTGTCTCTCACATTTCTTTATCGATCTCTTCTGTATTTCTCCGTTTTCCTATCTTTCTCATTTCTCTTTTTATGTTACTCCCTCTCTTTCTCCCCGCCTTCTTTTGCCAGTTTCTTTCTTTCTTTCTTTTTGTCTCTCACATTTCTTTATCGATCTCTTCTGTATTTTTCCGTTTTCCTATCTTTCTCATTTCTCTTTTGTATTACTCCCTCTCTTTCTCCTCGCCTTCTTTTGCCAGTGTCATTCTTTCTTTCTTTTTGTCTCTCACATTTCTTTATCGATCTCTTCTGTATTTCTCCGTTTTCCTATCTTTCTCATTTCTCTTTTTATGTTACTCCCTCTCTTTCTCCCCGCCTTCTTTTGCCAGTTTCTTTCTTTCTTTCTTTTTGTCTCTCACATTTCTTTATCGATCTCTTCTGTATTTTTCCGTTTTCCTATCTTTCTCATTTCTCTTTTTGTATTACTCCCTCTCTTTCTCCTCGCCTTCTTTTGCCAGTTTCTTTCTTTCTTTCTTTTTGTCTCTCACATTTCTTTATCGATCTCTTCTGTATTTTTCCGTTTTCCTATCTTTCTCATTTCTCTTTTTGTATTACTCCCTCTCTTTCTCCTCGCCTTCTTTTGCCAGTGTCATTCTTTCTTTCTTTTTGTCTCTCACATTTCTTTATCGATCTCTTCTGTATTTCTCCGTTTTCCTATCTTTCTCATTTCTCTTTTTATGTTACTCCCTCTCTTTCTCCCCGCCTTCTTTTGCCAGTTTCTTTCTTTCTTTCTTTTTGTCTCTCACATTTCTTTATCGATCTCTTCTGTATTTTTCCGTTTTCCTATCTTTCTCATTTCTCTTTTTGTATTACTCCCTCTCTTTCTCCTTGCCTTCTTTTGCCAGTTTCTTTCTTTCTTTCTTTTTGTCTCTCACATTTCTTTATCGATCTCTTCTGTATTTTTCCGTTTTCCTATCTTTCTCATTTCTCTTTTTGTATTACTCCATCTCTTTCTCCTCGCATTCTTTTGCCAGTTTCTTTCTTTCTTTCTTTTTGTCTCTCACATTTCTTTATCGATCTCTTCTGTATTTTTCCGTTTTCCTATCTTTCTCATTTCTCTTTTTGTATTACTCCCTCTCTTTCTCCTCGCCTTCTTTTGCCAGTGTCTTTCTTTCTTTCTTTTTGTCTCTCACATTTCTTTATCGATCTATTCTGTATTTTTTCGTTTTCCTATCTTTCTCATTTCTCTTTTTGTATTACTCCCTCTCTTTCTCCTCGGCTTCTTTTGCCAGTTTCTTTCTTTCTTTCTTTTTGTCTCTCACATTTCTTTATCGATCTCTTCTGTATTTTTCCGTTTTCCTATCTTTCTCATTTCTCTTTTTGTATTACTCCCTCTCTTTCTCCTCGCCTTCTTTTGCCAGTGTCATTCTTTCTTTCTTTTTGTCTCTCACATTTCTTTATCGATCTCTTCTGTATTTCTCCGTTTTCCTATCTTTCTCATTTCTCTTTTTATGTTACTCCCTCTCTTTCTCCCCGCCTTCTTTTGCCAGTTTCTTTCTTTCTTTCTTTTTGTCTCTCACATTTCTTTATCGATCTCTTCTGTATTTTTCCGTTTTCCTATCATTCTCATTTCTCTTTTTGTATTACTCCCTCTCTTTCTCCTCGCCTTCTTTTGCCAGTGTCATTCTTTCTTTCTTTTTGTCTCTCACATTTCTTTATCGATCTCTTCTGTATTTTTCCGTTTTCCTATCTTTCTCATTTCTCTTTTTGTATTACTCCCTCTCTTTCTCGTCGCCTTCTTTTGCCAGTGTCATTCTTTCTTTCTTTTTGTCTCTCACATTTCTTTATCGATCTCTTCTGTATTTTTCCGTTTTCCTATCTTTCTCATTTCTCTTTTTGTATTACTCCCTCTCTTTCTCCCCGCCTTCTTTTGCCAGTGTCATTCTTTCTTTCTTTTTGTCTCTCACATTTCTTTATCGATCTCTTCTGTATTTTTCCGTTTTCCTATCTTTCTCATTTCTCTTTTTGTATTACACCCTCTCTTTCTCCTCGCCTTCTCTTGCCAGTGTCATTCTTTCTTTCTTTTTGTCTCTCACATTTCTTTATCGATCTCTTCTGTATTTCTCCGTTTTCCTATCTTTCTCATTTCTCTTTTTATATTACTCCCTCTCTTTCTCCCCGCCTTCTTTTTCCAGTTTCTTTCTTTCTTTCTTTTTGTCTCTCACATTTCTTTATCGATCTCTTCTGTATTTTTCCGTTTTCCTATCTTTCTCATTTCTCTTTTTGTATTACTCCCTCTCTTTCTCCTCGCCTTCTTTTGCCAGTTTCTTTCTTTCTTTCTTTTTGTCTCTCACATTTCTTTATCGATCTCTTCTGTATTTTTCCGTTTTCCTATCTTTCTCATTTCTCTTTTTGTATTACTCCCTCTCTTTCTCCTCGCCTTCTTTTGCCAGTGTCATTCTTTCTTTCTTTTTGTCTCTCACATTTCTTTATCGATCTCTTCTGTATTTCTCCGTTTTCCTATCTTTCTCATTTCTCTTTTTATGTTACTCCCTCTCTTTCTCCCCGCCTTCTTTTGCCAGTTTCTTTCTTTCTTTCTTTTTGTCTCTCACATTTCTTTATCGATCTCTTCTGTATTTTTCCGTTTTCCTATCTTTCTCATTTCTCTTTTTGTATTACTCCCTCTCTTTCTCCTCGCCTTCTTTTGCCAGTGTCTTTCTTTCTTTCTTTTTGTCTCTCACATTTCTTTATCGATCTTTTCTGTATTTTTTCGTTTTCCTATCTTTCTCATTTCTCTTTTTGTATTACTCCCTCTCTTTCTCCTCGCCTTCTTTTGCCAGTTTCTTTCTTTCTTTCTTTTTGTCTCTCACATTTCTTTATCGATCTCTTCTGTATTTTTCCGTTTTCCTATCTTTCTCATTTCTCTTTTTGTATTACTCCCTCTCTTTCTCCTCGCCTTCTTTTGCCAGTGTCATTCTTTCTTTCTTTTTGTCTCTCACATTTCTTTATCGATCTCTTCTGTATTTCTCCGTTTTCCTATCTTTCTCATTTCTCTTTTTATGTTACTCCCTCTCTTTCTCCCCGCCTTCTTTTGCCAGTTTCTTTCTTTCTTTCTTTTTGTCTCTCACATTTCTTTATCGATCTCTTCTGTATTTTTCCGTTTTCCTATCTTTCTCATTTCTCTTTTTGTATTACTCCCTCTCTTTCTCCTCGCCTTCTTTTGCCAGTTTCTTTCTTTCTTTCTTTTTGTCTCTCACATTTCTTTATCGATCTCTTCTGTATTTTTCCGTTTTCCTATCTTTCTCATTTCTCTTTTTGTATTACTCCCTCTCTTTTTCCTTGCCTTCTTTTGCCAGTTTCTTTCTTTCTTTCTTTTTGTCTCTCACATTTCTTTATCGATCTCTTCTGTATTTTTCCGTTTTCCTATCTTTCTCATTTCTCTTTTTGTATTACTCCCTCTCTTTCTCCTCGCCTTCTTTTGCCAGTGTCATTCTTTCTTTCTTTTTGTCTCTCACATTTCTTTATCGATCTCTTCTGTATTTTTCCGTTTTCCTATCTTTCTCATTTCTCTTTTTGTATTACTCCCTCTCTTTCTCCTCGCCTTCTTTTGCCAGTGTCATTCTTTCTTTCTTTTTGTCTCTCACATTTCTTTATCGATCTCTTCTGTATTTTTCCGTTTTCCTATCTTTCTCATTTTTCTTTTTGTATTACTCCCTCTCTTTCTCCCCGCCTTCTTTTGCCAGTGTCATTCTTTCTTTCTTTTTGTCTCTCACATTTCTTTATCGATCTCTTCTGTATTTTTCCGTTTTCCTATCTTTCTCATTTCTCTTTTGTATTACTCCCTCTCTTTCTCCTCGCCTTCTTTTGCCAGTGTCATTCTTTCTTTCTTTTTGTCTCTCACATTTCTTTATCGATCTCTTCTGTATTTTTCCGTTTTCCTATCTTTCTCATTTTTCTTTTTGTATTACTCCCTCTCTTTCTCCCCGCCTTCTTTTGCCAGTGTCATTCTTTCTTTCTTTTTGTCTCTCACATTTCTTTATCGATCTCTTCTGTATTTTTCCGTTTTCCTATCTTTCTCATTTCTCTTTTTGTATTACTCCCTCTCTTTCTCCTTGCCTTCTTTTGCCAGTGTCATTCTTTCTTTCTTTTTGTCTCTCACATTTCTTTATCGATCTCTTCTGTATTTTTCCGTTTTCCTATCTTTCTCATTTCTCTTTTTGTATTACTCCCTCTCTTTCTCCTCGCCTTCTTTTGCCAGTGTCATTCTTTCTTTCTTTTTGTCTCTCACATTTCTTTATCGATCTCTTCTGTATTTTTCCGTTTTCCTATCTTTCTCATTTTTCTTTTTGTATTACTCCCTCTCTTTCTCCCCGCCTTCTTTTGCCAGTGTCATTCTTTCTTTCTTTTTGTCTCTCACATTTCTTTATCGATCTCTTCTGTATTTTTCCGTTTTCCTATCTTTCTCATTTCTCTTTTTGTATTACTCCCTCTCTTTCTCCTCGCCTTCTTTTGCCAGTGTCTTTCTTTCTTTCTTTTTGTCTCTCACATTTCTTTATCGATTTCTGTATTTCTCCGTTTTCCTATCTTTCTCATTTCTCTTTTTGTATTACTCCCTCTCTTTCTCCCCGCCTTCTTTTGCCAGTTTCTTTCTTTCTTTCTTTTTGTCTCTCACATTTCTTTATCGATCTCTTTCTCCTTTCCTTGCCCTCTTTTTCATCCCCTTTACTCTTTCACTCTCTCCTTATCTCTCTTTCTCTTTCCGTCTGCATTTCTTTATCTCTCTTTCTCTTTACCATTCCCTTTTTCCATCTCTTTATTTCTCTTCTTCCTTTTCTCTTCCTCTTTCTATTTTCATCTATCTTTCTTCATCTCTTTTTCTTTCTCCCTAACTCCTGAGCCATATGTCGAATACTATACTGCGTTCTTTTCTTCCATCTCTAAATTTCTACCATAGATTCATTAGACGTGAGTGATCATGGCTCTTCACAACTTCCTACCATTTCTAGCTTTGTCGTTTCACCATCGTTCTCCATCTCTGTTCTGATATCTATTTACACAAGCTTAGGTTACTCAGTGTTTCTCCTGTCACTCCTTCTTTAAATATATCCTGTAAGTGTCAAATTCTCCAAACCTTCTTTCCTCATTATTCAAATTTCATCTGTCGGTTCCGGATTCTAAGTCTAAGCGGCGTTCTTTGTTTCCATATTCTTTAAAACTTCCCCGTTACTCTCATATTCAGTCCATGGTATTCTCATCATCCTTCTGGAGAACTATATCTGTGTTGCGTTAGATTTCCACTTCATCGTGCTGTGCATGACGATAGCCTACAGCCGGCAGCAAGGTCACTGATCGGGGTGTTTTGAGGGGCGTCGGGTTCCAGATATAGACAAATAGTTCATCCTCAAACTCTGGTCAAAACACTATAAAAGTATGAAAAATACGAGCAATACATTTTTGAAAAATAATTTCTTTTTAACAGCAATGAATACATATTCTATTCATTCAAATCTATCCTAAAAATGTTGTCGGCACTACGTAACCTATTGAGGTTGACATGCCGTAAAACAAACCAAATGAAGCTAAATCTGATCTACAAATTGGTTTCTTACAAAGAATATATATTCTATTCATACGAACCTATCCTTAAAATCTTGTCGGCATTAACCCTAGTACACTAACCATCAATTAAAGTTACACCACTACTAACCATGGCTATATCATACCCGATTTTGAAAATATCACTAACCATGGCTATATCATACCCGATTTTGAAAATATCACTAACCATGGCTATATCATACCCGATCTTGAAAATATCACTAACCATATCATACCCGATTTTGAAAATATCACTAACCATGGCTATATCATACCCGATTTTGAAAATATCAAAAAAAATATTAAATATAAATCTTTATTTGAAATATTTTACATGCAGGCACTTCAAACATTGTACTTTGAGGTAACATTAATAGGAACTGAAAAACATATTATTTAAGTAAGAAAATTAGATACTGAAAATTGTAATTAAAAATAGGAAAATTTGCGCTGGGTACTATACACCCATGGTTAGTGTTCTAGGGTCAAATAGCCCATTGAGGTTGATATGCCGTAAAGCAAAACAAATCAAACCAAACCTGATCTACAAACTGATTTCTTACAAAGCATACATATTCTATTCATATGAACCAATCCTAAATATCTTGTCGGCATTAAATAACCCATTGAGGTTGATATGCCGTAAAACAAAATAAACCAAACCAAACAGAGATTGTCCACTGCCATATTAGAAGAATAGTATTACATCGTAGTTCATCACTCTTTTATCTTTCGAATGACACTTTTCGTTTTCTTCTTTCTACTGATGAACCTCTTTGCTTGTACGTAATATATGTAGGTTTAACAAGGGCATACAACTAAAAAAAACATTAAGAATTAAAATAACAAGAATTGAGATCTTCGAAACAATAAAAAAGATAAAGATATTATTCTTAATAAACTTTGAATATTGATGCTGCTTCAGTCGGTAATCGGGGATTTCTATTTTTTACGGTTTGTCAACATTTTGTCGAACCCTATTTTGAAATGTAATTTTTTTTTTTGTTAATGAATATTGCATTAACATTTTTTGTCAGAATATCAGTGATTTTTTCAGATATAAATACTACTATTTAATCCATAGCTCGGGGATGCAATCATGATTTTTTTTTAGAGGGGATTTGCGTGTTAGTGAATGTAACGAATCCGACTGGAATTCGAACCAGGTCCCCCAAATTATCATTTCGAGCCGCTATCCATTACACCACCTGCACACCCGCCAGAAACGAGAAGGCCAGGAACCACTTCAGCTGAAAAGTTGTATTAAAAAGAATGAAAATGAGGATGCTAGTTCGATGAATCCACGGAATAGCTGACGATGCTTCATTTCATAGCTTTGGATAACAATCTATTGTCAGATATTAACATTAAAGATGTTTTCCTTTTGGGAGATCTAAGGTCTTAATCTTGTTAACTCGGTCCTATCCGAATATTTCAATCGACATTCGCGCCCAGTCCTCTCCTTCCATCGCAAATCCAACTTCCCGGCCAAAATATACACCAAAGCTCAGATAGATTCCTGAGGCAACCAAAACGACTCGCAGAACCACCACCCTCAAGTACATTCAGTCATAGTCAATAAAGAGCTACCCTATTTGATCTGCTTTGAAGCTTTTCATTTTGTCTGCGCAAGTCGGGACTTCGCTAAGTAAGAGAACTGAACTGGTTTGATGTCTACCCACGGGACTGGCAGGCTCGATCTAGTCCAGCGAAGGCCATTAGGCCGGCGATCTGCTGAGAATGGGCGTCTGCTCAGAGAAACGTCACCTTTGTGACAGTGATTAACTACGCATAATAACAATAACAAGCGTCGCGACTGACCGCTGGTCCAACTTGTCAGTATCCGGTTACAGAGAAATGCCTTGGTTCAGCCTTGTGGGAAAATGCATTATTTATGAGCCTGTGTGCTAAATATCGACAAATGAAAACAACCAGGCAACAAGACACATATGAAAATCAACGCATCTTAATAATCCATTGCAATTCTCTCCTCTCCTCAACATCGTGTTTTTAGTTTCTACAGCCCTTCAAAGAAGGGCTCTTACAGGTAAATCTCTCTGTGTACGTATGCATACTACACACAGAGTGAAAACATTAACTGGGCCATGTCACACTTGATTTAACGTTACAATACTTTTTGGCATCTGTTTATATTTCTGAGATGAGGTATTATGTACATTATTCGGACTATCGTTCTCATCTTTATCGCCATATTTATTACAACGTTTCGGCCGTTGTACGCTCCGGCCTTCTTCAGGTGGTTGGAATGTCGAACTGAACCCTTTATTTTCGCTCACTGGGGTAGACTGTTCTTGAGGACACATGGCGCAGTGGTTAAAGGCGTTAGTTAGATCAAGTGACAGGACCCAAAGAGGGTGAGTTCAATACTTGGTTAAGGCAGTGGAGAACTTGGAGAGGGGAATTAACAGGAGATAAATGACATCCATTAGACATGGCACGTGGAACTAGAACAGTCTACCCCAGTGAGCGAAATATTTTTTTTTTAATTTGCAACGAGAGGTGCGAACTAGAGAGACCCGGTAATACGTGTTAGCAATAAGGTGTTAATTAATCTGTCATACTTTTGTTTGAAATGACTTTATTATATTTCTATTTGATAATAGAGACTGAATTTGTCTTTTATTATGAATAAAGTGAGAAAACTATTAAAAAAAAACAACAGGAAAATCAAAAATAAAACCAAACCAAACAAAACTGGGACAAAAAACGTTGATTCCAAAAGAACAAATATGGCCGACATATCAAATACCTTTTGTAAACAATTGTTATCAACACCTGCCTAATTTGTGTTTTATTATCTATTGTGCTGAGTGCATTTGCAATCTTGCTGTTTCAAATAAGAGGTTATTTAAGCTGAGTAAAAAATATATGAAAGCATGTACTTGTGTATAATACGACCCGCCTTTTCGCCTTTAAATTTCGTTCAAAATTTCTCGTATCATGCACAAGAAAAAACGGTACCCTTATCAGATTTGGTATCAAGGTGAATACATTGAACGATGCATATTTGTAGTGCAGCGTCATTTTGTTGGCGTATTGCTCTCTCGCTGAATATCAATATGATTTGGTAGTATACGCCTATATTACAATAGGCGTAATGCTGAAAAATAATGTATACTTCAACCGGAATCAATCATTCAAGGCCATGATGTCACTATTTTATTGAAACTTTACCGTTCACACTGAAAGACATATAAAAGCTAATAGTATGATATGCCTCATAGTACAACTATTCCTATGCATTTTTATTTTTAAAGTTGTATCCTATTATCCATTAAAACATATGTCATATATATATATATATATATATATATATATATATGATGAAAATGTGGAAAAGACAAAGCAAAATCCGAATATGTGAGTTTACTGTTTTTTATTTTGTTTTTTTGTTTTGCTGTCAACGTCAGACGTTTCGGTCTAATAGACCATCTTCAGAACATGGTTATTGGAGACATATTTATATTAAATTTAAGTTAACATGAAGAGACGATAGATACAGGACTAGTCAGAAACAGAAAAACTGAAATTCTAAACTCACATATTCGGATTTTTCTTAGTCTTTTCCACATTTTCATCATACCGTCGGATCTACATCCACATATTTGCTTACATATATATATATATATATATATATATATATATATATATATATATATATATATATATATATATATATCTGGCTGACACCAAATTAGTTGGCATTCGGAAGTCTAGTCGCACTGAGGAGCTGTGATACAGCGAAACAGTACTGTCTGTGAATGACATATATATATATATATATATATATATATATATATATATATATATATTACTAAAATATTTAATTTTTCACAATATTAAAGAATAAAAATGAGCTGGATGTTTTGCTATTGTATGTTTCTTTTGCTAATTTCTGTTTCAAAATTTATTTTCAAATTTTTGAGGAAAGGTGCTTTGTTGTAACGTTAATGTTATCAAAACATGACAGATCTTGTCTATCCCCATTATTAATTTTTTTTAATCAATTCCGGTGAATTTCCTGTGTTTAAAACAAAAGTATGTTCAACTATGCTGATTCCCAAAGAATATCTCAAATACCTTTTGTAAACACTTGTTATCAACACCTGTCTACTTTTGTGTTTTATTATCTATTGTGCTGAGTGTATATGAGATTTTGGTGTTTCAAATAGGAAGGGGTTTTATAAGCTGTGTTAAAAATTTCTGAAAATGTGTACTTGCGTATAATATTTGCCCCCTTTTTGGCCTTTAATTTTTGTTCAAAATTTATCATATTATGCACCAGAAAATACATTATTTACTCGAAAATATTTTACTAATGACTTCTGATTCTACTGGGCATGTACACTGAGAGTGAAATAATCCACATAAACAAATTGATCTACTTTTGAAAAGGAGCAGAATACAAACTTCCTAAGCATTTCTTCAATAGAAGCATTAAGTGTTTACGGTAATATCATACTGAAACACTGGTTCTCATATGATCATCAAAGTTAAACGTCAAGCCTGGTCACTACCTAAATGGGTGACCACTTGGAAATACCAGGTGCTGCTAGCTTGGATGTGCTGGTGACATATTGGATAATATCTCTGAATCATTAATCGGAGAGCTGAGTTCCAATTCCAGTTAGGTTCATTATATTCACTTACATGCAAATAACCTTGGGAAAGTTATAAATCCAACTCTTCTTCCTCCAGCTATGGATTAATTAGTAGGGCTTGTATCAGTAAATCATTATTTTCTCCCCCCCAAAAAATACTTCTTAAAATCTAAAAATATTTTCTGGTTTTAAATAACCAGCAAAGGTTAATAAACTGTAAATAATAAATATTGTCTTTCATTTAGACTGAAGAGACAAACAAATATGGCCGACATATCAAATACCTTTTGTAAACAATTGTTATCAACGCCGTCCTACTTTTGTGTTTTATTATCTATTGTACTGAGTGTATTTGCAGTCTTTCAAATAAGAGGATTTTAAGCAAGGTAAAAATTTCTGAAAACATGTACTAACATTGTTTGCACTGTTGTCCTCATCTTTGTTGCCATATTCGTGACGTTTCAGCCGTTGTACACTCCGACTTTCTTCAGGTGACTGGAATTTCAAACTTAACTTAACCATTTATTTCATCCACCAGAGTAGATTGTTCTAGTTCCACCCACCATGCCTCTTCCGGATGCCTCAGTATCAGATATATCCCTTTAACTCAACTCTCCAATTTATTGTTCACCTCTGTTGTAGCCAGGTATCGAACTCACAACTCTTTGGGTCAGGTCACTGGATTCAACCAACACTTTTACCCACTGGGCCATGTATCCATGAAAACACATGGCCCAGTGAATAAAAATGGCACATAGAACTAGAACAGTCTACCCTATAAAGGGTTCAGTTTGAAATTCTAATCACCTGAAGAAAGCCGGTGTGTACAATATATATATTAATAAGCTACGAAAAAAAAAAAGAAAATATTGTCTCTCATTAAGAATGAAAAGAGAAACAAATATGGCCAACATATCAAATACCTTTTGTAAACAATTGCTATCAACACCTGCCTAATTTGTGTTTTATTATCTATTGTGCTAAGTGTATTTGAGATCTTCCTGTTTCATATAAAACGTTTTTAAGCTGAGTAAAAATTTCTGAAAACGTATTTGTGTACAATACGACCTTTTTTCTACGTTTAATTTTCGCTCAAAATTTCTTGCATTATGCGCGATAAGATACGATATTAATATTAGATAAGAATCTTGTCCATTATTTATTACAAATAGAGATCCTACAATAACATTTGTTTTGTATTTTTGTTTATTTTTCTTTCGTCACGTGTCGATTATTTTAGGTATTTTAGGTACTGTCCCTACAGGATGAGGGTGAGGGTTCTCTGCGACTTCTCTTTTGAGAAGAGAATGCTAAGTGTATTTCAATCCTTATTCTTTCTTTTTATGAGCCATGGACGTGGGCGATCATGGTCTCCACCTCCCTCTATCCCTTGCAGCTCTTAATATGTTCCTTCCCTCTGCCATCTCCCGTAGACCACCTTATGTCATCCACTTGCTCAAGCCCGCTAGGTATGTTATGCGTAGTTTTCCTTTGTCTGTCTTTCTCTCTATTCGACCCTTGTGTATCAGATTCTCCAGACCCTCTTTCCTTATTATGTGTCCCAGAAACTTCAGCTGCCCCTTCCTGGTGTTAAGTATAAGCTTCCTCCTTGTTTGCATCCTCTCCAAGACCTCATTGTTATTCACACGCTCGGCCCATGATATCCTCAGCATCCTTCTGTAGAACCACATCTCTGTCGCCTTGAGACTCTTCTTCATCTTTGAGGAAATCGCCCAACATTCGCTGCTGAAAAAAAAGGACAGATGTCACGTAACAAACTCATAATTCTGTTCTTTGTTACTTTTTTGCTGTTTCAAATAAGAAGCATTTAAACTGAGGAAATATTTCTAAAATACTAAATAAAAATGTGTGATAAGAGGAAGTAGGAACTGAATATTATGAGGATAAGGAGGATAGACGGTGTTTGATGCTGAATTTTAAGGTTGTAATGTTCTGGAAAGCATCCACATAAGAATCTGTTCCACTGAGTGACAGAATTTACACTATTAACATGCAAAATATTTTGCCCTCATCTTTGTTGTGATAACAATAGTCTGCATGTAAATAATACAGACAATAACCGCTATTCCCAGAAATTCAAGAAGTGTAATAATACGAGGACAAAAAATCTGTCTGAATTTCCTGAAACATTAAGAAAATGTCGGTGACTCAACCCTGTGTCAAAAGTGACTTGAAATCTGCTGTTAACTGGGGCAAGCAATGGCTTGTTAATTTAAAGAATGGAATGCTTAAATGATCAGAGCCCATTTCTTCACATCTCTGCTTGTATATGTGAACATAGTCTAGGATGAGATTAAATAGCTTGAGGGGGGTCTCATTTCTTTACAAAATTATCGGTATCTCGTGTTCTTGGCACAACCGATTCTGTGTTCAATTTCTCTATCTCTATACTAAATTTATTCTAACCGATCCATACACTGAGTTATTTGAAGTGTTTGGTATTTACTAATTCCATATTCTGAATTTTTATGATGGATTCAGTGGATGTGCCATCACTGATTTCATTCCAATTCCAGATCAAAGTTTCTGTTTTGGAAATGTTTATCTTGAGTCATATTTATGGGAACACTTGCTAGCAGGTGTTGATATTTTGTTCAAATTAATGTGTTCATATTTGGAAACAATAAAATTACAAATTCAGATTAAGATCAAGAAATCACACCAATTATCAGTTCGCTTTAAAGACATGATTAATTACCAGGTTCTTTACAAAATTCTCGGTATCTCGTGTTCTTGGCACAACCGATTCTGTGTTCAATTTCTCTATCTCTATACTAAATTTATTCTAACCGATCCATCCATGGTAACTTCTTCTTTTTCCTTTTTTTTTCTCGTGTTTTCTTTTCATGGTAACTGCTCCAAAGAGCTTTCGCTTTCACTGGTTCGCAGACTTCATGAATTTAAGCGTTCAACTAGGCTGGCATCTCGCTCTCACCCTTTCACTGTCGAAACTGTTAAATGTAGCCGTCTCTTCTACTCCAATAGCTTCATGTCTCGCACCTCTCGCCTGTGGAACTCCCTTCCCTTTTCCTGTTTCCCTGATAGGTATAATCTCCAACTATTCAAATGTAATGTCAATCGACGTCTCCAGATGCCTTGATCTATCCCCTATCCTTCTCTTCATCCTTTCCTCTATCCCTCCTGTTTGCTCTTGCTCCAACTCTCTGTAACCCCTTGCGTGCTAGTGGCTTCCCGCCTAGCTTGGGGTGAAACGCTTAAAAAAAATACACCGAATTATTTGAAGTGTTTTGTATTTACTAATTCAATATACTGAATTTTATAAGTATTGAGTGGTCTCCCCTTTTTACACAAATGGACTCACCCAAGGTATACATATACTACTGCCAGTGAATACCCGAGAGAGTAATAGTACGTTAAGTCAGTACGTTAAGTCGGACAGTAGTAGTAGTAGAAGTCCCAGACAATTGTTTCTGTTTTAGAAAGGTTTATCGTAATCCTATTTCTTGCCGGTATACTTGCTAATATACACTACCGTAGAATCTTCCGTGTCTCCCTGTTCCCGGTGTATATTGTTGGCAGTTGGGAGAAACGTGGCTCGTTCAAGAAGGTTTTTGTGATTTACAGAACGGTCTTTACTCTTAGGGAACACTTGTACCCCGCCAGCGCATAAACCTCCCTATTCCATCGGAGGAAGCAAATATTGACATTTTGATTCATGGTCGGGTCAATGCGTCTGGTCTCAAGAACATCATTAACAATGTAACGAAATTTAAGTATCATCGAGAAGACCGTCATTCCCTCTCGGCAAAACTGTTTCGTTACGTTTCTTCAGCCTATTCATTTTTAAGATTTCCATTGCAATCACCATTTGATTTCAATATATTTATCGTCACTGATAATATATATATATATATATATATATATATATATATATATATATATATATATATGTGTTATATATATATTCACTATAATTGAGAGAATAGAAAAGTCCAGAGCAGATAACATGAGAAAGTATTTTAGAGTTCCATGAAAATAAGTGGATACAACGTTTAAAAACGTACTATCCAGCCAGGCTCAACCATAAATTTAACAATATAGATGGTATTAATATATAACCCTGCAAATCAAAACCTAACCACATTTCTCACCCACACAAGACAGACATGCTTACGGAGGTGTTGAGGCCTCACACTTATACACACACCAACACGAATATACACACATACAGACATTATACTCA
Source organism: Acanthosepion esculentum (assembly GCA_964036315.1). Classification (NCBI taxonomy): domain Eukaryota; kingdom Metazoa; phylum Mollusca; class Cephalopoda; order Sepiida; family Sepiidae; genus Acanthosepion; species Acanthosepion esculentum. The sequence continues at coordinate 24,180,248 of OZ038508.1, read as the reverse complement.
CTCACTCCCTAATTAGCCAAATGATAACACACACCCATAGTAATATACACTCTTACACACATCATACTCACTCACTCCCTAAGAACCAAATAACACACACACACACTTAACAGACACACGTCCTTTTTCCAGGAACCAATAAATCTGCCAAAATGACCAAGGGAATTCAGAGCAGCATGAATCCATCCAGCCCTTATCTTAAATAACAACTTAAAAGTGACTGTTTGACCAACACGAGGACTGACCAAGATTCATGTTAAAAAATTAAAAAAACAAATGAAAACTTTAGACTAAAGTTCATTTTCTCCATCAAGACATTCATTTCTGTAGTTCACTGCTACCAGCAAGCAGAAAATTATTTTTCTCCTGATGATGGCCATGTTGACCGAAACTAATCGAGAAATCTAAATGAAATAATAATAAAAACTAAGGAATATTAATATACAACCCAGAGTGTCTGAAGATTTTTTTTTTAAATATTTTTTATTGTTCAATATATATACAGGGTGTCCATAAAGTTCGTGTGCACTGTTAAAAAATTATAACTTTATTTGTATTTGCAATAGAAATAATCTGTAAAAAATGTTATAAAGTTTAATGTACCTAGTTTTAAGCTAAAATAACTAATGTGATTTCAGGCATTACTGTAAATCAGTTGGCAAATGTTTTCCGTGAACTGCAAAATCGTATTACCTTTTGTATTGCTAATGCTTGAGGACATGTGTAAACTTAAATAAAATTTCAATAAAACCTTAAAAAATATAGATTTACTTCTTTTTAATCCTTTTTACAAATTATTTCTATCGCAAATACAAATAAAGTTATAAATTTTTTAGAGTGCACGCGATCTTTATGGACACCCTGTATATATATATATATATATATATATATATAGATAGATAGATAGATAGATAGATAGATAGATAGACAGACAGAGAGAGAGAGAGATAGCAGACGATACCTGAAGATCCGTTTAGATGAAACCTAGGTAGTTTTCCTTGGCTCATTAGGATTATCTTATCTTAGGTTTTACTTTACGCAGTTGCCTTTTTACTCGTTTTTTTTTTTCTTTGGATTTGGAGCTTAAATACTGGGCGACAGTTTGCACAATGTCTTAATGTTCCGGGTTCTTTCTTTTTTTATTCCCCATTTTTTCCTCGGGTACCGATTTGTTCTACTGCAAGTTGAGCTATCCGAGGATTTTTCAAACGAGTACCGCCATTATATATATATATATATATATATATATATATATATATATATATATATATATATATATATATATATATATAATTTTTTCTTCCGTGGCAATCTTCTTTACATATATATAATATTTTTTCGCTTCCTCTGTGTGTATGTATGGTGGACTCTTCCATCGTCATTCGATGTATGAGGGTCAAGCAGCTCAGTTTCCTAGGGAACCGATGACCAGCTCATATGATTTGATTATAGTGGAGAAGGCTTTATGCAAAACCAACCAAACTTTTTGAAGGACCGAATACAGACCCCTGGAACATTACGTGCCACAAGGTCCCTAAAAGACCCTCAGCAGGGTTTGAATTCAGAGTTGTCCTTTTTTTAGACCAGTTGCCATCCAAGGCTATAAAAGCCAGGCTGTCCTGCTATTTACCCATAGGTATTAGCACGTAATTCGAGTGGAATTTGAACTCGGCTCTCCGATTCCTCAATCCGATATATATATATATATATATATATATATATATATATATATATATATATATATATATATATATATATATATATATATATATATATAAAGAGAGACAGACAGTCAGACAGACAGAGAAAGAGAGAGATAGATTAATGCAAATTGAATGTAAGAATTTCCCAACCTATGGCCAAATGAGCCATGCCAAATTTCAGGTGGGTCACAGAAATGTTTTAATTGAATATAGTCTGGGAACAACTGACTGATGTTATACTGAGCACTTCAACTACAAAGATGAACCGCTTTGTAATCGTTACGTACATTCCTCAGGATTCTTCATTGACTATCTATATATATATATATATATATATATATATATATATATATATATATATATATATATATATATATATATATATATATATATATATATAAAAATAAAAATGACATGGACAAAGTCCGACAATTATTTCAAGACATTTTTATGTTTATACATTCTTTTTATAGATAAAAATAGTTAATTAAAGTCTCTGTTTTTTATAATGAACAGTATTAATAACATTTACCGGCCTGAATGTCCGAGAAAGTTTCATAGAAAATATTCTTTCCCCGATAGGAATCGAACCAGCATCCTATACGGAACCGTCATATAGCCAAACGTGCCTTAATCTAGCGAGCCACGGAGAAGCGTTCGAATAACGAGGTCGAATTTACTGTTTTTTAAAAACAGTAAAATTGACCTTGACGACGGTGTGTAAGTGGTAAGACGCATTCGGATGGCCAAATATGTGCTTCAAAAGCTAAGCTCAGTATTAAGTAGAAGAAAATACTTCGTTAAAAACAAACTGAACTGTTACGTAATATCTGTCTTATATACCAGTGAATACTGGACAATCTCCTCAAAGATGAAGAAGAGACTTGAAGCAACAGAAATATGGTTCTAAGAAAATATGAATAAATCTACTACAGTGCAACCTTGGTTCTCGAACGTCTCACATGTCGAGCAAATTGGTTTTCGAACAGAAAATTCGTGATGAAAATACCTCGGTTAACGAACACAATTTCGGTTCTCGAACCCGAGTTAACCCGAATGGAATCATTTCTGAGTCGACCGCCATGTTGTATACATTCGTATGTTGTGGCGTGCTTTTCTTTTCCAATTTTATTGGACTGTGACTTTTCTTTTATTGGACTGTGACTTTTTTTATCTACATTGATTCCAGCTGGAAAAATAGTTTCGGTTTACAAACATTTCGGGTTACGAACGGCCTTCAGGAACGAATTAAATTCGTGAATCGAGGTTCTACTGTATAATTAAATTCACCTTCCATGTTGAAATAAAACTTTCAAAAGCGTTATGTAATATGATTCTTCTTATATGACAGGGAATGCTGGACAATCTACTCACAGATGAAGAAGTGACTTGGAGATTTGATTTAGTGCGGCATACTGTTGCCCTATGCGATAGGCAACAAACAACATCTACTAACAGATGAAGAAGTGACTTGAAGCAAGAGAAAATTTGGTTTAGTTTGATTTGTTTTGTGGCACATCTGCCTCAGTGGGTTATTTAATGCCGCCAAAACTTTTATTGCTGATAAGATTTTTTTTAAAAATGTATTGCTGGTAATATATATATATATATATATATATATATATATATATATATATATTGAGACATTTTATGTTTATACATTCTTTTTATAGACGAAAATTTTCTATGAAAATTTCTCGGACATTCAGGCCGGTAAATGTTGTTTAATACTGTTTATTATAAAACAGAGCAATTACTTAAATATTTGTATCTATAAAAGGAATGTATAAACATAAAAATGTCTTGAAATAATTGTCGGACTTTGTCCATTTCATTTTTATTTATACATATATATATATATATATATATATATATATATATATATATCCCAAAATTCATTGCTTGTAATATTTTTTCAAAAATGTAATGCTGGTAATAATTTTTTCCTTCAAAAATCTATTGCTGGTAATAAGTTTTTACAAAAAAGTATTTCTGGTTTTAAACCTATTTTTACACTTTCATGGTGCTTTGAACTCAGTTTGGGTGTTAACTATTTTCCCATAGCTCGGACCCTAAGAGGTGCTACCACCCCACCTCAGGGTAGACCTGGGAACACCAACAATCAGAGGCCTTGCTGCTGGATTCAGTTTATCGTCATACCCAGGACGAGAAAATTTGGTTCTGCAGAATACCATAGACCGAACATGTGAGCAATGAGGAAGTTTTCGAGAAAATGGAAACAAAAAGGACACTTATACTTAATATCAGAAAGAGACAGTTGAAATTTCAAGGGTACATAATGAGGAAAGAGGGTTGGAAAATTTGATACTCACAGGACTGATTGAAGGCAAAAAGGACAGAGTAAAACATTGTGTAAGATACGTAACGAACGTGATGAAATGGATGGCGGAACGGTGTTTAGGAGAAATAAAAGAAAGGAAAAGTTTATTAATAAAAGGATCCAGGTTCGATTCCTGCCGGAGAACGCATATTTTATACGATATTTCTGGTACATTCAAGCTGACAAATGTAATTAATACTGTTTAATAAAAAAAAAACAAGAAACAGAGCATTTGCTTAAATAAATTGTATCTATAAATATAAAGTATAAACAGGGAATTTTAAAAAAAATATACTATGTTTTGATTGTGTCTGAAGTAAAGGAGATGTATGTTGCCGACAGATTTACTTGAAATGAAGCTGCAAAAACACTTATCATGACAAATTGAAATTCTGCTGTTGAATGCTCGTAACAACTGATGAATATGATAGTGGAGGAAAGACGTTCACATATAAAGAATATAAAGTAATAGACACCGTGTTAATCTCGCAGCCATATTGCTTTTGTGATCTGAGGTTAAACTCGGTGAACGACAAATTTAATGATTTGGTTTGGTTGTTTTGTTTAACGGCATTCCAACCTTTGTGGTCATTTTATGCCGAAAATGATTTTGAGTGACTTTCATTTGGTTTTCAAAAATGTATTGCTGGAAACATTTGGTTTTCAAAAATGTATTGCTGGAAACATTTGGTTTTCAAAAATGTATTGCTGGAAACATTTGGTTTTCAAAAATGTATTGCTGGAGACATTTGGTTTTCAAAAATGTAGTGCTGTAGACATTTGGTTTTCAAAAATGTATTGCTGGAAACATTTGATTTTCAAAAATGTATTGCTGGAAACATTTGGTTTTCAAAAATGTATTGCTGGAAACATTTGATTTTCAAAAATGTATTGCTGGAAACATTTGGTTTTCAAAAATGTATTGCTGGAAACATTTGGTTTTCAAAAATGTATTGCTGGAGACATTTGGTTTTCAAAAATGTATTGCTGTAGACATTTGGTTTTCAAAAATGTATTGCTGGAAACATTTGATTTTCAAAAATGTATTGCTGGAAACATTTGGTTTTCAAAAATGTATTGCTGGAAACATTTGATTTTCAAAAATGTATTGCTGGAAACATTTGGTTTTCAAAAATGTATTGCTGGAAACATTTGGTTTTCAAAAATGTATTGCTGGAGACATTTGGTTTTCAAAAATGTATTGCTGTAGACATTTGGTTTTCAAAAATGTATTGCTGGAAACATTTGATTTTCAAAAATGTATTGCTGGAAACATTTGGTTTTCAAAAATGTATTGCTGGAAACATTTGATTTTCAAAAATGTATTGCTGGAAACATTTGGTTTTCAAAAATGTATTGCTGGAAACATTTGGTTTTCAAAAATGTATTGCTGGAGACATTTGGTTTTCAAAAATGTATTGCTGTAGACATTTGGTTTTCAAAAATGTATTGCTGGAAACATTTGATTTTCAAAAATGTATTGCTGGAAACATTTGGTTTTCAAAAATGTATTGCTGGAAACATTTGATTTTCAAAAATGTATTGCTGGAAACATTTGGTTTTCAAAAATGTATTGCTGGAGACATTTGATTTTCAAAAATGTATTGCTGGAGACATTTGGTTTTCAAAAATGTATTGCTGGGAACATTTGGTTTTCAAAAATGTATTGCTGGAGACATTTGGTTTTCAAAAATCTATTGCTGGAAACATTTGGTTTTCAAAAATGTATTGCTGGAAACATTTGATTTTCAAAAATGTATTGCTGGAAACATTTGGTTTTCAAAAATGTATTGCTGGGAACATTTGGTTTTCAAAAATGTATTGCTGGAAACATTTGGTTTTCAAAAATGTATTGCTGGAAACATTTGATTTTCAAAAATGTATTGCTGGAGACATTTGGTTTTCAAAAATGTATTGCTGGGAACATTTGGTTTTCAAAAATGTATTGCTGGAAACATTTGGTTTTCAAAAATGTATTGCTGGAAACATTTGGTTTTCAAAAATGTATTGCTGGAGACATTTGGTTTTCAAAAATCTATTGCTGGAAACATTTGGTTTTCAAAAATGTATTGCTGGAAACATTTGATTTTCAAAAATGTATTGCTGGAAACATTTGGTTTTCAAAAATGTATTGCTGGAGACATTTGGTTTTCAAAAATGTATTGCTGGAAACATTTGGTTTTCAAAAATGTATTGCTGGAAACATTTGGTTTTCAAAAATGTATTGCTGATAATACTATTTTTCCAAAAACGTATAGCCGACAACCTTATATTTTCAAAAACAGCCTTTCTGTTGGACATAGTTTATCGCCGTACCCAGTATGCATATGCAGTTTACCGTCATACCCATGGACGCAGATGCAGTTTACCGTCATACCCATGGACGCGGATGCAGTATACCGTCATACCAAGGACGAGAGAGCTGGAAGTTCACTATTTGCCCATAGCTGGGACCCCAACAGGTGCTACCACCCCGGGTCAGGGTGGACCTTGGAACACCAGCAATTAAGAGGTGGTTCCACGCTTCCTCAAAACCTCCTGATCAGAGGCCTTGCTGTTGGATGCAGTTTAACGTCGTACCCATGACGGACAAATTTAAAATCTAATGTGTAGTATGACTGTGCTATGTTAATAGAATGTTTTTTTTTCCTCATAATTTTAACAGAAGATAACTCTCTGCTAAATCCCATTATGTATTTTGATCTGCTAACTGAATTTTGCGTTTTTTTTTTATTATTAAATGGGCGGCGGAAGGGGGCTTAGGGGGCGATAACAGAAATGCGATTTGCAGGTCGAGGACACTAAAATCAAGTAGTTGTGGAAGCTTAAATATCTGGGAAGTATTTTGACAGAGGATGGTAAGTGCGACACTGAGACCCGTAGACGTATTGAATTTTGTGGTGTCTGCATTTTTTTAATTATTGAATATAAACAACGGATATTTCACAGAGTCTTTTTACTGCATCTGTATTTGAAATGTGGTTCTACAGAAGGATGCTGAGAATACCATGGACCGAATATGTGAGCAACGACGAAGTTTTAGAGAAAATGTAAACAAAAAGGCCACTGATAATACCAGAAAGTGACAATTGAAATATCACATAATAGCAGATAATGAGAGAAAGGTGCTTGGAAAATTTGATACTCACAGGACAGATTGAATGCAAAAGGGGCAGAGGATTCAATGCTTCACCTCCCTAACCATGTTTTAGATAAATGGGCGGCGGAAGAAGGTTTAGGGGCGATAACAGAAATGCGATTTGCAGGGCGGGGACACTAAAATCAAGTAGTCGTGGAAGCTTAAATATCTGGGAAGTATTTTGACAGAGGACGGTAAGTGCGACACTGTAGACGTATTGGGGTGGCCAAGGGCGCATTCCAAAAGCTAGGCAGAGTATTACGAGACAGGGGGATTTCTTTGGTAACAAAGAAAAGAGTACTGAACTGTTATGTGACATCTGTCCTACTTTACGGCAGCGAATTCTGGGCGTTCTCCTGAAAGATAAAGAATAGACTCGAGGCGATGGAGATGTGGTTCTACAGAAGGATAGTGAGGATATCATGGACCGATCATGTGAGCTACGATCAGGTCTTGGAGAAGATGTAAACAAGGAGGAAGCTTATACTTAACATCAGGAAGAGGCAGCTGAAATTTCTGGGACACATAATGAGAAAGGAGGGCCTGGAGAGTCTGATGCTCACAGGTCGAATAGAGGGACAGAGAGACAAGGGAAAGCAACGCATGACATACCCGGCGGGCTTTAGGAAGTGGATGACAGAACGTTGTCTACAAGGGATAGGGAAGAAGTGGAGAGCCATGATCGCCTACGTCCTGAAAAGACATGGTTCAGAAAAAGATGAAAGAAAGAACAGAAGGACAAAATTTATTAAGAGAGCTACAAATGAAAGAAAATTGTGGAGAGCCGTGGTCGCTAACGTCCTGAAGGGACACGGCACATAGAAGAAAATTTTTCAGTCTCTTTTCCAACAGACGCAACGTCACAAGCCTATCGCTACTCGATCGCTATTTCCATGGCAAATGTCTCAATAAGCCCAATAGCAAAGTTCAGACGGTCTCTATTTTTTTTCCCCTGATAGTGGATCTTACGCTCACATCTAAGACCGGCCATGTCACATCAACGCAGTCGAAGCACTCACTCATTCTCTCCGCAGTCCAAATGTAAAAAGAAAGTTTCAGGGAGACGACATTTTTCTCAACAAAACACAGTTTTTTAACAGACTCCCATGGGGATACTTACCCTCTTCAAGTCTAGGAACAATCGCTATCATATCAGGGAGACAACATTTTTTCTCAACAAAACGCAGTTTTTTAACAGACTCCCATGGGGATACTTACCTTCTTCAAGTCTAGGGACAATCGCTATCATATCAGGGAGACAACATTTTTCTCAACAAAACGCAGTTTTTTTAACAGACTCCCATAGGGATACTTACCATCTTCAAGTCTAGGGACAATCGTTATCTTATCTTCATAATCTCCACTTCTTACTTCCATTACATTCATATCACATATCCCTTCAGAAACCCTCTATCTTGAGTGGCACTTTGGCCTTGTATTGAGAAAACATTTAATAAATAAGAAAGTATGGTCACCAGAAAGAGAAAAAACCCAAGATGTGATTTACGATTTGGAGGAGATAAAAACATTAAGCTGGTGTAGAAGTTCAAATGCCTGGGAAACGGATAGAAAAGGCAACACCGTATTGGACGAGAAAAGGCAACACGTATTGGACGAGCGAGAGAAGTATTCCAAAAGGTAAGCAAGATGCTGAGAAACGGAACAATTTCGTTAGAAAAAAGGAAAAGCGTGCTGTATTGCTACGTGATACCCATCCCCTTATATGGCAGCGAATGCTGGACAATCCACCCACAAATGAGGAACAACCTTAAGACAGCAGAAAGGTGGTTCTACAGATGGATACTGAGAATTCCATGGACGGTGCGAGTAAGCAACAAGGAAGTCTTATGGCAACAGAAAGAACGCTTTTATCCATATCAGGAAAAGACAGCGAAACTTCTTTGGGCGCATAATGAGAAAGTAGGGCTTCGAAAACCTAATCCGCATGGGGCATATAGTTTTTACTTCATGTAAATATCATCTTCTCGGAGTTAGATCCTCCTTAATTCCCTAATTGTTCACTAGGGGTCGCTCCCCCTACACTATAAATACTGGGCGACTTCTTGCCTCGTTCTCTTTTTCACTTTGCTTTTCAGCGAACACAACTACAATGTAAGCTCTCTTAGAAGATAGCGTCTCCTCACTTGTGGGAAGACGCCATTATGCACACATACACGTACATACGAACATTCACCAAAATACAAACTCTTTACGTTCACACACAAACACAAATGTTAATGTATTTGTCACTTGTAAAATTATTGTTTAATACATATATTTGTTGATATATATATATATATATATATATATATATATATATATATATATATATATATATATATATATATTAAAGACATTTTTTATGATATGTTTAACATTCTTTTTATAGATGCAAACATATTTTATAGATAAACATATCATAAAAAATGTCTTTAAAATAAATTGTCGGACCTTGTCCAATTCAAATATATATATATATATATATATATATATATATATATATATCGGTTTTATTTGTTTTCTTTACAGCTTCGGTTGGACTCAACTTGAGTCCGCATTGTTCATGTAGTTGAACCTTCTAGCAGGAATAAACAGCACGTGTTTCTATTCTAACAACAGGCAAACACACACGGGTCCTCTACAATCTAACCCTTACAAATTAATATAGAATATTAAAAGATTTAAAATTTTATATGTTATTCTAATTAAATTTGTTAAAATATGAAAACAATTATTGTAACAATTCATTATTAATCGAAAACAAATATTTCTTAAGATAATAGTGTCCTTAATATATCTTAGTCATGAAAGCAATTAAAAGCTTTTCGAATTAAATAACATTGCATTTTTTTTATTTTACGATTCAGAGCAGATTTCCAGTAACTGGGAATTCTGTTTGACGAAAACGAAATTGATGATTTAAATTCTCCAACTAATTTTAACTGATATAAACTTTAACTTTTACCAAATTTATTTTTTAGAAATTTCACGAAATTAAACATGATGGAAATAGAAATATTTTTACCAAGATTTTAAATATATATATATAAAAAAAACATCTCTAAAATAATTTCATTCATTTGTGAATAAGTCCTGAACGTTTAATTAAAATCGGACGATTATTTGATTTTTCAAACATTTCAAAATCAATGTCTTGTTAACCGCAAAAAAGACTCTAAAATGTCCTACGCTAATTTATAATCTGCCCGATAACGCAAGAAAAAACATTTTTAACCAAACTCTCTAAAAATGATTTAAGAAATACAATAATTAAAATCTACTTTAGTCTTTCAGCTTAATAATAAAATAAAGACTCCAATGATAAAACTTTGTTTTTATTTATCAAGTTAGAGGCATTTTTTCATCATGGTATGCTTTTTTTTAGCGAATCGGTGGAGGTATCTAATTCATTATGTCCTGAATGTATACAATGCATAGAAGAACAATCATTTTATTTTTATTAATCATATCTCTTACTGATCAGGATTTGAATGATTCGAACAACTTCACGCATACATGAGTGGACTAAACAATCTTTGGTATTTATTCATCGATAAATGTTAATTTAAATATCGCATGTGGTCGGATCCGGACGAAAATATTTTCATCTTTCTTTTTTTTTTAACTTTTTTTTATTTATTTTTTTTTTTTTTCAACTGCAGAGACAGTATGGTTTGATCGTGAGAATGAAAAAACAAAAAAACATAATTTTAAAAATATTTACGCAATTTTGGTTCTATTTCATATGTATCACCTGCCTAGTCCCGGGGAGGGAAGTAGACGTCACGTAGCCACACTTTAAGATAATGCTGTAACCTCAGAGTTTGCAGACTGGGGCAACATGTTCAATCAGAAAAAGACATTTTCAAGAAAAATGTTGAAAAACATTTTTAAAAAAACCCGCTTTATTTCCGTTCTGGCAAAATTTAATACGAATCAAATCTTGAATAACATAATAATAATAATAATAATAATAATAATAATAGGGGAGTGGATTATGATCGCGTCATGGGCAATGGTTATTATTTATAGAAAAAGAGAACAAAAATGGGATATTGAAATAAATATAATAAAAATAGTCGTAGAAAGAGATTTATATTGTAATATTTATTATTGCAGTAAAAATATTTAACTTCGAAAAAATTATGTTGTTATAATAATAATAATAATAATAATAATAATAATAATAATAATAATAATAATAATAATAATAATAATGAAATAAATGAAAATGAATCGTATATGCTACAGGGGTAATATTGCACCTGCTATTACTACTAATAATATACACATCTATAGATGGGGATGAGGTCTAAATAATAATAATAATAATAATAAGAAGAAGAAGAAGAAGAAGAAGAAGAAGAAGAAGAAGAAGAAGAAGAAGAAGAAGAAGAAGAAGGAGATTAAGAAGAAGAAGAAGAAGAAGAAGAAGAAGAAGAAGAAGAAGAAGAAGAAGAAGAAGAAGAAGAAGAAGAAGATGATTAAGAAGAAGATCAAGAAGAAGAAGAAGGTCAAGAAGATCAAGAAGAAGAAGAAGAAGAAGAAGAAGAAGAAGAAGAAGAAGAAGAAGAAGAAGAAGAAGAAGAAGAAGGAGGAGATTAAGAAGAAGAAGAAGGAGAAGGAGATTAAGAAGAAGAAGGAGATTAAGAAGAAGAAGAAGAAGAAGAAGAAGAAGAAGAAGAAGAAGAAGAAGAAGAAGAAGAAGAAGAAGAAGAAGAAGAAGGAGATTAAGAAGAAGGAGATTAAGAAGAAGAAGATTAAGAAGAAGAAGATGATGATTAAGAAGAAGATGATTAAGAAGAAGAAAATGGCGATAGAAATAAGGAAGGAATTATATTTCAACGAATATTAACATTATTAACAAATGAAAATGTGATATAATGTTAAAATAATAAGTAAGGAAATATATAATATTATTGATAAAACAGTAATAATAAAGAAAGCAAAAGCTGGATATCAGAAAAGTTAAAAATGACTACTACTACTACTACTACTACTACTACTACTACTAATAATAATAATAATAATAATAATAATGAAATATACAACGAAAATAAATAGTGAGATATATTACTCTTGCTACTACTAATAATATACAATGAAATAATGGAGAAGGAGATTTAAACAATGGTAATAATAATAAGAAAAAATAAAAATAACAGACAATGAAATAATAATAAATAAGATATTTAATATTGTTCGTAATATAATATTATTAAAGACAGAATGGAAGTTTGAAAAGAAAAAAAGTAAGTTAATGTTACAATAATATCAATTTAAAAAAGAGATAATAATAATAATAATAATAATAATAATAATAATAATAATAATAATAATAATAAAAATAATTGGAGACTGACGAGCAAGTAAAACCGTACTTTTTGACGTTGACAGGACTTCTATGCGTGTATCTTGCTGACGTGTTTATACATACTTACCTTACTTATTTTTCGTACATCATATATATATATATATATATATATATATATGTGTGTGTGTGTGTGTGTGTGTGTTTGTGTGTATGTATGTGCGCGTGTGTGTGTGTGTGTGTGTGTGTGTGTGTGTGTGTGTGTGTGTGTGTGTGTGTCTAATTAAAATAAAATCCGAAGAGTTGTGGATTTCTGCTTGGCACAAAAGGTGCAGAAGGAGTTGTTCCAGGGAAGTTAGGTCTCTTCCCTTTCATCGATCACAGTCCGCACACCGGAAATGAGAAATATAATCTTGCCACAGGCCTCTGTCAGTTTTTGCGCGGAGCGCGGCTCACAAACGTGAAACTAAAAACCGAGCCGAAGTCGCACGTGACCTTTTAGGGCTTCGAAAAGAATTAAAAAAAAAAGAAAGAAAGAAAGAAAGATGAAATGAAAGAAAGAAAGAAAGAAAGAAAGATAGGTAGGGAAAAATAAGTAAATGAATAAAAACGAAACAAAAAGACACAATAAATGGATAGATAAATAAAGAAATAGGAATAGATAAAAGAAAAGCAATTTATGACTAAATAAAATAGGATTGAATAAATGTACGGGCGCCATGTTGGATGCTACAAAAACGCCCGCCAATTCCAGTAACAATAGCGTAGAAGAAAAAAAAATAATGATTTAGAAATAAAACTTATCTAATAACAGTTGGAAAACAAAGAAAAAAGTTGTTCATGCACACACACACACATAGATACATATATACATAACCCCCCACACACACACAAACATATATATATATATATATATATATATATATATATATATATATATATATATATATATATATATATATATACTTATCAAATAAAAAATCGGAAAGAGAAATAAAAACTACAAGGACCAGGAAACAAAATGATATCTTCCCAATGACTTTCGCTTACATTTAGCGATTGCCATTATGCCGAGTAAACCTAGAAGCGAGAGAAAAGGGGAGAAAACTCGTCAACGATGAATTTTCGAATTGAAGTGTGTGGGGAAATACGGACTATTGACGTTGACGATTAAAACCTAAATAAAACAGAAAGAACAAAAAGAGATGCCTCGCATGAGATTAACGAAGACTATTCAAGCCTGCTAAGGCTTTCTGTCATAAAGGGGCGACAGGTTTTATAAAATAAAACAAATAAAAATAGTGTGGTAGACCTTCATTTAAAAAAAAACTGTGCTGATAGACCCGAGGTAGCCATTTCTAACATACTCGTTTGAATGATTGCAGTAACGGACATTAATCGTCGTTGAAAATTTAATTCGGCTGACTAAGCAACCGGGGAATTTACGGAATTAAAATGCAGACGATAAAAGGAGGTCTATTGTTAAGCCCTTTTTTTTCTTTTTTTTAATTTATTGTAACACTTTAAACGGCTTAAGGTACTTACTTATTCATCTATTATTAATTTGTATATTTATCTATTTATGTTGTTTACGAATGAATTGTCAGCTACATACAATGTTTTGTGATGCGTCATTTGTTTGAAGGCAATTTTTAAACACGTCATTTATGACTGCTTTCGTGCCTGCCTCACGAACTATTTTCAGTTATGTCAGCGCGCATGAATCGGGCTTCAATTATAAAGCAACAAAAAAAAAACAAGACACAAAGAAAGATACGTTTTTAATACTTACAGCAATTTCTTCAAAAGAAGGAATAACTCAAATCTAGCAATGATCTGAAAGATTAGCACGTTTATATCTATCAATATTTCTACAACGAATATATTACTATTTTGATTGGAAATAATATAACAGGGGTTGCCAAACTTACTTCATGTAAGAGCGACATACGATAAAATTCAGATATTTGAGAGACGCAAGGCATAAACAAAATTTACACATACGTTTTTGTTACATACACAACAATATTAAATTTACGTTTTAAATCAATGGGGCCTCAATTGAGACCCAGTAAATAATTATAAAGGTTCAAATGTTTCTTATTTACCTTTTATGTTAACTGTGATGAAAAAAAAAGAGTTCGGCCAATATGTTTCCATGACTCGCATATTAAAGGTCAAAGAGCCGTATTTGGATCGCGAGCTGCGGTTTGGTCACTCCTGTAATATAGGTCCATGTAAGTCAACATTGGGTGGTGATTCCGTTTCGCGCCCTAAGCAATCATCAGATTATTTATATTACAAGTTTCCCCCCAAAAAAGTTAGTCCTAGGTATGACGATGAACTACATCCGACAGCAAGGCCTCTGATAGGGAGATTGGAGGATTTTAGAAGTGTCGAACCACCTCTTAATTGCTGTTGTTCCCAGGTCCAATCTGACCGGGGGCCCAGATATGGGCAAATAGTGAACCCCCAAACAAAAAACATTAGGAAAGTATGTTGTGGTGTCCTTCATCTAAGAGTCTATCTTAGACCCTTCCGCCTACTATACGTTTAGTAGGAGAGAAGGTTCGGGGAACAGGGAACAGTGAATAGATTGAGCGCTAGTTCATTCGATACACTCTTACTAGTCGTGTAATACTCTTCTGGTCTACTTACTGTTTAATATACGATATATCTGCAAACCTGGTTGTTGTTATTACTTAACCATTTACTTGGTAACAACAATTATTATTATATTTACTTATGTTTACACCCTTATGTAAATTAATTGAAACAACAGCAATTAAGAGGTGGTTCCGTGATCCTCAAAACCTCCTGATCAGAAGCCTTATTGCGGGATGTAGTTTATCGTCATACCCAGGACAGCAGGTGTGTTGTCTTTTGGCTCGTCTATTTAAAATATACTGGTCAATTGTACTACGTTATAGGCTCTAAGGTCTATTGTATTATCCTAATGCTTATTAGGTAGGAAGCTTTTATGTTTCAAATTATTCTAGAGGCTACTGAGTAGGAATAATTTATTAATCATTTATTATTGATGACTTTATTTGTTATGATTGTTATTGTTGTGGTGTTCTCCCTCTAAGAGTCTATGTTAAACTCTTCCGACTACTATAAGTTTAGTAAGAGAGAAGGTTCGGGGGAATAGTGAACAGTGAATAGATTGCGCACTAGTTCATTCGATACACTCTTCCTAGTCGTGTAATACTCTTCTAGTGTACTTACTGTTTAATATACGATATATCTGCACACATGTTTTTTGTTATTACTTAGCAATTTACTTGGTCACAACAAATTACATTTATATTTTTTAAATACCAGCAAAATATTGGTAGTAACATAACCAACAATAAATTTTATCTGTAGTTGAAGACATGCAAATGCAAATATTTTGATTCTGGCATCAAATAACCCAAAGAGGTGTTGATATGCCACTGAACGAAATCAACGAAACCCAATAATGTATTCACTCTTTAAATGCAATGTTTATTGATTTGCAAACAAGATGAATGAGTAAAATTAAGAAATGCTAATGTTTATTAACGGTTTAAGTTAATCATTAAATGAAAGTTAAGGCGTGTTTCTAAATATTAAAAATGGCGATGACGTAAAAAAAGTGAGTACATTTTGGGGGGGGGGCACCCAGTATATTATCATAAACAGAACTGATGATCCTTTAAAGCGTGAAACTGCATATTTCCATGCATTGTTGATTGATCAGTCTACACTGTTTATAACTACAAATACTATATCAACGACACTGATCACACTTCGTCATTAATAGAGCAATTTTAAACAATAATGAATAGATTATAATTTAAATAAATAACGATAATTATAATATATATAAATATTAATAGAATTGTTGTTTTCTATTTCCACGGTATATCTATCTATCTATCTATCTATCTATCTATCTCAATCTGTTCAAATCTATCGATTACAGTCTGTTCAAATCTATCTATCTTAATCTATTCAAATCTATCTATCCCTATATATCTATGTGTGTGTGTGTGTGTGTGAGAGAGAGAGAGAGAGAGAGAGTCTGTGTATGTATGCATTTATATTTACATATGCCCTATGTTTGATATAGTGCATTTTACCCATAAATATAGCATACCTTTATATTTTTCTCTCTCTCTTTCTCTCTCTCTCTCTCTCTCTCTCTCTCTCTCCATATATATATATATATATATATATATATATATATATATATATATATATATATATATATATATGTATTGCCGATAGGCACGACTCGGAGTTTCATGCAGAATGCAATCTTCAGGGGCTGCGTATAGACTGGCAATTACGTAATTTAAATAAAAAATATATCTGGTCATCTTAATGTTGGCATAGCATATTATAATGGGATTACAGCTTTTTATTTAAAAAAAATGATATTTGTCATTTAAAATAAACGGGATTAGTATATATATTTGTATTTGTAAGAAAAACTTAAAGGAGTTTTTAGAGTTGTGAATATTAAGTTTTTCATTATTAAAGGGAGATTACTTGTTCTAATTTTATTTTTATGCATATCTCTCTCTCTCACACACACACACACACACACACACTCTCTCTCTCGCTCTATCTATCTATCTATCTATCTATATATATATATATATATATATATATATATATATATATATATATAATCAAAAAACCGCAATATACATAAAAAAAAATAAACCGTAATTCATGTTAAAAATTAGTATGCGATATTTAAGCAGATGTTTTTTATGCCTACATGTAACCATCAATTCATTTCTCTTGTTTAATAAGCTAGGTTTATTAAAACATTTTAAGACAACCAATTTTTCAACAAGACATAAGTTACATTTATTTCCTTTCTCGTTTTAAGATTTGTTATAATATCCCAGTTGATTGATGGTGAGATGCTATCATTTTTAAATGATAGAAATATTTGGAGAGAGCAGTGCTGTTTTGTATTTTATATTACCTAATCATTCAATGATGGTAAAAACGGAATTTCCAAGGATTTTCAGTGGAACCAAAATCAGATTTAACATCGTTATCGGAAAATATGCTCGCTCGGTATACAATATTATTAGTCATACATTGACCGTTTAAGGGACAGATCATATTTTTTTCGGCAGTTGCATTTGTTTTTAGAAATATTTGCGTTGTCTTTGTTGGAAATGTATTTGTTTAATATAATGTTGTTATACTGGAATATGGTTTTTACCTATGTTATTAACGCAGCTATAGCTGATTTTAACATTATTTTTATTAGTGATAATGTATGGTTAAAGTGCTTATGGATCAAATTTAGGAAAATTCTTCCGCTACTTGTTTGAACATTACGACTAAAACGTAGATTGAACTATATAATTTTACGCTTACGGTGTTTCTGCTTACTTTTATCTTCTTTTTTGTTTTTTCTAAATATTCTAAATTGACTTTATGATTGCTTAGTTCTAAAGCTTTTACATATTTAATTTTATTGTTTTCAGATATTTCCTTATTGTTGAAGTTGGTAGATAATGTAACTTGAACTGATTTCGAAGTGGGGAACCAAGATTTTCTATCCAGTTACTAATCTTCAGTGGAAATTTTCAGGGTAAACCCGAAAGCGAGTCAGAAGTGTTTTGGAAATGTCATCCCTTTTCAGCTTTTGCTCTGGTGTCAGCATTCTTGGAATCCATCTTGCAGACAGCTTTCTCGGCCCAAGATCTCAGTTAAAACAGGATGGACCGAACTAGAGCTAATATCTTTAGACTTAGCTATCTGCCGGAGAGTAAGACGTCTGTTATCCAAAACCATACCGTGAATGTCATCAGCTTGTTCCTCAGTGATTGAGGTTTTTGGACAACCAAACCAAAGGGCATTTTCTGTACTGACCCTACCTCGTTTGAATTTCGCAGCCCACTTATTCACAGTTGCATAGGAAGGGGAGTCCTACGCAAGTGTCTGTAGCATGTCCTC
Source organism: Acanthosepion esculentum (assembly GCA_964036315.1). NCBI lineage: Eukaryota > Metazoa > Mollusca > Cephalopoda > Sepiida > Sepiidae > Acanthosepion > Acanthosepion esculentum. The sequence continues at coordinate 24,161,802 of OZ038508.1, read as the reverse complement.
GTGGATTTCCTTGGGTGCCATAATTTTCTTTGCTGATACTTTAAAACTGTTCGGGTTTCTGTTTTGTCCATTTTAGGATTTGTCGCACACCTTTCACCTTTGTATGGCTGTGATGGAAATATCAACTATAGCTGCGTTAATAACATAGGTAAAAACCATATCCCGGTATAAAAACATTATATTAAACAAATAAATTTTCAACAAAGGCAACGTAAATATTTCTAAAAACAAAAGCAACTGCCAAAAAATATGATTTGTCCCTTAAACGGTTAATGTATGACTGATAATATTGTATACTGAGCGAGCATATTTTCCGATAACGATGTTAAATTTGATTTTGATTCCAATGAAAATCCTTGGAAATTTTGTTTTTACCATCATTGAATGATTAGGCAATATAAAATACAAACACAGCACTGCTCTCACCAAATATTTCTGCTCAGAAATTAAGATAGAAATCTGAATTAATTTTTATAGTTTTATAAGAAGCAGTAGTGTGTTACCACAACAAAAATGTTCAGCAATGACTCTTCTTTCTGAGTGAGGCTTAGAACTTTTTGAACGACTTTCTTACCATCGGAAAGTCTATTCGGAATCAATTTCACTCAGACTTCAAGTGAAATACGATCCATCGCCAGAGATGCTGGGGGGGAAATGGTCGATTCTGTGCAACGCTCCAGAAAGGATCTGACTTCTTTTGTCATACTTATTTTTACAAAAACTGGATCGGACCAAAAATTGAATATTGCTGTCACACCTTGTCCTTCTTTTCCTCTACCCGCCCTGCGAATACCAAATTTTCCAAGTCCTCTTTTCTCATTACGTGTCCCAGAAATTTTAGCTGCTTTTTTTTTTGGGGGGGGGGGTGTTAAGTACAGAGCTGTTTGATAAAATCGACTCACCTGATTTTTTTTACTTAAAAATTTTTTCGCCTATTGTATCAAATGTAAACAAATGAAAATTTCTTGGACATTCCGGCCGGTAAATGTTATTTAATACTGTTTATTATAAATAGAGCATTTACTTAAATACTTGTATCTATAAAAAGAATGTTAAACATAAAAGCGTCTTTAAATAATTGTCGGAATTTGTCGATTTCATAATGTGTGACGTCATTTGTTTACATTTGATACACCATGAGCAGTTATGAATGTACGTGAGAGATTCATGGAAAATTGAAGTTTATAAGCAGTAAATTCGACTTTGCCAACCGAACGATCCTCAGTGGCCGAATCGGTTACGGCACATCAGGCTATATGACGGTTGCGTATAGGATACAGGTTCGAATCCTGTCGAAGGACGAATATTTTCTATGAAAATTTCTCGGACATTCAGGCCGGTAAATGTTATTTAATATTGTTTATTATAAACAGAGCATTTACTTAAATACTTGTATCTATAAAAAGAACGTTAAACATAAGAATGTCTTTAAATATATCTTATATTGTTAAGATTGCGGCCACCAATGATGAGTCCTGGTAGGATTTCCAGTTCTCGCAGTGTTGCCTTGCTGTATAAATTGAATAAGTCCAGCGAGAAGACACATGTTTGCCTTACGCCCCTTTCTATTTTTGTATATCTGCTGAATGTAAAAAGTTACTTATCGTAAATATTAATTCACCCCAAGGAATTATGAATTTCAAATCAAAATTTATTTAGCTTGCCTCGCAACAACTCCAACCCTCAGAATGAAAAATTACCAAAAATCAGGGAATTATTACATTTCGTAAGTACGGATCATATTCTTGGTACTTACAATGTATTTTTTACAATTAAAAAAAAAAAATTTATATCTGTTTTTGGTTTGTTTATCGGGGTGAGAGCTTATACTGACCCCACTCTTAGAAATAGCGCACCCAAGTCGCCCACATTTGGGGCTATCGCAAAGGTCAACCCAACCGGAATGCTATGGAAGGGCCTCGCGCCGGGTGAATTTGGTGTGATTTTTAGTAAAATTCCATCGTTATTAAGTCTTTTTATTTCGGGGAGAATTAATATTTTGGGGTGAATTAATATTTTGGGGTAAATTAACAGAAAAGAATCTTGAAAATTTCCGGCGAAAATGCCAGAGATTGGTAACTATATTGGTGTAGACGGAACACTTGTTTTGTTGTTTGTGAGTGAATAAGTTCTGAGACACGAGTTAAAATCTCGATGGTGGGAAATATTTCCTTTCCGTCGCACGATACTATATGATATAATGATCTGAACTCTGTGTTAAAAAAACACCTTAATAACGATGGAAGAAAAATGAGTCTGAATTAATGAGAACAGTTTATTTCTATACGAGAGTAAAGCACCAAAACAGACTCCATGTACTCTAAAATCCCTGAAAATGCGTATCCACTATTTTATTTATTAAATATTAGAAAGACCCGTGGAAATTTCACACTGTTCTAATTTGAATTTTCTGATGAATCTTAATTCTTCAGTCAAGGATTCAATAAGCTCATGGCGAATTCTACGACAATAAAATATCCATAGAAATTCCCCTATCGCATCGTTAAATATATAAACTTAACTTTCACAAAATAATGAAATAACAAACATAAATACTAATAGTTGTCGTAAGTGGGTACAACTGAAAAGATTTTAAATTGAAATCTTTTTCTATTTCACTGAAACAGACGGTAAACATTTTTATCTCCCCTTCTTTCTTTCACTAAAACCAAGTAGCGTCTATGATATATCATTTTGGTCTTTTCATTCGGTCAAAACGGAATAGTCCATTATTTATAATGTATTGGCAGGGCGTAATGATTTTGCGAACTACGTAAGAAACTAACTAAGTAACAAAGGCAGGGACAAGTAGAATTATTATATGATTAGGCGAAATTGTAAAGAAACAGGCTTGGCATGATTAAGATGTCCTGAAACAAACCATAAATAAATACATAAAATTTAGCTTTGTACATTCGATGGAAAAAAATTGTCTGAATGGCTACGACTAAACATTCTGGGTGTCAGAGTTCGGAAGCCAGATATCGCTTTACGAGTGAAGGTTTTTATTAGTGTGGGAGCCTTTTCGTATTTGGCTAATTCATGGACTTCAGCCAAGAATAACTCCGTTGTGGAGTTAACTGTTTATGTTCAACTGGTCCCCAACGTCAAACTCTATGAGTGTCTGGATCGATTTGACGCGTCCCTCGGGAACGAGGAAGAGACACCTGTTAAGGCTTGAACGCAAGGATAATAACGTTGGCCTGTTTCCAGCGAACTGCAGATGTGACTCTCATTTTCGTGGGTCTTGCTTGAAAAAAAACTAATAAAAAAATAAAATAAAAGCAACACGGTGTTATTACGAACTTTAGAAGCATACAAAGGAACTGCATTTCAGTGCGATTCACAGTGAGCATTCACAGTGGTACTGGTTATCTGCTGGCATGAAGTAGAAAGATTATATCGAATCAATTGCTAGGTCTGCTACTAGAAAAGTTCGTTCACTGTATCACGCCAGACAATTTTTTTCACCGGAATCTAGCTTATATATTTATAACTCTATAATTTGACCATGTTTCAAATATTGCTGCCACATCTGGTCTGGTACGCTAAATATTTAGAGATTCTTTATAAAATGCAAAAATCTTATAAAAATCCAACGAATCTGCAATGTTATTGGTCCTGACCTGATATCTCGGTTTCAGCCACTTTTTAAGTCTATAATTTGTCCATGTTTCGAATATTACTGCCACATCTGGTCTGATACGCTAAATATTTAGAGATTCTTTATAAAATCCAAAGATTTTATAAAAATCCAAAGTTCTGCAATGTTATTGGTCCTGACCTGATATCTCGGTTTCAGCTACTTTTTTCTATAATTTGTCCATGTTTTGAATATTGCTGCCACATCTTGTCTAGTACGCTAAATATTTAGAGATTCTTTATAAAATCCAAAGATTTTATAAAAATCCAAAGATTTTATAAAAATCCAAAGAATCTGCAATTTTATTGGTCCTGACCTGATATCTCGGTTTCAGCCACTTTTTTAAGTCTATAATTTTCCATGTATCGAATATTGCTGCCACATCTGGTCTAGTACGCTAAATATTTAGAGATTCTTTATAAAATCCAAAGATTTTATAAAATCCAAAGAATCTGCAATGTTATTGGTCTTGAACTGATATCTCGGTTTCAGCCACTTTTTAAGTCTATAATTTTCCATGTTTCGAATATTGCTGCCACATCTGGTCTGGTACGCTAAATATTTAGAGATTCTTTATTAAAATCCAAAGATTTTATACAAATCCAAAGAATCTGCAATGTTATTGGTCCTGACCTGATATCTCGGTTTCAGCCACTTTCCCGCCGCCATAACGTAGTTTCCCTGTGCCTTTTCTATAAATACTTTCATTCTAATTGTTATGATGAACTTACCTCTATGGTACCTAGACTTTATGAATTTCAGCACGGTACTAGATTGGCAGCAAAGTCTCATTATTTTACAATTGAAATGGCTAGATAAAACCGTAAGTTCTATGCTAACAGTTTTTTTTCTCTCGCTCTTCTCGCCTATGGAACACTCTTCCGGCTTCTTGCTTCCCAGTGAACATTGAATTTAAAAAAAAAATAAATACAATATCAATCATTATCTTTTCTCTTCTTAATTCTTGTTCTTTTATTGTCCTCTCTCCTTAATAGTAGTTTTTATTTTTCTTATACTTTAACATTCAGTAATCCTTTGCGCTTTAGTGGATTTATTATTGCTTTGTCTGGAGGGGAAATGGTATAAGCATCTTTGAATAGCGACTTTAAAGGGATGCCGAGTATACTAAACTCGCAGAACATTGATAGTTTAATTCTCACCTCATACTGGTCTATATTTCTGAGATGAGGTATTATGTACACTATTTACATTATTCGGACTATTGTCCTCATCCTTTTTGCCATATTTATCACAGCGTATCGGCCTTTGTACCCTCCGGCCTTCTTCAGGTGGCTGGAATGTCGAACTGAACCCTTTATTTCGCTCGCTGGGGTAGACTGTTCTAGTTCCACGTGCCATGTTTAACGGATGTCAGTTATCAGTTATATCCTGTTAATTCACCCCTCCAAGTTCAGTTATCAGTTATCTCCTGTTAATTCTACCCCCCAAGTTCTCCACTGCCTTAAACTGAACTCACAATTCTTTGTGTCCTGTTAATGGATCTAACCAACGCCTTTATCCACTGTGCCATGTGTCCTTAATGACATCTGTGTATGAATTTCTGGGATTTATAAGCCTAATGTCTTCAGCCTCAATTTTTACCAGTGCTCATATTGCAATTTTTGCTGTTATCATTTCATTTTTTTTATCAAAGCTCATATTGTAATTTCCGTTGTTATTATTGCTTTTCTCTGGCAATCCTTATTACTGGTTCCCATATTATATTCATTTCTATGCTTGGTCGGCTCATGAGATTTTTGTGCCCTAGCATATGATCTGATTCCTTAAGTTTATGAGTTACCTCATATTATATAAATCTGATCTTGCACCAAAACCGGTTTAAACCAATAGATAACTGGCAAGTTTTTTGGGGGAGGGGGGTATGTTTGTCTGTAGAATGTTCATTGGATGATATCTTAGGCTACATTTAGACATAGATGATGAAATTATCTGATGATTTTTGTTTTTGTTTTCGGGGATGAGAAATTATCAATAATCGAATTATTTGAAATATTGTTCTTATCTTTGATGATTAGATGTGTTATTATAGACACATTTTTTTGTTTTCCTTGGTATTTCTCGAAAATATAATAAAATAAAAGCAAAAACGTCTTGCTTAGAAATTTTTAGAACTGTATTTTATACTGATTCACGATGGCCATTCACACCTACGGATACTTTGAAAACCGGCATTAGACTGACGTCGAGTGGAATTAGATTTTTCATATTCAGTTCAATACCTACCTAACACGAAAACCAGTCTTATCTAAACAATATTTTATAAGTTTTTGTTTGCAGGATGTTCAACCGGTGATATTTTAGACTGTATTTACATTAGTTTGAAGGGAAACCAAAGTTAATATTTAGCGGGTGGGGTTAGAATAACCACCAATCACTTAACTCTGCGTTAGTCACCTCGAATTTCCGAAAATAGAGAGTCCCTTGGGTTATTCACACACCCAATACAAAAATGTTTAATGTGTTGCAATTATGTAAAATATTGTCGTGCTGCTGAAAATATTTACAATAGACATTAAATCAAAACTTGAACTGAAGATATACATCCTTGTGCAAATTAATTGAAACAACCGCTTTAGTTTCCTTTCTTTCATCATACAGTCAGTTTTAGACCAATTGGAGTGACAGGATGTAATCGATTTCTATTTTTTCCTCAGATTAGGTCATTTGCAGTGGTGTGCAGTAATATGGATCTATTTTCAGGGTGTGTGATGAAATTTGTTTGGCCTTGAAAAATATTGCGTCTCCGTGATTGAATCAGATTTTTATCATGCTCAGACATTAGTGTTTCGATTGTCGATTAGTTGTCCTATAGCCATTGCCTGCGATGGACGTTACTCCAAAGAAGAGTACGAAAATTAGTGACGCTGCAAGAACACACTGAAAAGCCTTACCAGTGAGCAAATCAAAGTACTATAGACTGGCCCGGAAACTCTCCTGATTTAAATCCAAGCAAGAATCTGTGGTCTATCTGCAAGAAACGACTTCGTGGAATACGGGTTTCATTACTTTTTGGAAGATTGAACTCACGGCCTTTGTTGATGACAACAAAACTTGATTACCCAATGCCTCTCTCCCCTATATCAGGGCCACATTTCAGGTGAAGATGCGAAACATGTTTCAAACAAATCGAACGGAAATGTCAAAAATGTTGCCCATAGCTGTTGGGGGAGAAGAAATAAACTCACGCCTTTCCGGGTAGCATTTTGTGTGAAAGTAAATGCAGCGGATTCAGTAGGAACTTGGATTCGGCTCATGGATCTCACTCTCCGCATCGATAACCTCTACGTTATATAGATGGTAATAGTAATGGTAATAGAAGTGGTAATGGTAATTACAATTCTAATGGTAATAATAATGGTAATGACAATGGTAATGTTAATGGCAGTGGCAATAACAGCGGTAATGGCAATGACAATGGTAATGGTAATAACAGTGGTAATGATTATGGCAGTGGTAATGTTAATGGTAATGACAATGGTTATGCTAATGGCAGTGGTAATGGTAATAGTAGTGGTAATGATAATGACAATGGTAATAGCAGTGTTATGGGTAATTACAATGGTAATGGTAATAATAATCGTAATGACAATGGTAATGTTAATGGCAGTGGCAATGGTAATAACAGTGGTAATGGTAATGACATTGCTAATGGTAATGGCAATGGTAATGATTATGGTAATATTAGCAGTTTCCTTATGTGGGAAGAATGGCATACATTGACCGAGCAGCCAGTGCTACTTCAGTTATTCTTTTCTTCACTGTCTGACATTCGTGCTGGGATCAAAGTGTAGTATCTGTTGTCATCTCTAACGGTACTGGCAATATTTGCCGTTTCCTTATAATAAACCATTCGGCATTTATTGTCCGATCAACCAGTGCTAACCGAGTTACGCTTTTCTTCAGTGACTGGTCTTCCTACTGGTATCTGTTCTCCTCGTCTCTAATGGTAATAGTAATATTAACTGTTTCCTTATAAGGAAACATTCGGCGTTCATTGATCGGGTAGCCAGTGCTATTGCCGGTTGAAATTTATAAATTATAATTATAAGGTAAATATACTTCTGACGTCCGTTAACTGTTATCGCTCTTTCCAGTATTGATTGGGGTTTCATTCCTAACCGTTTATTTGAAGTTGTGTGTAACGTCAGCATCTTCATTGTGCCCTTATTATCTCTATCCATTGTTGCTATTGTTGAAACTTGATTTTGTTGTTCATGATGACGGTAATCTTTGAGTATAGAATCCAGAGGTTGGCAGTGAATATTTCGAAGACAGTAGGGAAGTGTAGTTCAGGTTAGCGGTGGATATCACGTTTCAGTAGCAGGGCGTAGTTCTTTCTTCTGTCCTGGTCATCTTTGGTTCTGACAGGTTCGCATTGGACATTCGTAGAGAGTAACCAAAATGGCTTCCGTTTTATAAGACGGATTGAATATTTTACACCTCCTGATTGGTTAACCTTCATTTGGGGGGAACTATAAAGTGATTCCAGTCATTTGAGTTTGCTCACTAGTACATACATAATGGTACCAAGGAGCCTGGTCTCCGTGAGGAGGAGTTTCGCAGCTATTTGGCTGACTTTCCTCGGCTTGCGCCGACTGAAGCGGCTAGCTGCGAGGGAGAGATCACGGAGGGCGAAGTCTACGAGGCACTGAAGAAGGTCGGTAGAGGCAAGTCGCCCGGTCTGGATGGTTTGCTTTATTAATTGTACTTGAGGCTGTCGCACATCTTTGTTCCGATTTTGACAGCAGTGTTCAACAACTGTTTTCGGTCGGGGTCCATCCTCAATCGCACTTCCATGGGTGTGATCACTCTGTTGAAAAAGGCAAGGGTGTTGGGGGGAAACTAGACGATTATAGGCCCATAACTCTGCTAAACACAGAGTTAAAGATTATGGCCAAGATCATGCAGGAGCGTTTGCAGTCAGTTGCCGAGTCTCTGTTGGGACCCGAGCAGACTTGTTCTGTGAGGGGCCGAACAATTCAGAGCAACCTGCATTTGATCCGCACGATCCTAGAGGGAGTAAATGACGACGAAGAAGCCGCGCTGATCAATTTGGATCAGTCCAAGGCATTTGATAGGGTTGACCATCGCTACCTTGCTACTGTCCTGCAGGCCGCCGGATTCGCACACGACTTCTGCCGCTGGATTAGCCTCCTGTATCGCTCCCCCAGTGCTGTGGTACAGGTGAACGGAAAGTTGTCGGGCTCTTTTGTTCTGTCGAGGTCGGTTCGTCAGGGTTGTCCGCTGTCGCCTCTCCTTTATGCTTTGGCGTTGGAGCCTCTCCTTCGCCGGCTGAAGGACGAGACGTGCAGTCCGGCCCTACGCGGGATCGCCGTTCCTGAAGGGTCTCGAGCCAGGGTTTCCGCGTACGCCGATGACGTATCTGCTTTCGTGTCGTCCCGCAGCGACATTGAGGCGGTACAGAAGGTGCTTGATCGGTACGAGAAGATGACAGGGGCCAAGATAAACCGCGACAAGTCGTCCGGCTTGCGGTTAGGTGCCTGGAAGGGGCGTGATCTTCCAGGCCGCTTCGGTTGGACGGAGGGTCCTGTCCGCATTCTTGGAGTGTGGTTTGGACCCGACCTCCAGCTGGAGAAGAATTGGTCAGAAGTACTAGCAAAGGTCGATTCTGCCGGCAAGACTTGGAATCGACGGAGCTTGTCCGTGATGGACAGGGCGGAGGTGTGTGTTACATACATTTTCCCCCTGCTTCTTTACGATTGTCAGTACTTCCTCTCTGTAAGTCCCACAGGAAGGCGCTCAAGCGATCGCTATCCTCCATTTTATGGAGGTCCCTTCCATAAAATGGAGGATAGCGATCGCTTGAGTGCGTGAACAGGGTCGACAGACGAGTCTGCACTAAAAGTCCGTGTCATGGGGGGGGGGGGGAATGCCACACTTGATGAGTCATATCCGTGCCTCTCGGTTGGCTTTCCTACGCCGCACATTGACTAGAGGAGATCTGATTCTGGAGGGGATTGTTAGGGACGCGTTCCCTGGCCTTACCATCAGCCCCCCCCCATCTCGAGGGTTGAGCGCCGTCGTAAACCCCGGGATCAATCGCTTTTCCTCCGCAAGTGTCTGTCAGCCTTGAATGTTATTCCGCGGTCCAGTGACCTGTCACAGCCTAGGAAGGTCTTCTATCGGGGATTAGTGGAGGGTCGCGCGAAGGATTCCCTACGTGATACGCTCTGCTTGTCGAAAGAGGAGTACCGCTCCTACTGGTGTTGGGAGCCAGCGGCGGATTATCTCAGTAACCCTGAGTTTTCGCTTACCTGGCGATTGGCTCGGAATCGGCTGCCTCTCAACGACAAGGCTTTCATATGGGGCTTGGCGGATTTGCGAGACTGTGAACGGTGTGGCCTTGGTTTAGAAGAAACGGCTTCGCACGGCTTCTACCACTGCCCCCGGGTCCGCCCCTTATGGGACCATGTCGGCGAGCTGACGGCTCGTCTCGCTCTCGAAGAACTCGTGTCCATTGATCGCACATACGCGTGTGACAATGTGTCGCCCCCGTATTCCGGGGTGAAACGAATGGTGTTTCTGACGCTGCTAGCCACGGCTCGACTGGTGATATAGACGACGCGCAAGGAGGAAGTCTTGCGAGGCAATTGTCTTTCGCATCAGGATCTAATCCGATTCTTTGTGCATCAGCTCAGGATGAAGATTAGAACTGATAGAAAACGATTGCATTCGACAGTCTTCAGCGAAAGGTGGGTAAAAGAGGCGAGCTTGGTTCGTTTGAACGGGGCTAGCCTTGATTTTCTTTTCTAGCTCAACCTAAGTCACATCGGGGTGGTTTCCTGTGGACCCCCCTAAAGTGTACCTAGTTAATGTGAGTAAGTGTGTTCCTAACCTATTCCCGGTTATCTCTTTTGTTATGGTCCAAGTCGAGATTCCCAACCTCCCCAGTTTGTTTTTGGCCCCCCTTTTTTATCTTGACTGGGTCAGCCTTTTATTACCCCATGTCCGTGTTATTTTATCTCTTTCCCACTCTCTTAGCGAGAGTGCTTCTTGATTTTGTCCTTTGGGCAGAATACAGCGGCCTCTCTATTTTGAGGGTTGGACGGGCCCTACTAACATAAATTATGTTTAGTTTTAAAAATTGGTTGAATTTTTAGTTTGCTATGGGGTCATCTCCCCCCCCCCCTTTCATCTTTTCATTATTAGAATTTTAATGTATTTTATTATCATGAAGTTTTTACGGTGTGGGGTGCGGGATTATGGTGTATGGAGGATTGAATGGCGACGGATGAGTTCTTGTGGTGAATGTGTCAATTGTAAGGTATGAATGGGTCGCGAATCTGATTAGCTAGGTATAGGATAGTAAGTTATGACCAGCCTCTACCCCTCCCCTTCATCGGCCACGGGCCACAATTGTATATAAAAATACAATAACTCTCCTAGTACATACATAATGGTACACAAAATTGTAACAGACTTGTCTTCACTACTATCAGTTTTAACCCTGGTCGGGTTGAACCGGCTTCCTCCCGGGCAAGTACAGTATCTCGGACCATCGCTGCCCACGCCATTGTTGAAAGTCCAGAAGTGATGTCGTTTGTGTTTTTAGTGCCGTTCTTTCTTTGTGATTCTGTAGCGCCAACCCACATGGTTAGAAGAAGGACGCTCCTCGCTAAGACCTACAGGCTTCATTCGTTGGAAGGCATTTTTAATCAGTGATCTTAGCGATTTTAAACAGTTGAAAATTTATATATTCCTGAATGAGTTTAGCGCCATGCATGGCATCCAAATGAAAATCTCGACTTGACGAGGCTATTTAAGAATCGGAAATGAGTTCTTAGGTTAATGTTTCAGTTTTTTACCACTTGCAGCTTTGTGCAACAGCTTCCTAATAACGTGTACCCCATTCATTAACTTAAATAACAAGGTTATGTGACGTAACCTAGAGCCAAATGTTGTATGGGTATATCAATCCAGGCTCGAATACCTCTGCAAGGAATTTATTGCGCTCTGCAACATCTCCCATACATGCTCAACGGGGTTTAAATCTGGAGGTAGCAAAGGCAAGTATAATGATAATAATAGCCGTTTCCGTATAAGGAAACATTTGGCATTCAATGACCGAGCAGCCAGTGCTGATGTTGTTTGAAGTTTATAAAATCTTTCTCTTAAAACAGGTTTTTAGCTTGCTAACCATTATACCACGCCGAGGTTCCCAAAAATGATTTTCTTCAGTGTGGCACAAGCCCGGGAGTATGGGGCACCTAGTGAGGATCGAACACACTTTTCAATAGTAACTGATCTATTAAGACAATCTTGCTAACCATTATAACACGCCGTGGTTCCCAAATGTTTTTCTAAGCGTAGCTTAGATGTGGCACAAGGCCGGGAATATGGGGCACCTAGTGAGGATCCAATACACTTTTCAATAGTAACTGATCTATCAAGACAATCTTGCTAACCATTATAACACGCCGTGGTGCCCAAATGTTTTTCTAAGCGTAGCTTAGATGTGGCACAAGGCCGGGAGTATGGGGCACCTAGTGAGGATCGAACACACTTTTCAAAAGTAACTGATCTAGCAAGACAAGCTTGCTAACCATTACACCACGCAGAGGAGCCCAAACCAAATTGCGTAAATGGTTAACAGAACAAGGTTATGGGGTGATAGCAAAAAAGTCATATTGCCCGGAGCTACAAAGGAGAGGAAATTATGGAGAAACCATGATCGCCCACGTCCTGAAGGGACAGGGAACATAGAAGAAGAAAATTCTTACAAACTCAGTGCTTATATGTGATGTACACACAGAATTCAGTTTGAAAAAATAACTTCTGTCATCCATTAAACTCAATCTGTCAAGCTTAACGATAATATCGCAGCCAAAGCAGGAAGGGTGTTTTTATGAGATATACTCGCTCACCTCAGAGCATCGTTCCCATGATAAGAACTTCTAAAGATGGCGGGAAACAAGAGAGATCATTATGAGATTTGGCGTCATGGCTGAGCTAAAGGTATTCATGAAATCTCGATTCGCTAATTCCGTTTTCCTAGTTGATAACTATTATGGCATTCTTCATTTCCTCATACCTTCATCAATGATGCCATTATTTACCGTTCAGGGTTTAATCCTGGCACAAGGACACAGGGGGCAAACATCCGATGAGGATCGAAGCAATTTAAAAGATTGACGGAAAAAAGACATATATACAGATAGAGCCTAATGAGTCAAAATATTCCGTTTTGCCCTAAAAGTCCAGATGGGAAGTGAAACACGCCATTCAAAATCATGGCTTTTACCTGGACACACTGAGCATTTCTGAAATATACTATTATAATTGTGCATGTCTCACTAATTCGTTAATTCGCACGACCGTTACACCCTGCCAGTACCTCATAAATAATGGACTATTCCGTTTGGATTTCACGAAAGAGTGGAAAAAACACTGCTTGGCTTGAAGGAGAAAAAGAAACAAATACAAAAAGAAGGGGAAATGGAATTGTTTAACGCCTCCTGCCAATGCTTAAAAAATAATGAACTATTCCGTTTTGATGGCGTGGAAAAACAAACCACATATCAAAAATGCTACTTGGTTTCAGAGAGAAAATTAATGAATGAATGAAAGAAAGAAAGAAAGAAAGAAGCGTTTAACGGCAGTTGCAGTGAAGTGGAAAAGTTGTCATAAATTGATTTTATTATAAATAAATACATAAGCTATTATATATTATATTTTACATACATACATACATACATACATACATACATACATACATACATTCAAAATTCACCTTCATCCCTGCCGTGAGCCGACAGCTTAGTGGTAGAAGTTCCGACTGACGCCAATTCAATCGGGATTCGATACTAGCCAGAGGCAACCGGACGTAAAACCACACTGATGAACTGTGAAACAGCGAAACAGTCTGTCTGTGGATGACAAATATATATATATATATATATATATATATATAGTGCAACCTCGGTTCTTAAATGCCTCACATGTCAAATCGGTTTTCGAACAGAAAATTCGAGATGAAAATGCCTCGGTTATCGAACAAAATTTCGGTTCTCCGACAACATTGCCGAACCAAGTTGACCCGATCGGAATAATTCGCATGATTCCTTAACAATAAAAGTTACGCAAATGATAGACAGAGAAAGGTTTGACTTGGTTTGCTTTGCTTTGCTTTGCTGCCTATACACACACACACACACACACACACACACACACACACACACACACACACACACACACTATTTTGGCGGTTATTTTACCGGAAGTCGTTTATTTGTTTATTTATTTATTTGGGTTAAATTAATTTGCTTGTTTTTTTTATTTTTATTTTTTATTTTTTATTTTTTTTTGATCGGTGTTTTTATTAACGTAGTAAAAATTTGTTTATATAGCTTATTTAATAGTTTTGTTTTTGTTTGGGAAGATAATTAAAGCTATTTGTTCAATTTTTGGGTTGATTGTTGTAGTTTGTTCTAACTATTATTTTGGCCGGAACAGTTTTTAATTTGTTTATTACTTCATGTATTTATTTGGATTGATTATCTTTATCTGTTTTTTCTAACAACTAGTTTATCGGTATCGGTTGTTAGTTTATTATATAATTGGATGTATTTAGATCAATTTATTTTACTTGTTGTTATTTATTTGTTACGCTGTATATTTTCACTTTCTGGTTTTTGATTTTTAAGTAACGCAGTATTTTATTTATTAATTTTTTATTCATTTTTTGAGGAGAGAGTGTGTGACAGACATTGTCAAAATCAGAGAGGGAACGGAGAGATAGGAGTGATTTTAAATTTATTTTTATTACAATACAAAATAGTGAGGGGGGTAAGTACCAGACATTGACCTATTTAATATATATATATATATATATATATATATATATATGGCATCTCTAGTTTTAACAGTGAAGGTTAGAACGGGTGGAACTAAGGAATCTAGTTTGTCTGAACCCTTTCCTTGCAAATAGCATTAGAGCCGTGAGAGACATTTCGTCTGTATGAAAGAAGTGACTTGTAGGTTAGAAAATAATTCATCACTCACAAGGAAGCGGAGACTCTTTTGGGCTCTATTCAGGCTGGAAATTGAAGACTGGGTAAATACTGCCCATATAGGGCAGCAGTACTTCATATTAAACTTGATCTGGCTCTTGTAGAGGATAGCAGGAAGAAATCAAGTGCTTACCGGAGCGGTACAGGGAACCTTCGATTTTCCTAATATCTTTAGAGATGGACCCTTTGCACGAGTTTCGATCAGGGATTGGATCGAGGCACAATAGGTATTAAAAGCAAGGAACCTCCCTGACAGAACATCTCAATAGGTGAAAATTCAAGGTCCGCTCGGAGATGACCGTAAAGATGAGTAAGGTACATTTTTTGCTAATAAATGTCGTCTACGTAAGCATTGAATGATCTGATATCTCAATTTTGCATATAATTTCCCTTGGAGTATTTTTTTTTCGCCATTTTGGACGGTAAAAATCCGGTCTTATATGTTATCAAATGTGTTGGCTTGGATTAGCGATATCACTGCACTTTCTCGTGGTGTGCGAGACTGGATAGCTAACCATTGTTCCATGCCTGGCGTTCTGAATGGATTGTATTGCTTGACAATGACAGCATAACATAAACAGATTGATGACTAATGTAATTCTACATGCAGACACTTAGCAAATAGGATTTATCTTTATCGATATTGAACGGCTTTTTCTGAATTTCCTCGCCTAAAAACCGAGAAGGAGCAATATCGGAATTGATTCCTCGTCAAGAAAATTTGATTGGAGAAACTTCTTCTAAGTCAAAATATATCGCGAATGAGTCTGATAAAATTTGTTCATCAAATGTGTTCATCAAATGTGTTGATCGTCGATTTTCGATGTTTATTGATTACAAAGAAAAATGAAATCAGAGAGAGAGAGAGAGAAGGAGA
The DNA here is from genome assembly GCA_964036315.1 of Acanthosepion esculentum. Taxonomy (NCBI): domain Eukaryota; kingdom Metazoa; phylum Mollusca; class Cephalopoda; order Sepiida; family Sepiidae; genus Acanthosepion; species Acanthosepion esculentum. Next base: position 24,146,231 of record OZ038508.1, on the reverse strand, counting down.
GAGAAAGAGAGAGAGAGAAAGAAGGAGATAGAGAAAGAGAAAGAGAGAGAAGGAGAGAGAGAAAGAGAGAGAGAAAGAGAGAGAAAGAAGGAGAGAGAGAGAAAGAGAGAGAGAGAAAGAAGGAGAGAGAGAGAGAAAGAAGGAGAGAGAGAAAGAAGGAGAGAGAGAGAGAGAAAGAAGGAGAGAGAGAGAGAGAGAAAGTGAAATCTTCTTCGTTCGAAATATTTTCCAGTGCTCTATCTTCATGTGTTCTTTTAAATATATAATTTCACGCGATATATTTATCGTCACTTCTTATGAGAATGTTGTATCCAGTACTTTTTAAGTGGCACTCGATATATTATTTAGACAGTATCTTCATTTATATTGTTTTTCTGATACCATTTTGGTTGGGTTCTTTTTCTGATCTTTTATTTTCAAGTATCTATTGAATCCAGTCGTATTTATACGTCGCATTTACACGGTATCAGAACAGTATCTTTCTTTTTATTGCTTTCATCACAGCATTTTGACTGATATGTTCTAGATCCTTCCTCAGGTCTATGTTGCATTCTTTGGTCTTTTGATGATAATCTACAAATTATTCAAGTGTCTGTTACACCCAGTGGTATTTACACATCGCATTTAAAATTCATCAGAACAGTATCTTTCTTTTTATTGCTTTTATCACAGCTTTTTGACTGATATGTTCTAGATCCTTCCTCAGGTCTATGTTGCATTCTTTGGTCTTTTGATGATAATCTACAAATTATTCAAGTGTCGTTACACCCAGTGGTATTTACACATCGCATTTAAAATTCATCAGAAAAGTATCTTTCTTTTTATTGCATTTATCACAGCATTTTGACTGATATGTTCTAGATCCTTCCTCAGGTCTATGTTGCATTCTTTGGTCTTTAGATGATAATCTACAAATTATTCAAGTGCCTGTTACACCCAGTGGTATTTACACATCGCATTTAAAATTCATCAGAAAAGTATCTTTCTTTTTATTGCTTTTATCACAGCATTTTGACTGATATGATCTAGATCCTTCCTCAGGTCTATGTTGCATTCTTTGGTCTTTAGATGATAATCTACAAATTATTCAAGTGCCTAGTACACCCAGTGGTATTTACACATGGCATTTAAAATTCATCAGAAAAGTATATTTCTTTTTATTGCTTTTATCACAGCATTTTGACTGATATGTTCTAGATCCTTCCTCAGGTCTATGTTGCATTCTTTGGTCTTTAGATGATAATCTACAAATTATTCAAGTGCCTGTTACACCCAGTGGTATTTACACATCGCATTTAAAATTCATCAGAAAAGTATCTTTCTTTTTATTGCTTTTATCACAGCATTTTGACTGACATGTTCTAGATCCTTCCTCAGGTCTATGTTGCATTCTTTGGTCTTTAGATGATAATCTACAAATTATTCAAGTGCCTGTTACACCCAGTGGTATTTACACATCGCATTTAAAATTCATCAGAAAAGTATCTTTCTTTTTATTGCTTTTATCACAGCATTTTGACTGACATGTTCTAGAGCCTTCCTCAGGTCTATGTTGCATTCTTTGGTCTTTAGATGATAATCTACACCTTATTCAAGTGTCTGTTACACCCAGTGGTATTTACACATCGCATTTACACTTTATCAGAACAGTATCTTTCTTTTTATTGCTTTTATCACAACATTTTGGCTGACATGTTCTAGAGCCTTCCTCAGGTCTATGTTGCATTCTTTGGTCTTTAGATGATAATCTACACCTTATTCAAGTGTCTGTTACACCCAGTGTTTTTTACATATCAATTTTAAAATTTATCAGAACAGTAACTTTCTTTTTATTGCTTTTATCACAGCATTTTGACTGACATGTTCTAGAGCCTTCCTCAGGTCTATGTTGCATTCTTTGGTCTTTAGATGATAATCTACACCTTATTCAAGTGTCTGTTACACCCAGTGTTATTTACATATCGCATTTAAAATTTATCAGAACAGTATCTTTCTTTTTATTGCTTTTATCACAGCATTTTGACTGACATGTTCTAGAGCCTTCCTCAGGTCTATGTTGCATTCTTTGGTCTTTAGATGATAATCTACACCTTATTCAAGTGTACGTTACACCCAGTAGTATTTACACATCGCATTTACAATTTATCAGAACAGTATCTTTCTTTTTATTGTTTTTTTTTACCATTTGTTCTACCCACCTCCTGAGTGTGTATGATACGCTTATTGGATTTTTGACGTCACTCAATACATGTTTTTGTGCTGTATATTTCTGTATTACTTTTATCACAAAACAATGACACTTATATTCTTCGGCCTTACCCATATAAAGATACTGGTCATAATATTGTGTATAACGTCCAGCTGATGCTATATACACTTGAAGAATGCCAAAGAATATGACAGCTAAATGTTTATGATTCAAATAATAAGGATAGTAGTCCGAATACTAGATTCAACATAGAATTGAAAAAATAGCTGAGGAACATATGTTGTGGATTCCGGGAATGGAATCCTGCACAAATAAATAAACAACGCCAGTAATTGAGATAGAAAAATAAGTGTATTAAACGTAAGAATATATACTTGAAATGAAGATTAGTAGTCTAGGAAATGCAGGTTAGTATAAGGTATTTGTAAAAGTCTCTGTAAGTGAAGCCGTAATTATCTCTCTCGCTGGACTCTCGTATAACTCTCTGTGAACACCCTGTGTACTGTCTCAGTATCTCTCAGCCTGACTCAACGTATCTCAACCTGCAGGTATTCTCTCTGTCAGTATGGGTATACTTTGAACGAGTCCATCTTGTGTAAAAGGGGTCTGCCCCACAACAACATATATAAAACTTTTTTTTATTTAGCGTTCACCCAAGATCCAATCAGGGTCGAAAATTGCTGTATGGACATACAAAGGAAAAGAAAGTTCAAAATTTGAGGATATGTAGGATAGATAACAATTCACTCTAGACTTGAAGAGGTTAAAATTGTTGTAGTCGGGGAAGCATCCTCTCGGGAGTCTGTTTCCCGAAACTAGCGATTCTATCTTAGTAGAACTTCCTCCTTACCAATGGAATACAAAGGTAATACGTATGATTCAACTTTATGTACGTAGCATGACCGGTTTTAGCTGTAAATGTCGGTGAAACAAAGGAATGTAGCTCATCTAAACACTTGCTATGGAAATAGCGATAGTGTAATAAAAGGCTTGCGACCTTTCGTCTATGGGAAAGGGGCAGTATGTTTGAAGATAATTCACCACCCACGACTTCGCAAAAAAGCTTTTGAACTTTGTCATATCTGGAAAGTGTGAACTGGGCAACTCCAGCCAAGATATGGTAGCAATGCTTCATTTTTAGTCCAATCGAATTTTTGTAACGATAGAGCACGGTAGTAAGAGTTGATTACTTTGTGAGGCGGCAAAAGGAACCAACAACTTTGGCAACATCTTTGAATCCTATATATGAGTTCCACTTGAGGTCTAGAGAGAGCTTTAGCCCCAACTGAAAATTTAAGGCAAGGATCTTCATTAACAATACAATTTCTCACCATTGAGATATTAGATTTAGTGCATGCCTAGTATAGGATCCAGGTATTATTATTATTTTTATTATTATTAATTATAATCATTATTATTTATTATTATTATTAATTATTATTATTATTATTATTATTATTATTATTATTATTATTATTTATTATTATTATTATTATTATTATTATTATTAATTATTATTATTATTTATTATTGTTATTATTATTATTTATTATTATTAATAATAATTATTATTAATTATTATTATTTTATTATTATTAATTATTATTATTATTATTATTTATTATTATTATTAATTATTATTATTTATTATTATTATTATTAATTATAATTATTTATTATTATTAATAATAATTATTATTATTTATTATTATTTATTATTATTATATATTATTATTACTATTATTATTAATTATTATTATTATTAATTATTATTATTATTATTTATTATTGTTATTATTATTATTTATTATTATTAATAATAATTATTATTGATTATTATTATTTTATTATTATTAATTATTATTATTATTTATTATTATTATTAATTATTATTATTATTTATTATTATTATTAATTATAATTATTTTTTATTATTAATAATTATTATTATTATTTATTATTATTTATTATTATTATATATTATTATTACTATTATTATTAATTATTATTATTATTATTATTTATTATTATTATTTTTAATTATTATTATTTTTAATTATCATTCTTAATTATTATTATTAATTATTGTTATTATTATTAATTATTATTATTAAATATTATTATTATTTATTATTAATAATTATTTTATTATTAATTATTATTATTTTTTTATACTTATTATTAATTATTATTATTATTATTAATTATTATTATTATTATTTATTATTATTATTAATATTTATTATCAGTTATTATTATTAATTATTACTATTAATTATTTTATTATTATTATTATTATTATTATTATTATTATTATTATTATTATTATTATTATTATTTCCTTTTATTTCTGGTGTATCCTCATTTCTTTCCGGGTCCGGCCAGAGACCTACGGACATAAATGGCATCATGACATCGTCCACTGAGCAATTTTTACAAAAAGAATCGCACATATTTTACATAGATAAAGCTCTTAGTAAGGTGTGTGCTGGCTGTTTTATTTTTGTATTTCTTTAAGGCATAGGCTACCAGGAATCCCTTCAATGTGTCTATTGGAATCTTTTCCAACCAATTCGAGGGCTCCAACTACAATTGAAATTTTTATGTCCTCATGTGTTTTTGAAGATACAATTCAGTTGCAGGGGCTGCCATGTCAATAAGGTGTCGCATTTTGTCTTTGTGGCCTCTAATCAAGATGTCTGAACGATTAGCTTTGATTGGTCTGTCTGTGTGTATTGTAAAGTTCCATAAAATTGTAACAGGTCTCGGTGGTGTTTATGCAAATTCCTTGCCGTTTCCATTTCGTAAAAGTTGCAGATTTTCCAGTGCAGATATTGGCCCAATCTGCCATGCCGGGTTTTATATTCAGTGGGTGCCAATATCACACAACCTGATACAAGATGTTCAATTGTTTCTGGATATTTATCACAGAATCTGCATTTTGAGCTACCACAATTTTTCATTATATGTGCTTGATAATTTCAAGTTAGCAAGCATTGGTCTTGTGCATCAAGAGTAAAACTTTCGGTTTCAGCTTTTAACCCTACACTACGTAGCCACTGATGGGTAAGGGGTTTGTCTACGTCAACTTATTTGTTACGGGCAGAGTATTGACCGTGAAGCGGTTTATCTTGCCATCGTTTCTGTATCTGGTCGGTTACATTTGCCTTTGCTTTCTTTTTTAAGTATTTTGCAGCTGAAGTCGGTGTATCAGTCATTTAATGCATTTCTTTACCGATTTGAAACTCCATTTTGAACTTGTTGGCTTCCTTTATTACTGAATAAAGTTTCTTACATGTTTTATTATTATTATTATTATTATTATTATTATTATTATTATTATTATTATTATTTCCTTTGATATCTGGCGTTTACACATTTCTTTCCGGGTCCCGCCCAGGGACCTAAGGTTAGAAACGGCATCGTCACACTTTCCACTGAAAAAAAATAAAAATAAAAAAATAAAAAATAAAATAAAAAAAATAAAAAAGTTATTACATAGATAAAGCCCTTCGTAAAGTGTGGGCTGTACTTGTCAGAACAATTTTTGTGTCTCTTTGAGGCATGGACTTCCAGGGATCCCTTCAACCAGCCTACTGGAATCTTTTCCAACCAGTCCAAGGGCTCCAACTACAACAGGAATTGTTGATGTTCCCATGTGCCACATTTTTGAGATTTCTATTTCAAGGTCCTTGTATTTTGACAGTTTTTCGAATATCTTCAAAGATACATTGCAGTCTGCAGGGACTACCATTTTACACTTATTTTGTTTGTGGTCTTTAATAACAATGTCTGGGCGGTTGGCTTTGATTGTTCTGTCAGTGTGTATTGTGTAGTCCCATAGAATTGTAACAGGTCCTATCTCCGTAACCGGGTCAGGGTGGTGTTCGTACCAGTTTCTTTCAGTTTCCTTCCCATAGGAGTTGCAAATTTTCCAGTGCAGATATTGGCCCACTCTGTCATGCCGGGTTTTATATTCAGTGGGTGCCAATATCGTGCAACCTGATATAAGAGGATCAATGGTTTCTGGATATTTGTCACAGAATCTGCATTATGGGCTAACACAGTATTATTATTATTATTATTATTATTATTATTATTATTATTATTATTATTATTATTCAACCCAATGATATCACTTGAAGGAATTATTAAACAAATTGGATAATTTTCTTCAGCATTATTTCTGTAACGTTTTCTGCTAAATATATTAAATTTTATTGTCTAATTGACTGATCGGTTCGTTTTCTACGGTTTATCAACCCTGTGCAGGTTATTTAAAGCCATAATTTTTAAATTTAAAAAATAATAATAATAAAGTTTTAGTAATACAAGTCTTACTAATTAACACATAGCTGGGAGGAGAAGGGATGGATTTATATCTTTTCCAGGGTTATTTGCCCGTAAGTAAATATACGAACCCAGCTGGGATTGAAACTCGGCTCTCGGATTAATAATTCAAAGCCATTATCCATTACACCACCCGAACATCCAAGCTGCGAGCACATAATATTCCCCATATTGTTTAATTAAAGTGTCAATCAGGGGAAGACCGCTTACTGCACCTTTAGTGAAGCTTATCATCAAGAATATAGGGAGTATTCGATTCATGCCTTTTTAAAGATTATTTTCGCGAAATGGAACTATCAGACAGTAATGTAATTTATTAAAAGAAATCATGACAGAACGTGGCTGGGTACATATTCTACGAACGGCATGACAGAGAGAACGTGTGAAGACAGCTTTCTATTGAATACATCAAAGACAGGAAATTAAGAGATACTGACGGTATAAATAGGATCCTCTGAAGCTGTTTCTCCAAGGATCTGGGAAGTAAATCCTTCTGCCCACAAGTGGTCCACTGCTTTCTTTTTCTTTTCTTTTCATTTTGTCCTGGAGAAACTAAAAGCATAAATGCCCCAAACTATTTACTTTCACACAGCTCGATTTTCGCGGTTGTTGTTTTATTTTTCTTTACGAAGTTGCTGCCATGCAAGGCGAGCCTTGTCGTCGCTCATCGATTCCCGACATATTTCTTCAACTTGTTCTTTGTACTTCTCACCAATGAGAACCATTACCAACCCTGTTCCTCGATTCGTTGTTTTTCTTTCTGTCTAAAGACGATCGCATACACCAGCCAGACCTTCATTCACTGAATCGTACTTCTGTCCGTCCAGACACCCAGATTTACTTCAGAGTAGAACCCGTAAGGTCAGCATCCAATCATTGGGCAGTGTTTGTTAAATCAACCTTCTTGCCATATCAGGTTGGATCCATCTTGGTGAGCGTGCTGCCAGACGGGAACCTTGTGAAAGAACTTGTCAGTCTTTGCAAATAAAGTGTAGCGAGTGAACGACAAAAAATGAAATGAAATGAAGACGATCAAGCGGGAATGGAGTAGGGGAGGCAGGAAATGGAAGAATAGTGATGAAAGGATGATGGGAAGACTAAGCAAAGAAAGAAAGAAAGAAAGAAAGAAAGAAATAAAGAAAGAAAGAAAGAAAGAAAGAAAGAAATAGAGAGGGCGAAGAAAGGAAGGGCTAAACAAAGTAAGGTTAAGCGCAAAAGAAAGAAAGGACGAAAGAAAGAACGAAGAAAGCTCAAAAGAAAGAATGAAATGTAAAGGATGAAAGGGGGAAAAGGAAAAAACGAAAGAAAGATGAAAGAAAGAAATGTAAAGTGTGAAAGAAAGAACAAAAGACATAAATGTAAAGAGCAAAAGAAAGAAAGAAAGAAAGAAAGAAAGATGAAAGAAAGAACGGTAAAGTGTGAAAGAAAGAACGAAAGAAAGAAATGTAAAGAGCAAAAGAAAGAAAGACAGACAGAGAGAGAGAGAGAGAAAGAAAAAGGAAGTATATATCGTGAAAGGGCTTAATTGTGAAAGAAAGAAATATAAAGAGAGAAAAGGGGTGCATGAAAAAAAGAAAGAAAGAAAGAAATGTAAAGGGCGTAAGAAAAAAGACGAAAGAAAGAAAGAAAGAAAGAAAGAAAGAAAGAAAGAAATATATATCGTGAAAGGGCTTAATGGTGAAAGAAAGAAATATAAAGAGAGAAAAAGGGTGCATGAAAGAAAGAAAGAAAGAAAGAAAGAAAGAAAGAAAGGAAGAAAAAGAAAAAGGAAATATATATCGTGAAAGGGCTTAATTGTGAAAGAAAGAAATATAAAGAGAGAAAAGGGGTGCATGAAAAAAAGAAAGAAAGAAAGAAATGTAAAGGGCGTAAGAAAAAAGACGAAAGAAAGAAAGAAAGAAAGAAAGAAAGAAAGAAAGAAAGAAAAAGGAAATATATATCGTGAAAGGGCTTAATGGTGAAAGAAAGAAATATAAAGAGAGAAAAAGGGTGCATGAAAGAAAGAAAGAAAGAAAGAAAGAAAGGAAGAAAAAGAAAAAGGAAATATATATCGTGAAAGGGCTTAATGGTGAAAGAAAGAAATATAAAGAGAGAAAAAGGGTGCATGAAAGAAAGAAAGAAAGAAAGAAAGAAAGAAAAAGAAAAAGGAAGTATATATCGTGAAAGGGCTTAATGGTGAAAGAAAGAAATATAAAGAGAGAAAAAGGGTGCATGAAAGAAAGAAAGAAAGAAAGAAAGAAAGAAAGAAAGGAAGAAAAAGAAAAAGGAAATATATATCGTGAAAGGGCTTAATGGTGAAAGAAAGAAATATAAAGAGAGAAAAAGGGTGCATGAAAGAAAGAAAGAAAGAAAGAAAGAAAGAAAGAAAGGAAGAAAAAGAAAAAGGAAATATATATCGTGAAAGGGCTTAATGGTGAAAGAAAGAAATATAAAGAGAGAAAAAGGGAGCATGAAAGAAAGAAAGAAAGAAAGAAAGGAAGAAAGAAAGAAAAAGGAAATATATATCGTGAAAGGGCTTA
>OZ038508.1:24114653-24132153 GCA_964036315.1 Acanthosepion esculentum | reverse complement strand
TATATATATATATATATATTATTGTCATCCACAGACAGACTGTTTCGCAGTATCACAGCTCTTCAGTGTGGCTAGACGTCCGGTTGCCACTAGCTAGGATCGAAACCCGACTGAATTGGCGTCAGTCGGAAATTCTACCACTGAGAGAGAGAGAGAGAGAGAGAGAGAGAGAGAGAGAAATAGATAGATAGATAGATAGATAATATTAGTGGTCAGTATATATATATATATATATATATATATATATATATATATATATATATAGAGAGAGAGAGAGAGAGAGAGAGAGAGAGAGAGAGGTAGATAGATAATATAATATTTGTGGTCAGTATATATATATATATATATATATATATAGATAGATAGATAGATAGATAGATAGATAATATTAGTGGTCAGTATATATATATATATATATATATATATATATATAGAGAGAGAGAGAGAGAGAGAGAGAGAGATAATATAATATTTGTGGTCAGTATATATATATATATATATATATAGATAGATAGATAGATAGATAGATAGATACATAGATAGATAGATAGATATATGATGCTAATAAAATAGTGCTGAATGTATAATAATAAATATAAATATAATATAAATATAATATAAATATAATAACAGAGCTACAATTTAAATTAATAATAAATATACATTTTTGCCGTACTGGTAGCACATCTATTTATATATAATCTATTTAAATATTTAAATTATACAACGGTCAGATTTCAATCATCACAGTGAGGAAATATGTATATATATATATATATATATAGATAGATAGATAGATAGATAGATAGATAGATAGATAGATAGATGTGTGTGTGTGTGTGTGTGGAGAGAGAGAAGGGGGGTAGTTGAAGACATGTTTTGCGTAGACTAGCCACAAAAGCCGACCTAACATGGCTTAGATAACACAAAAGCGGATGGTCAAGGATTTTCATGTTCATATTATCCATCAACATTTCGCCACCTCGGCCTCTTGATTTCACACCATGGGTTACTACGTCTTAAGTGAAGTCCAGAGGCGAGCCCAGCTAGCGCCATCAAGGATCTCCTCACGGTCGTTCTTGTGAACGAGGTCAACCTGACCCGGACATTCACTCAATTCCGCCGACAATCAAAGACGTCTTCAAGGCTCAGTGTAGTTTTATTGAAAAATATTTCTCATTCTCATTTTCTTCCTATGTTGAATCTGTTTGTATTAATATATATATATATATATATATATATATATATATATATATATATATATATATATATATATTCATTTTCTGTTGCATTTCTTTGTTTATCTTTATATTATAATTTGTTTACAATAGCGCACCTGCTATATATACACAGAGACGGAATGGAACGGCGCGCCTGTGAACCTGTGTCGTCTTGTCGGTAGGTTCATAACATGATTGGCCTCGTTTAGTTTCATTACTAATTTACTTGGAGGGTTATTGCAGGGTGAAATCGCACCTGTATAGGGTCGCAGCACTTAGTAGAATTATAGTCGACATTTATGAACCCAAGTAGTTTTGGGATACCAATCCGCACAAACACACACACACACACACACACACACACACACACATATATATATATATATATATATATATATATATATATATATATATATATATATATATATATGTATGTTGTATGTATAAAATATGGGAAACATTACTTATTATATTACTTACCGTGTGTACTTAGGAATCAAGGCTTAATGTTTATTTTCCGTTTCACATCTCAAGATATTGTTTGAAACGTGAAACTGGCAATAACTATTCAGTGCTGATTCCTAGGTTTGCGTTTTTCCTCTGACATACAAACTCTCTTCTCTCTCACTCTCACTTTCTCTCTCTCTCTCTCTCTCTCTTTCGCCTCACACACAAATACACACTTCTAAATTTCTAGAAGTGGATTGTGAAAATAATGCGCTAAAATGGAATAGAAGGAAGGAAGAACAGATGAACGTAAGGAAGGAAGAAGGGAAGGAAGGAAGGAAGGACGAACAGAAGGAAGGAAGAACAGATGAATGTAAGGAAGGAAGAACGGAAGGAAGGATTGAAGGAAGGACGGACGAACAGAAGGAAGGAAGAACAGATGAATGTAAGGAAGGAAGAACGGAAGGAAGGAAGGAAGGAATAACAGGGGAATGTGAGGAAGGAAGAACGGAAGGAAGGAAGGAAAAAAGTAATAACAGAAGGAAGGAAGAACAGATGAATATAAGGAAGGAAGAACGGATGGAAGGAAGGAAGGAAGAACAGATGAACGTAAGGAAGGAACAAAGGAAGGAAGGAAGGACGAACAGAAGGAAGGCAGATGAATGTAATGAAGGAAGAACGGAAGGAAGGAAGAACGGAATGAAGGAAGGACAGATGAATGTAAGGAAGGAAGAACGGAAGGAAGGAAGGAAGAACGGAAGGAAGGAAGGACAGATGGACGTAAAGAAGGAAGAACAGAAAGACGGAAGGAAGGACGAACAGAAGGAAGGAAGGAAGGAAGGAAGGAAGGAAGGAAGGAAGGACAGATGAACGTAAAGACGGAAGAACGGAAGGAAAGAAGGAAGGAAGGACGAACAGAAGGAAGGAAGGAAGGAAGGACAGAAGGAATGAAAGATGAAAAGAATTTAGGAAGAAATGTGGGTTGAGAAAAAGGAAACAAGAATACGCTAAAAGTGGAAGGAAGGAAGGAAGGAAGGAAGGAAGGAATGGTACGTCAGAAGAATGTATGAAAGGAAGGAAGAAAAGCTGGTTGAGAAAACGGATCGAAGAACACGCTAAAATGGAAAGGATGGAACGAAGTTAGGTCGGTAAGTAGGTATGAATGTTGAGAAAAACGGAGAAATCACCAAGAATGGAATGGAAAACTCAAGAATAACTTCAGTAACTGAGGATTGAGTGATTGATTTGTTTTTAGGGTTTATTAACCATTCGCTGGTTATTTAATGCTAGAAAATACTTTTCGACTGCGATATTTTTTTAGATAATAATAATAATTTACTGATATAAGTCCTACTAAATAACCTATAGCTGCGGTGGGGGGAGGAGTTGGAGTCATACTTTCCTCAGTGGTATTTACGCGTAATTGAATAAAACGAACCCGATTGGAATTGGAACTGTGAGTTCCAACTCCGTTATGCATTACAACATGCGATCAGCCACGCTTACAGCAACTGGAATTCCCAAGCGGTTACGCATCTAGGTACTGACCAGACTTGACGTTGCTTAACTTCGTACGGGAATCGGTGAGTCAACGTGATATGGCCGTGAGCTTCAGGAAAAGAGGAAGGAGTAGAACAGGAAAAGGCTGAAGCAGAAGGAAGAAATTAGTGGAGGTTACTACGGAGCTGCCCAGTCTCCCACGGTCTTGATAGCGGTCAAAGGCGTCTCCGAATCCTTGTTGGAGAAGAATTATTTTCCAACTTCCAAACTCTGCCTCTCACAGGCGGTATGTGGAGAGTCTCTTACTGCTCTGTCGCTACTACGATAGAAAGTGCTCAAACAAAGTATATTCGTTGGTTCCGTCGGGTCTGACCTTTACGGCTAAGACCCGACATGCTACTTACATTGTAGCAAACCATCCACATTCCCTGCGTAATCCATCAAGTTCAAGTCAAGAATGAACCGCTATCTTCCGCTGCCTTCCATATAAACTGTCCCTTAGCGTAACCCTCTAATTCGTGTGGCCCCAGAGCCTTGTACAGGATGAAGCTTACTGTAAATGAAGGTGAGTCAGGGAAGAAAGAAGGTTGTAAAGAAAGAATGCAATATGTAACAAAGAAAGAAAGGATGATAAAAGGAGAGACGAGATAAAAGAAAGAAAGAAAGAAAGAAATGATAAAAGGAGAGACGAGATAAAAGAAAGAAAGACAGAAAGAAAGAAAGAAATGATAAAAGGAGAGAGGAGATAAAAGAAAGAAGGAAATAAATGATAAAAGGAGAGAGGAGATAAAAGAAAGAAGGAAATAAATGATAAAAGGAGAGAGGAGATAAAAGAAAGAAAGAAAGATAAAAGGACATAGGAGATGCAAGAAAGAAAGAAAGAAAGAAAGAAATGATAAAAGGAAAGAGGAGGAGAAAGAAAGAAATGATAAAAGGAGAGACGAGATAAAAGAAAGAAAGAAAGAAAGAAAGAAACGATAAAAGGAAAGAGGAGATAAAAGAAAGAAAGAAAGAAAGAAAGAAAGAAAGAAAGAAAGAAAGAAAGAAAGAAAGAAAGAAAGAAAGAAAGAAATGATAAAAGGAGAGAGGAGATAAAAGAAAGAAAGATAAAAGGACATAGGAGATAAAAGAAAGAAAGAAAGAAAGAAATGATAAAAGGAGAGAGGAGGAGAAAGAAAGAAATGATAAAAGGAGAGACGAGATAAAAGAAAGAAAGACAGAAAGAAAGAAAGAAATGATAAAAGGAGAGAGGAGATAAAAGAAAGAAAGAAAGAAAGATAAAAGGACATAGGAGATAAAAGAAAGAAAGAAAGAAAGAAAGAAAGAGAGAAATGATAAAAGGAGAGAGGAGATAAAAGAAAGAAAGATAAAAGGACATAGGAGATAAAAGAAAGAAAGAAAGAAAGAAAGAAAGAAAGAAAGAAAGAAAGAAATGATAAAAGGTGAGAGGTGATAAAAGAAAAAAATAAGATCATAAGGAAAGGAATTTGGGAAAGATATAAGAATGGAAGAAAAGAAAAGTTATTTAAAAAGGAAGAAAAACAAGAAAGATAGTTGAAAAGGCGAAGAATTGTTTCTACTACTCGAAAGAGAAAATTAAAGAATTATTCTTTCCGAAGATAAAAATGAGAAGAAAAAATAGAATTTGTGAAAGAAAGATCGAATAAAAATGAAAATAAAATATATAAACTCTCCCTTCTTCGCTTGATTCTTTCATGCTCCAAATCCACTGCGTCTTTCATCTGTTCTCGCTACCGCACCCTCATTCTAGAAAATAAAAAAAGACAGGTGAATAATTAAATCGATTGAAAAAGAGACAAGTAATTTCCATTAATGATTGGAATTAACAGTGTTATATAGCTTTTAATATCTCTTCAGGCCAACTTATCTAATCAGGATATAATGATGGCGAAGAAAGACCGAAGGCGCCGTTTCTTCTGGGAAGAAAAGGCCTGGCTGAGACGTGGGAAACAAAATAAAAATGAGATGGTTGGTGGTGAAAGGTAAATGAAAGCATTTCTAACAGATAACATGAATGGAAATACGTAAAAAAAAAAAGAAAACACGTTAAAAATGGAAGAATTCGTATGCGGCTTACATTGGTTACAGAGGAAAGTAAGAAATGGTAAAAGTGTGATAGACAGACAGAAAACACATTGTAAAAAATATATATAGTTAGCGCCAGGTAATCGAGAACAAATTCCGGGCATCCTACCCTCCAATGGAGAAGAAACCTGAAGCAACAGAAATGTTGTTCTACAGAAAGATGCTGAGAATACCATGGACCGAACATGTGAGCAATGACGAAGTCTTAGAGAAAATGGAAACACTATGACTTAACACCAAAAAGAGACATAACAAGGAAAGTGGACTTAGAAATATTTTTCTATTCCTAGAAACGAGTACTGAACTGTTATGTGATATCAGTTCGCCTATATTGCAATGGGTTCTGGGCAATCACTTCAAAGACGAAGAAAAGACTTGAAGCAAAAGAAATACAGCTCAACAGAAGGATGCTGAGAATACCATGGACCGAACATTTGAGCAACGAAGTTTTATAGAAAATGCAAACAAAAGGGATACGTTTACATATCACCAGAAAGAGGAAGTTGAAAATGTCTACGGCACATAATAAGGAAAGAGGGCTTGGAAAATTTGATACTCACAGGACAGATTAAAGGCAAGGAGGACAGAGTAAAACAATGCATAATCTACCAATTAACTTGAGTAAATGGATCACACGATTTAAAGGGAGATTTAAAACAAGACAAAATTTATTACGAGCTACAAAGAAAAGGAAATTGTGAAGAGACGTGATCCTGAATAATAATAATAATAATAATAATAATAATAATAATAATAATAATATGTGAACAACGAGAAGAAATATTAAGGAAAATAAAAACAAAAAAGACACTTAGAATCAGAATGTTTCGGTTTGTGTGACGTCATGTGTTTACGTTTAAATACGCTTCGAGCAGATATGATCGTTCGAAGTATATCATGGAAGATTGTAGTTTAAAAGCAGTAAAATTGACCTTGCTAACTAGACGCTCCTCTGAACGGGTAGAGCACGTCAGGCTATATGACGGTTCTGTGTAGGATACGGGTTCGATTCCTGTCGGAGTACGCACATTTTCTAGGAACATTTCTTGGACGTTCAGACTGGTTAATACTGTTTATTATAAACAGAATATTTATCTAAATACATGTGTCCATATAAATAACGTATAACAATAAACTTTTTCGTAGTGTGTGACGCCAAAGTTAGGTATGTATTTAGAGATTGAGAAACGAATGTAGAAAATGACTAGATGAATAATAAAAAGAGAGAAATATGATAAAATTATGAGAAATATTTGGTAAAAAAACTGGTTAACACAGAATAAAATGAATAAAAAAGAACATGCATTTGACTTTACGAATCGGGGGAGAAAAGGAAGAAAGTATAGTATAAATAGTCGTGGGAAATTTTTATATAAATATAAAGAAAGTGTGGGATAAAAAAAATCAAAAAAGAAACAAGAAATTCAAGTCAAACAAAGCAAAGTTCAAGCCAACGTCAACTGTGAACGAAACAAAAAATATGAAATGAGCAGACGACACAGGGGACAAAAACGAGGAAAAAAAAAAAAAGAAAACAGTCAGCGAAATGAGTGAGAAAATATATGAATTAGAGAGAAACAAGATAGAAATTGTGTGACCGACTCCAAAACGCGAATTATACGTCTCAACAGTAATATCCCCAACCTCACGCATCCTCTTGCGCAAACACGCATGCGCAACATGACGTGCCTGGTAAACAGTAATCTTCGCGAGAAGATGAATGTAAGATAAACGTCAAATGTCGTATTTATTAGCATCTCGTCTGTGTGTTTGCCCAAGCTAAATGTGTCGCGGAGGATGATCTGGGATTTTTTTTTTAAACAGCGGTGTGTTTTTATTGCATTTTTATTATCTGACTGTTGACACAGTATATAGAGTGACAGCAAGTCTCCACATATTTCAAGCATTGTTCTCTGTATCTTAGCAGACCCCAGGACTGGTTTCACAATCTCAACCCTTCCTGAAACTTATAATTCCTTTACTCTCAAGACTTTTCCACTTGCATCAGTTATGATAGGCAAGAACCAAGCTTGATAATATTTCTTTTTATATTAGAATTCAGAAAATATAAGGCTCGAGAGGGTTACTGCTAAAATGGCGATGATGAATGCGGTGTGTGATATGAATCAAAGTAATGATTATGAGGACAAGGAGAATAGATGAGGTCGTGGTCAGATCCTTGTATTTTCGGTTTCCTTAATCTTCACCATTTGGTACGCAAAAAATCCACTACTACCATCTGGCAGATTCTTTTGGGTTTTTTTGGGGGGTGGGGGGTTTCTTAGCTCTAGTCTTGGATGGTGTGTTAGGTCAAAAACCCCAAATTATTTTACCTGCTTTATTTACTATAGTAAATAAAGCAGGTAAAATAATTACCTGGAATAATTACCTTCTCTACCCTCTCCCTAGCACCACGCCCGGGACGTGTAAGAGACTGCATCTCATCTCCGGAGTGGCAGCTATATATATATATATATATAACCGCCTGTATCAAAAATCTTATCCACGCCTGCAAACTGCATGCACGTATGGAACTACTCAGTTTAGTAACCGAGATTAACCTTAAGTCATCTCGATGATGCAGCCATCTTCTTTGATAGTCTGTTCTTAATTACTTACAATGTCTATTCCGACATTATACTAAAAATATATAGATGCTACTGGAACTGCTTTGCGACCCACGTTTTTGAAACTTCAATAATCCGAAATGGTATTAACAAAGAAGCATATACAGCCTTGGCCAAAATTATGGAGCACCAATGAAAAATCGAAATTATGATTCACACTTATATATCTAAAGGTTAAGAATAGTGGAGTAAACATTAATAACCACAATCAATATTTGGTATGTCCTCCTTTTGCCTTAATAACAGCTTTTATTCGTTTTTGCATATTATTGACTAAGTTGTTGCAGGTGGTAGGATCTATTTTCTGCCACTCTTCATGTAGTTTGGCCTCTAATTCTTTTTTTGATGAGCATTTGTGCATTCTCACTCTTTTCCCTAAATGGGACCACAAAGGTTCAATGGGATTTAGGTCTGGGGATTAAGGTGCCACTTCATCACTGTAATCCCTTTTTTCTCAAACCAACCTATTGAAACTTTTGACGTATGGCATGGAGCATTGTCTTGTTGGAAGATTACATCACTTGGAATGTTATTATTAAATATTTTAGTCAGAGGTTCGGTAAACTTGGTCCAGCGTGTTAGTATAAATTGTGGAGTTCATTCTGCCCTCACATGAGTACAACATTCCAGTGCCTGAAGAAGCCATGCAGCCCCAAACCATTACGCTTCCTCCTCCAAATTTTACAGTTGGAACTACACAATCAGGATGAAATGCCTCTCCTTCCCTACGGCAAACATAAACCGCTCCAGGAGTGCCAAAAATCTGATGAAAAAAAAAGAATTTGTTACATTTTTTGAATAAATATTATGGATGTGTATTCACATAAAAATTTCAATTATTACATCCAAAGTTTAGTAAAGAGAAGCTGTTAACTTACCTCAAAGTTACTTTCGTCAGACCAAACAATTTTGCCCCAATCATCAGGTGTCCAATTTTCATGGTTTTTTGCAAATTCCAGTCGTTTTTTCTTGTTGGCCTGAGACAAGTATGGCTTCTTCCTGGCTTTGCAACCTTTTAATCCCACTTCTAATAACCTTCTTCTCACTGTTTGAGCTGATATGTTTTTGTTTGCACCCTCCCTAAGTTCAGCAGCAAGCTCTGAAGAACTTTTCTTCCTATCTGCAAGGGATGCTCTTTTCAAAGATCTGTCTTCCCTGGCGGTTGTAGACTTTTTACGGCCTTGTCCTTTTCTGTTTTTGAAAGACTTTGTTACCTTGTACCTTTTAATCGTTGTTTGAACCCCCTTCCTTGAACATTCCATCTTCCTGGCAATTTCTACCTGAGAATATCCTTCATCAGATAAAGCAACAATTTGTGCCCTTTTAATCTCTGAAAGCTGCTTCTTTGGAGGCATTTCCAATTAAATATTCTATTATAGCACTGGTAGGAATCAAATATTACCCGAAAATTACGAAACAATCTTTAGTATGACAATAAATCATTTTGAATATTGGAATGAATTTAGTATGAAACCCAGCTAAAGCTCTTGAGAGAGGGTTTAAAGCAAAAAAAATACTACAATCTACTGTTAAATATTTTACATTTGCTCTCAATTGTTCACTGTACGATTCTTAACCTTTAAATACGTAGGTTTAAACTATTACCTCAATTTTTTTTTATAGGTGCTCCATAATTTTGGCCATGGCTGTATTTTTTTTTACAAAAGCTGAGTGGCAGTCTCTCACATGCCACAGGGTGAGAATGTAAGGTCCATATAGAGTATAAAATATTAAGTAATATAATTTCAGTTCTTAAAAATCGGTACTTCATTTGAAATTGAAGAAATTATAATTACCAATGTAAATGTCTTTTTCTTCTTATATGCCGTATCCCTTCAGGTCGTAGGCGATCATGGCTCTCCACACCCACCTATCTCTTGTAGCTCTCAATGTTTCGTCGCTCTGCCACCTTCTGTCATACACTTGCTTAAGCCCGCCAGGTATGTTATCGTTGCTTTCCCTCTATTCGACCTGTGAGTATCAGATTCTCCAAGCCCTCCTTTCTTATTACGTGTCCCAAAAATTTCAGCTGCGTCTTCTAGATGTTAAGTAAAAGCTTCCTCCTTGTTTGTCCGTCCTGGGTATGACGCTAAACTACATCCACGCCCTGGGTAAGACGATAAACTACGTCCAACAGCAAGGCCTCTGATCAGGAGGCTTTGAGGAGCATGGAACCTCCTCTTAATTGCTGGTGTTCCCAGGTCCACCCTGACCCGGGGTGGTAGCACCTGTTAGGGTCCCAGCTATGGGCAAATAGATAACCTCGAAACTGAGGTAAAAAGCATTATAAAAGTGTAAAAATAGGTTTTAATACCAGAAATACTTTGTAAAAAATTATTACCAGAGATAAATGTTTGAAGAAAAAAATATTACCAGCAATACTTTTTTGAAAAAATAATATTACCAGCTATATATTTTTGAGGAAAAAAATATTAACAGAAATAGATTTTTGACAAAACAAAAATATTACCAGAAAAAAAAGTTGTTGGCATTAAATGACCCATTGAGGTTGATATACCGTAAAACAAACCAAACCAAACCAAACCTGCTTTTTTTAATTCTTCCCAAAACCTCATTATTGCTCAACATCTCTGTCCATGATATTCTCAGCAACCTTCTGTAGGACCATACCTACGTTGCCTTGAGTCTCTTCTTCATATCCAACATGCACTGTCGTAAAGGAGGACAGATGTCACGTAGCAGCTCAATACTCTTTTCTTTGTTACCAAAGAAATCCTCCTGTCTCGCGATACTCTGCCTAGCTTTTGGAATGCGTCCTTCGGATCTCAGCGTCGCACTTACTGTCCTCCGTCAAAACACTTCCCAGATATTTAAAATTCCGCTTCTGCTTGATTTTAGGGTCCCTTACCTGCAAATCGCATTTCGGGCTCATTCTTTTACTGAAGGACATGCATTATTACTGAAATGATAATTTATTAATGATAATTTATAAAATGATAATTTATTAATGATAATTTATAAAATGATAATTTATTAATGATAATTTATTAATGATAATTTATAAAATGATAATTTATTAATGATAATTTATTAATGATAATTTATAAAATGATAATTTATTAATGATAATTTATAAAATGATAATTTATTAATGATAATTTATAAAATGATAATTTATAAATGATAATTTATAATACTGAAATGATAAAACGTGAACTCATTAGAAGAGGTATGTGTTCTGGGATTCAAATAACTATTTTTTATAAATAAATGCACCTAGCTGGTTCTAAAGTAATAAAACATAAATATGACAGAGTAGGAACGGGAAAACATTAGAAATTGTGCAAATGACTTAGGATCGAGAATATAAAGAATGTTTTTACAAAAAAAAATCTGCTTTTAAGTTTTGAAATTTTAAATTATTAAAGCTTGAAAGCGTGGGTTCTAATTTCGTCACCGATCTTCGGGTTGTGTATATTGATACTTAATTTCATCGAGTGCCGATAGCTTATGTAAGCTTATACGCCTGATGCCAAATCGGTCGCGTTTCGATCCCGGCAATCGGATGTCTAGACACACTGATGAGCTGTGATACAGCGAAACATGTTAGGTTATTTTGTGTACATGGTGTTTACTAGTGAGCCAACCAAAATGAGCTGACTCGTTTTATAGTTTATCAAGAGAAGGTTAACCAATCAGAAGACGTGGAATATTCAATCCGACGTGTATAAAGGCGGCCATTTTGTTTTTTTTCTTGTCGGAATATCCACTGCTAACATGTCAGATGAAAGACCTGCAGAACTATGCTTTTCTACTCTCTCCGAATATCCATTACCAACCTCTGGTATGGAAGACCTTAAGAATTCCTGAATAGCTGCTACTACACATTGGTGCTGTTTCATTGAACAAATTAATTACTGCGTTGGATTTCTACATGCAGACTACGGTGATCATGTTTTACATTGGTTATGAGCGCAGATTACGACTGTATTTTGACGGGAATGAATCCAGTTATGAATTGTGGGAAACGAAATTCTTAGGCTACCTTAGAATACAAAAAACTTCATGACATCATCCTTTGCCAAGATGACCAGAAGGAAGACGATGATTTTATGGAAAGAAATGCGACTGTGTTCGCTGAATTAATACAATGCCTGGATGACAGAAGTTTGTCTTTAATAATGCGAGAAGCCAATGACAATGGACGCCGGGCGCTACAGATATTGCGTGAACACTACTTACCAAAAGGTAAGTCTAAAATTATTGCTTTATATACTGAACTAACTGCGTTAAGGAAACGGGAGAATGAATCCGTAACAGATTATATTATACGGGCTGAGAATGTCACAAATGCCTTAAAAATATCAGGTGAAGCTATTTCAGATGGGCTGTTAATAGCCATGGTTCTAAAGGGATTAAAGATAATAATAATAATAATGATGATAATAATAGAAAATCAAATATCATCTGCTTTCGTTGTGGTATAGTCGGGCATATACGTGCGAAATGACAATTTTATAAAAGGAGTGATTTTTGTAAAAATGTAAAAGCTTTTTCGAATGAGCGAACATATGCCTTTTTCGTTTGAGTTGGATACTATACTCAATAATAATAATTATTACCTAGTCGATACGGGTGCAATAAATCATGTAATTGCAGATAAAACAAAATTTATTAATTTTGACCCCTATCGGAACTAAAGTTATTAATTTAGTTTTAAAAAGGGGCAATGCCTGTATTTATTTACGAGATACTAATGGAAATATTTGTAAATGTTTATTAAAAAGGGCTTTATACATCCCTAAATTTAAACAAAATATTTTCTCGGTTCAGTCTGCTGTTAAAAGTGGTGTTAAAGTTAATTTTCACCGAGTCAATTCAAAGTTGATATACCCAGATTGAACTGAATTTAATATACAACAAAATGGACGTTTATATTATTTGAAAAGTATTAAATCTGTGAAAACAGCCACCCACGACTTAGGATGTTAAAAAAATTAGAAGAACACGTTACTGGAATAAAAATTACATCTTCAAAGGGCTTACAACATTGTGACACATGTATTAAAGGGAAAATGACAAAGTATAGAAATAGGGATCGAATCCCAAAATCAACAGATATCTTGTTCAGTTTATTGCAAATAAGCGGGTCCAATTTCATCAATGGGTATAGGTACTTATGCATATGTATTAAACTTTGTGGACGAATATTCAGGACTTATGATATATTTTCTGAAAAACAAATCTGATACTTTACAAGCTACAAGAACGTATTTATCTGATATTTCACCTTATGGAAAAGTAAAAATAATTAGAACAGATAATGGTGGAGAATTTACTTCTGATGATTACGAATATCTCCTAATAAATGAAGGCATTAAACATGAGAGGACCAGCCCCTATTCGCCGCACCAGAATGGAATCACTGAACGTAGTTGGCGGACGCTTTTTGAAATGGCTAGATGTTTGCTAATAGAATCTAAGTTACCCAAAAATCTGTGGGTCTATGCATTAAATACAGCCGTATATATAAGAAACCGTTGCTATAATTGTAACATTAAAAAAGACTCCTTACGAAGCTTATACGAATTACAAACCCAACTTTAAAGGTATGCATACTTTTGGTATAATTTTGCGACCACAGGGCAAAATTTGACCCAAAAAGTAAACGAGGCATATTTATTGGTTATGACGGGGCAAGTCTGGCCTATATTATTTATTTCCCAGAAAGTAAAATAATAAGGAAAATGAGATGCGTCTGATGTACAGATTCCTTTGAGCAAGTAAAGGATCCCGAAGAAAAGAATATTAATTGTGAGGAGCTGGTCCTACACGAATAAATATGGCCTAATTATGAGATAAAGCCTATAAATAGAAAACACGTTCAGGATCCACAATTAGAGGAAGGTGTTATATCAGACGATAAAGATAAGGAAAAATCAGGCGCAACCCTTGAATTAGAAGAAAATACAACCAATGAGGGGGGACAAATTCCGCGTTATCCAACTATAATTAAAAGAAAACCAGGCCATTTTGGAATGGATCAATGTAATATCTGTGACAGTGACTGTTGCTACTCGGTGCAATGTAGCCAGAAGAACTATCAAGAAGACATAAATTCTGATAATTCCAAACGATGGATAGCCGCCATGCAAAAAGAAATGGAATCTTTAGTATCAAATGATACTTTTGAATTGAAAAAAAACCCCGGATGATAAAAATATTATCAGCAGCCGTTGGGTTTATACTGTAAAGCAAACGGATGGTTCGGCAGTGTATAAGGCTCGTTTTGTAGCTAAAGGATTTTCGCATATATACAGGGAAGATTATGTAGAAACATTCAGTCCAACAACAAACATGACAACAATAAGAATTTTAATGAAAATGGCTGCGCATTATGGCATGGATATACACCATATGGATGTCAAAGGAGCAGATTTGAATGCACCAATTGACTATGAAATATACATAAAACCGCCAGAAGGTTTTGAAAAAGTTGACAATTATGTATGGAAACTCAAAAAGTCACTATATGGACTGAAGCAAATCGGGAGAACGTGGAATAAATTACTACATTCCTATTTAATTGAACAACCTTTTGAGCCCTCCCCGGTGGACCCGTGCCTGTACACAAGGACATTTAATAATGAAATATTAGCAATTATGATTATTTGGGTCGACGATATGTTAATGGCTTCAAAATGTAAAGCTACTCTATTAAAAATTTAAAATTCCTTAAATATAAGGTTTAAAATGACCGACTTGGGTCGAATATCATGGTTTCTTGGTATACAGTTCGAATTTAAGGACAACACTATTACAATGAATCAATCCAGATACATCGATAAACTCTTATCAAAATTCGACATGCGAAATTGTAAAACGCGGACTACTTCATGTGAAATGGATTTAAACACAATTATGAATAATGAAGATGGTATAGCGGCGTGTGTGAAAGAATACAGAATGTTGATAGGAAGTCTTATTTACGTCATGACATCAACAAGGCCAGACATCTGCTATACGGTTACTAAGTTGTCTCAAAACTTAAATAAACCAAGGACTGTGCATTTAACAAGAGCTAAGCAAGTATTACGTTATTTAAAGGGAACTAAGAATCAGTGCCTAGTATTTCGACAATCAAAAAACCCACTACAACTGGAAGGATTTTGTGATGCTGATTGGGCAAATTCACCAGATCGTAAAAGTATCACAAGATATTGCTTTAGATTGGCAAAAGATAATCCAATAATTAGCTGGACATCTAAGAAACCGGGGATGATTTCACTTTCGACCTGCGAAGTAGAATACGTTGCATTGTCGCAAGCAACACAAGAGGCTATTTTTCTTAAATCACTAATAAAAACTATTAAAACACTAATAATAAGTGAGCCTATAACTATTTACTGTGATAATCAGGCTAGTATTGCTTTGGCTAAAAATCCAATAATACATCAAAGATCAAAGCATATTGATATTAAATATCAATTTGTTAGGGATCAGGTACAAAAGAAAGCAGTACAAATTGAATATGTTAAATCGAAAAATAACATGTCGGATTTGTTTACAAAGCCAATTACAAAATTGAAATTACGGGCTTTCATTCCTCTCATATTTGGTACTGACTTATAAGGTTCTCTTATAGTCCTGGGTAAGACGTAAAACTGCATCCATTAGTTACTGTCCTATAGTCCTGCGTAGGGCGTAAAACTGCTTCCATTAGTTATTGTCTTATATTGGGGTATAAATGTGAATAGTCCAACTTTTAGCCCAATCCTCCTCCTAAATAACTCTCAGAATCACTCTGGCCCGGAGTGATAGTGACTGTTTTAATGGGTCCCAGCTATGGGTAAAATAACAACTTTTTCTACCTTTTTTTTGTTGTGATCACAACCTAAATTTATAATATTGTTATTAATGTTTGTTAACCTAAAGTACTTAACAGTGAACAAATGATATAACTAATTTTGGCGGATATTAATTTTTCATTTAAAAAAAAATCATTTAATGAATATTAAGAAGAGAAAAAAAAAAATTATTTGATGAATGCTAAAAAAATAAATAAATAAAGTAAAAAAATTCCTTTTATTATTACTAAAGTATTTGTTCCATATAAATATTGACTTTACTAATATTTTGAAAGAAGATTCCATAATGTACCCAAAAAGGGGGGTGTTAGGTTATTTTGTGTACATGGTGTTTACTTGTGAGCTAACCAAATATAGCTGATTCATTTTATAGTTTAACCAATCAGAAGACGTGGAATATTCGATCAGATGTGTATAAAGGCGGCCATTTTGTATTTTTCTTGTCGGAATATCCACTGCTAACTTGTCAGACGAAAGACCTGAAGAACTATGCTTTCCTACTCTCTCCGAATATCCACTGCTAACCTCTGGTATGGAAGACCTTAATAATTCCGGAATAGCTGCTACTAGACATTGGTGCTGTTTCATTTAACAAATCAATTACTGCGTTGGATTTCTACATGCAGACTACGGTGATCATGTTTTACAAAACAGGCTTGCACACACACACACACACACACATATATATATATATACATATATATATATATTATAATATTTTTAAAAAAATATGATTCCTTCGCTACATAAGAGTTCTCATGTTTCAAAAACGAGACCCGGAACCCTCAATATTTAAAATGAAGTTGAATTAACGTATCGAGTCCCGTTTCAAACTCAAGCGAAAATTTAGGAATAAGCTATCTTGTGTTTTGCGCGTGAATTTCATCTGTGCTTACAATTAACAATAACACATTTCTTAAAATATCTTTCGGATTACATCTATTCTTTCGTTGTCCTGTTATTACCTGGATGTAAAAAACAAATATATTTTCATACCTGATGATATCTGTATATACAGATGAAAGCTTGTAAAAAATAAAAAAAGACCTTATGCAACTGGAATTTATAAACAGGGATCATAACATTCATCTACAGGTTCGGGGTTAATGTCATTTATTAAATTTGTTTCCGAAGATGTATTCTCGCCATTTATATCATTAACTTCAATATTTGTTTTTTATTTGAATGATTCATGTAATGTAAATTGAACTGCACTACATACTTGATATATATATATATATATATATATATATATATATATATATATATATATATATATTCTTCCTCCTATTCTATTGCTATTGTTGAAAGTCCTCAAGAGGTGTAGTTTCTGTTACAGCTCTTAGTTTGCGATTATGTAGCGCCAGTACACAACGTAGGAAGAAGGATGGTCTTTGACAAGATCCACAGGTTTCACTTGCACAAAGCCATTTTAACAGTGATCTTAGAAGAAGATGAGGAAGAAAAGCTTTCAACTTTTTGGTAATACCAGAACATAAAAGAAATACCTTTAATAATGTCACACAAAGAGAGTTGCAAACTAAACACATTGGTAATATCAGAACATAAAAGAAATGCCTTTAATAATGTTACAAAAAGTGATTTGCAAACTAAACACATTCGTAATATCAGAAAATAAAAGAATTACCTTTAATAATGTCACACAAAGAGACTTGCAGACAAAACACATTGGTAATATCAGAACATAAAAGAAATGCCTTTAATAATGTTACAAAAAGAGATTTGCAAACTAAGCACATTCGTAATATCA
>OZ038508.1:24094653-24107153 GCA_964036315.1 Acanthosepion esculentum | reverse complement strand
ATAGATCATGTATTTGGTGCCATATCATAGCACATAAATTTGAAGCCTCGTCATAGATCATGTATTTGGTGCCATATCATAGCACATAAAATTGAAGCCTCGTCATAGATCATGTATTTGGTGCCATATCATAGCACATAAATTTGAAGCCTCGTCATAGATCATGTATATGGTGCCATATCATAGCACATAAAATTGAAGCCTCGTCATAGATCATGTATTTGGTGCCATATCATAGCACATAAATTTGAAGCCTCGTCATAGATCATGTATTTGGTGCCATATCATAGCACATAAATTTGAAGCCTCGTCATAGATCATGTATTTGGTGCCATATCATAGCACATAAAATTGAAGCCTCGTCATAGATCATGTATTTGGTGCCATATCATAGCACATAAATTTGAAGCCTCGTCATAGATCATGTATTTGGAGCCGTGCCATAATTGATGTATTTGGAGCCATACAAGAGCTCACGTATTTGGAGTCGTACTATAAATCATGGAGCCAAACCCTAATTCAGGTATTTGAAACCATACTATAGTTCATGTACTTGGAATTGTACCATACTCATATATTTAGAGCTATACTGTTACTCGTGAACTTGGAGCCATAACATATCTTATGGATTTGGAGCCATAGTATTTCTCATGCATTTGGTGCCATTTTACAGTAATATTTGAAGTAAACTATAATATATTCAGAATAGATTTTAAATAAAGACACCCCGAAAAATTATAAACTAATACAGTAAATAAATGTAAGTATATGTAGCACATTATGATAAAAAGTGTGACATATATGTAAGTACGCCACGACATTTTCGGCTAAATGTCCATTCAGTTAAATGTTCGTCGGCCAAATGTGCGAATACCTTTACAGACGACCTGACTACGTTGACGTCCCAACCAATCACGTAAGGATTCATTGTGTCACCGGAAACCTTCAGTTATTTTCAGTTTCCGGTGAATGATAAGTAATTGTATCGTTTGGCAAATTAAAAGAAATAAACAACAGTAGTTATAATAACATATTATATTGTATAATAAAAAAATTACCGATGTCTCTTAACGTTGGCCCGAAATAACAGAAACCGCGTCATTTGAGGACTTTCAAAAGCAGTAACAACTAAAATAAATAGCAAATTTAACTTGAAGAAAAAATAAAGGCATCATCAAGATATTGACCTTCCACACTACTTTAAGCAAAAAAGTTAGGAAGGAAGCCCCTATCAATACTTGAAAGAGTAATAATATTGACCGTATTCTTTTACTAGAAAGTTATTATAAATTTCAATCTGTGACAACACATGATCAACGGTTACTGAATGTTTCCTTATAAGGAAATGGCTAATATTACGATTACTATTAGAGACGAGGGGTATAGATACTACACTTTGATCCCAGCCAGATAGAGAAGGATGGAGAAAAGCATAACTACAGTAGCACTAGATGCTTGTTCAATGAATGCTGAATCTTTGAAAAAAAATTGAAAAAATGTTACCTTTACTATTAGAGGTGAGAATTATAGATACTACACTTTGATCCCAGCCAGATAATCAAGGAGTGAAGAACAGCATAACTTCAATAGCACTGGCTGCTTGGTAAATGAATGCTTAATCTTTGTAAAGAAATAGCTAATGTTACCATTATTATTAGCGATGAGAACAGACACTACACTTTGCTGCCAGCTTGATCAGTATTGATATTGTTTGCACTGGTATGGTTAACATATACAAGTAGGAAGATTTTTGGTTTTTATCATTTGGTAATGTAGATTTGATAATTTCTGAACATTTCAAATAATTCCTAGTAATAGAATAATTAGCACTAGGGATATTTTTACCGAACCCTGTTAGAACCAAAACATTAGCCTGAAAACGTGAGTTATTTTCTTTCAACAGAATCAGCGACTAAGATGAATAGCGCATGTGTCTTGAAGAGACAGTAATGACGTCTTCAATTGTTGACGTCCCACACTACTTCAAATAAAAGGTTAAGAAGAAAACCCATGTCTTTACTGGGGGAAGTGCTAACAGCTACTGGGAAAATTGATAACAGCTACTGAGTTTAAGTAATTCTTTTTGGAAATATTGTTTTACGTGAAAGATTTTATAAATTTCAACCGGCTGTAGTGCAGGATGCTCGGTCAATGTATGTCGAATGTTTCCTTATCAAGAAACGGATAATTTTACCATTATCATTACCATTAGAGATGAAAACAGATACTACACTTTGTTCCCAATGCGATAGCCAGGAAGTAAAGAAAAGCTTAATTCAAATAGAACTATCTGATCATTCAATGAATATGGAATGTTTCTTTATAAGGAAACGGTTAATATCACCATTAACATTTTCGATTCCCTTGGTAACTGAGTTATATTGCTCTGTAGTAATGCGGGAATATGTAGACGTCGCCATATTGATTTCATTGTGAGGCTCATTGATATGAGTAATTTAATCAGATACATGGTTAGCAGAATGTTTTATTTAATTCTTCTGTTAGTGAGTTCGATTTTAACAAGTACCTCACTTTATCCGCTTTCCATTTTACTTACTTGCGCTTAGTCGATAATACTGTTACAGGTAATACATTAAGTAACAAATAATAATCAATTTTTATACGACAATCCGTCAAAGAAGTAATCCTCTTGCAGTATGCCACTCACCTTAGATGATGTCAAAACACACTTACACTCAGTGCCCACCAGAGAAGCCAGGTGCTTCGGCGGGTTGACCTGAAAGATATAACTCTTGGCTGCCTGATGTAGATCAGTCAGTGGCTATCCTCCGACATGTAACTACATGATGAACCGAGTTAGGATCTTCACGCCTGGAGAAAGTCATGTTATAGGTTGTTATATAAGCAGACACCCCAGAGAGAAGAGAGTTTCGCTAGAAAGTAGAGTTCACGTTCAGAGCGAAATACACGGAGTTGAATACACTGTAATGTTACAAAGGAGACATCAAGTTTCTTGTTATTCGTCTGTACGAGAATAAATTACCCCCTTTTTCCCAACTTCTATCCACTCTCCTGGTAAAATTCTAAAAATAAAAAATGTAATAGAAACCAAAATCCAATATTAAGATTAATCTCGCAGTTCTAGCGAACCTGTCATGAAAATATCAACACGAGGTAATGTCTCAAAGACGTTCGCTTTTCAATATTTTTTGTTCTCTTAATAAAGAATTTCAGAGGCCCAGAGGAAGTAGGTAGGTAGGGGGGGGTTCTATTAATGTATTCTGATTGGGTGAATAAAAGCTGTTGGAGATGGTTGCCAGGGAAACGAATGATGGACAAATGTAACTCCTGCCACCTTCAGTCCCCAGGGGCTAAGTTAATTAGTCAATGTTTCTGTCTCAGCAACCTTAGTCGAACCTTCGTAGGCGAGAAATACGGATTAGAGGTCAAAGTTTTCTTCTTCTAAGTGCTGTGTCTTTTCAGGACGTGGTCGATCATGGCTCTCCACAAGCTCTTCCTCGTAGCCCTTCATAATGTTTTATAAACACCCCTGTTCCGCCATCTATTCACACAGTCTCGTCAGGTAGAGAGTCCTCATCTTCTATATCTCCTACCTTCGATATGTCCTATGAGTGTTATTTTTTCAAGCCTTCCCTCCTCATTATATGTTCCAGAAATTTCAGTTGTCTCTTTCTGATTCTGAATATTAGTGTCCTTTTATTTACATTCTACGGATTATTGTCCTCATCTTTGTCGCCATATATATTACAACGTTTCTCAAGGACACATGGCACAGTGGATACAGGCTTTAGTTAGATCCAGTGACAGGACCCAAAGAGTGTGAGTTCAATACCCGGCTAAGGCAGTGGAGAACTTGGAGAGGGGAATTAACAGGAGATAACTGATAACTCACATCCATTAAACATGGCACGTGAAACTAGAACAGTCTACCCCAGTGAGGGAAATAAAGGGTTCAGTTCGACAATCCAACCACCTGAAGAAGGCCGGAGCGTACAACGGCCGAAACGTTGTAATAAATATGGCGACAAAGATGAAGACAATAGTCCGAATAATGTAAATAATGTACATAATTCCTCATCTCAGAACTATAGACAGATACTGAAAGGCCGAAACATTGTAATAAATATGGCGACAAAGATGAGGACAATGCATTCCGTCTATGGAATTCTCATCATTCTTGGGTAGAACACATTTCTGTTGCTTCCAGTTTTCTCCTCATCTGTGAGGAAATTTTCCAGCATTCACTACCATACAAGAGGATTGATATGACATAACAGTTCAGCATTCTTTCTTTGTCTCTAACGAAATTTTCCTGTTTCTTAATGCTTTGCTTAGCTTTTGCAAGACATATTTCGTTAATTCGTTTATTGCTTATGATCCAGCATTTGATTATAAAACAAATTCAAGTCAAAACGACATTTTAATAACAACAACAACAACAACAACAACAACAACAATAATAATAATAATAATAATAATAATAATAATAATAATAATAATAATAATATGCACTGAGACATGCCAATTCAAACTGACAGGGTAATGAAAGCCACCAAACTTGATATCATCAAAGACAACAAATTGCAGGTACAGAAATTTAAATATCTGGGAAGTGTTCTAAGAAAGGACGATAAGTGCGACGTTGAGATCCGAAGACGTATTTGGAAGGGCAAAACGCATCCCAAAAGCTAGGCAGAGTATTACGAAACAGGAGGATTTCGTTGGAAATAAAGAAAAGAGTACTGAACTGCTACGTGCTATCTGTCTTCCTTTACGGCAGCGAATGTTGGGCGGTCTCCTCAAAGATGACGAAGAGATTGGAGACGACGGAGGTATGTTTCTACAGAAGGATGCTAAGGATATCATGGGCCGAACATGTGAGCAACGATGATGTTTTGGAGAGGATGCAAACAAGGAGAAAGCTTATACTTGAAATCAGGAAGAGGCAGATGAAATTTCTGGGACACATGATGAGAAAGGAAGGCTTGGAAAATCTGATACTCACAGGGCGGATAGAGAGGAAAGAGAGACAAGGGAAAGAAACACGTGACATACCTAGAGAGCTTAAGCAAGTGGATGACAAAACAGAGTTTGGGAGAGGTAGCAAAAGGACAAAACATATTGAGAACTACAAGGGATAGGGAGAAGTGGAGAGCCATGATCGCCTACGTTCTGAAGAGACACGGCACGTAAAAGAAGACTTTTAGATTCTTTAAGAATATTTTCAAAGGATTCATATATATATATATATATATATATATATATATATATATATATATATATATATGGCCACTCGTATTCGAGGATACCCGTCTACTCGGGTGGCTAGCCAATCCCTATTGCAGACGCTTGCTCAGTCGTATTTCTGTTTATTCAACACCCACAGAGCCCATCTGTGGTTTCTACTGTAACTATGCTGAGCAGACCTTAGTTACAGTTTCAGGGAAAGAGCGTGTTATCTTGCGTGATCAATAATTTGAACAAGGCCAGCACGCTCAAACCCTCGGCCACGGTGACTTGTGACTTCGTTCTAGCTCAGCTATCGACGGCCCCAAATGTTTCCGCCCACCCAATTTCACTTACAAGGCTGGGATCAACCCGTGGTATAGATTTCAGGCACTTTCCAAAGTATATATATATATACAAAGTTAAGCGATTCTATAAACAACAGCCACCTGCGTTAATGCAAAGGTCTCCAGAAAAATGAATTGGTGCACTCCGGTTAATTGACATTTGTTTACATTCGTAAAAACAATACGCTAGATTTAGTTGTTTCTCTCTGTGGAATGAAGATAGCTCAGTGGTAGAAATTCTGACTGGTCGGTTGGGTTTCGATCCGGGCTTGAAGTATCCGGGTGTCTAGTCGCACTGAGGAGCTGTGATACAGTGAAACAGCACTGTCTGCGAATGATATATATATATATATATATATATATATATATATATATATATATATATATATATATAAATATATATATATATATATATATATTATTATTATTATTATTATTATTATTACAATATTTTAATTATTATAGATTACAATAAGGTCATTTTATATCAATGTTTATGTTTCGGAACTATAATCATTCCTCTTTGGGCGATGGTAGATAATATATCTATCTATATATATAAAATGTTTTTATTGTAATCTATTATAATAAAATATCTTAATAATATTTTGCTCTACGTTGTATTGAGCACTTTTTAAAAAGTAAATGCTAAGAACTGTGGATTCTAACTCCGCCTGTTCTTTCTCTTTATATATATATATATATATATATATATATATATATATATATATAACCTAAGATAATCCTAAGGAGCCAGGCTAAGGATCTTCAGGATAACGCCGGCTAGAGAGGAAAATTACGGATTTGTACTTATTGATAAAACCAAAAATAACCATAACCACGTGACAAAAAAAAAAGAACCCTGAAGATCCGTTTAGGTGAAACCTAGGTAGGTTTGCCTGGCTCATTAGGATTATCTTAGGTTAGCGCTCTACTTAGTGTATTGAGCACTTTAGGGAGTTGTCTTTTTCCTCGTTGGATTTTTTTTTGTCTTTGGAATTGGAGCTTAAACACTTGACGATTGTTTTCGCCTTGTTTTAATGTTCTTGGTTCTTTCTTCTTTTATTTACCATTTTTCCTCGGGTACCGATTTGTTCTACTGAAAGTTGGGCTATCCGAGGTTTTTCCAAAAGAGTATTACCATTTATATATATATATATATATATATATATATATATATGTGTGTATGTATATATATATATGTGTGTGTGTGTGTGTGTGTGTGTGTGTGTGTTTTCAGTGGATTCATATATATATATATATATATATATATATATATATATATATAGAGAGAGAGAGAGAGAGAGAGGTAGTAATCGGTTGGTATATAATCCAAGTGAATCCTATTAGCACAATATAAAATACTGAATATTAAAACTGATTCACACATAGTGGTCAATGTTTTAATTAAACAGAGCAACATATTTCATTAATATACATATATATATATATATATATATATATATATATAGGTAGTAATCGGTTGGTATATAATCCAAGTGAATCCTATTAGCACAATATAAAATATTAAATATTAAAACTGATTCACATATAATAAACAGACCAATATATTTTATACAATCGCATTTCAATTGAAATGAATACAATATAGGAACCAGTAATTTCGTATGCAAATGATCATTTTCAACTTGTAAAATTAAATTTACGTTGTGAGTTTGTCCAACAAGGTGCCCGCGGAGGTGGCTCTCTCAGTAGTTAGAGACTGATACGGACAAGTATTCCAATAGATAATCTGATAGAGATGTTAACTTTCTGTACACAAACATCACACTTTGGAATGGGATCACATATATCGACAGGATGAGGTCTTAGCAATGGGCTCGCTATTATCACCAGCAATGGTGAATATATACATGGAATACTTTGAGGAAATGACATTAGAATCTATATCTCTAAGGCCAACTCTATGGTTAAGATACGTATATGACACCTTCATACTCTGGACACACCAGGAAGATGTCCAGGTTCTACTGGACCATGTGAACTCAATAAGACCCTCAACACAGTCCCCGATGGAGAAAGAGAGTAACAACACACTCCCATTCCTGAATGTTCTAATATCTCGAACAGAGCATGGGTTCAAGACATCATCCCTTGATACATATATATATATATATATATATATATAGCTAATGTTTATTCTTTGCAACTTCCAAGTGTCACTCAAGGAAGAGGGTTTATGAAGGCGGTTGTTGTGTCATCGAGAATGAATTTATTTGTTTTTTAATCACATCTCTTCAATGATGGAGAAGAGACTTGAATCAACAGATATGTGGTTCTGCAGAACTTCTCAAAAACTTTTCATTAATAACGTTTGTTTTTATACTATCCTTGGTCTGTCATCTATTTGTACAATTTCATTAAGTATGCTCCCTCTCTCCCTCTTGCTTTCAATATGCCCTGTGAGTGTCAAATTCTCCAACTCTTCTTTTTTCATTATCTACCCTAGGAGCTTCATCTGTATCTGATTATCAGTATGCCTTTTTGCTTTTATTTCCCTTAAAAATGTCCATGGAATTCTCAGAATAATTCATCCATTTTAATGAAAGTTCAGGGTCCAGCTCGCAGACCAGTGAAGATTTATCCTAGAAATCCCTAAATAGCAGCAGGTATGAACGAGGAATCGCACGCTTTCTTTGTGAGAGGTTCCAAATTAAAACTGTCAACCGTAGAAGCCCGGAGAGCACAGCTGTTAAAATAAAACAAGAAAGATCAGGATATTCGTTCGTACTGATAATTAACGATGCTATGAATTTCTCCCGTTCGCTGTTAATGTGCCAAAACAGTTCCCTTCATTAACAAATAAATATTTCCGAAAAGCTCTCTCCCTTCTTTTCCTTCCTCTCCTTTTCTCTTTTGGTCTCACTCACTCGTTTGCCTGCTTCTCTCCCATTCTCTCTTTAAGCCTCCATCTTTTTTCCTGTTTATATTTTCCTCATAGGTTTCTTTAGTAATTTAGTTTGATTCTTTCCCGATCTTCTTTCTGTCTCGAATACAAGATTCTTCTTTCCAACACTCGATTTAGATTTTCTTTTCTTTATATCATTTATTATGTATTTCACCAAAGACCAAAACTTTCGCTTTCATAGGCTTATGGTTCACATAAAGATAATATCACAGAGTTTGTAATCTCAAAGTAATAATTCACTACAGTTACATTAAACTCAAGACATTTGGACGCTATACAAAACACAGTACACGAATCATTCAAACCCGTCCCAGCCTTACGAAAAGCCGACACTCAGCACACGTTAGTTTTTATATAGCAACACTGTGTGAAGATAGATGTAATCAATAGATGGCTTGTTTCTAAGGAATTCTCATACGTTACAGGCAGGGAAGATTCTTCTAATCAATGTCTTCATACAGTGGATTCATTTCTCGAGGACATGATGTTTTTCCGGTCGTATTTTATTTTATTTTTTTTACTATTTTCTATTTTGCTTTCGTTTTTATTTGACTGACTTCAACAGAAAGAAAGCACTAAAATTATTTACGAAAAAAAAAGTGTTTTTTAAATTTAAATTTACATACGAAATTTTGATTAATGGGTCATCTTTTATGCATCTACGAAAGTGGTTGACGAACACACACACATAACTATATACATATACATGTTAGCTCTATCACTGATATTAAGCGCTTTCCACTAAGTACTGCACATACGAAATTATATATATATATATATATATATATATATATATATATATACATATATATATATATATATATATAGTTTGTATATTCTATTACATTTTGTTTGTATATTTTATTATTATTATTATTGTTGTACAGTGTTTACATTGTTCAGACTATCATTTTCATCTTTGTTGCCATATTTACCAGAACGGTTCTGGTTGGAATGTCGAGCTGAGGGTAGGCTGTTCTAGTTCTACGTACCATGTCTAATGGATGTCAGTTATTAGTTAACTCCTGTTAATTCCCCTCTCCAAGTTCTCCGTCGCCTTAACCAGGTATTGAACTCACACTCTTTGGGTCCTGTCACTGGATCTAAGTAACGCCTTTATCCACTGTGCCATGTGTCCTTGAGGCCATCTGCGTATGAATTTCTGGGTATTATAAACCTAATGTCTTCACCAACCATTTTTTACTAGAGCTCATATTGCAATTTTTGCTGTTATCATTATGTCATTTACCAGAGATCATATTGCAATTTTCGTTGTTATTATTGCTTTTCTTTGGCACGCCTTATTACTGGTTCCCATATTGTATTCATTTCAATGCTTGGTCGGCTCAGGAGATTTTTGTGGCCTAGCATATGTGCTGATTCATTAAGTTTACGAATTTTCCAATGATGTTCTATGTCTATGATTTCAACACAGAGAGAGGTGATCTCCCTTTTCTCTCCATATGTGATCAGCCACGCCTGATTTTTCCTCTTCCCCTCGTGTTACAGCTTTTTGGTGTTCTTGAAGCCCTTACCTTAAGGGGGCGGCCTGTCTCCCCTTTATATTTCTTTCCACAACTGCACGGGATGGCGTACACATAGTCTTTAGTCATGTTCTCCTCTATGGGGTGTCTCTTACTCAGGAGAGGTATCTGCGAAGTGTCATTCAGCTTTTGAAGGTTGTTATATGGACCGCAGATCCTTTGTATTTTCTCCGATAACCCCTTCACATAAGGCAGGCAAACTGTTTTCTGGGTTTTGTTGTCCTCCTCTTGTACCCGCCTATCCCAGTTTAATGGGGCTGCTGCCATGTACCCAGGGTAGTTTTTACGTTGTAGGGTGCTGCTTATACTGACCAATTCTTTATCTAATGTCTCTGAGTCGCCACTTATGACTTTTGCTCGGTGTTGTAAGCAGCGGACGATCCCTTTATTTAAGCTGTATGGGTGGTGGGAGTTGAAATTGAGGTACTGTCCGGTGAATGTTAGTGTGCGGTATACGGATGTCTTGAACCCATGCTCTGTTCGAGATATTAGAACATTCAGGAATGGGATTGTGTTGTTACTCTCTTTCTCCATCGGGGACTGTGTTGAGGGTCTTATTGAGTTCACATGGTCCAGTAGAACTTGGACATCTTCCTGGTGTGTCCAGAGTATGAAGGTGTCATCTACGTACCTTAACCATAGAGTTGGCTTTAGAGATATAGATTCTAATGCCATTTCCTCAAAATATTCCATGTATATATTCGCCATTTCTGGTGATATTAGCGAGCCCATTGCTAAGACCTCATCCTGTCGATATATGTGATCCCATTCCGAAGTGTGATGTTTGTGTACAGAAAGTTAACATCTCTATCAGATTATCTATCGGGATACTGTTCCGTTGTCCTAGGGATGAGTTAGATGCCAATCTGTCTCTGACTACTGAGGGAGCTACCTCCGCGGGCACCTTGGTGAACAAACTCACAACGTAAATTTAATTTTACAAGGTGAAAATGATCATTTACATAATGGTACCTTAACTGCGATTGTATAAAATATATTGCTCTGTTTATTATAAAAACATTGAGCTCAATATGTGAATCAGTTTTAATATTTTGCTAATAGGATACACTTGGATTATATACCAACCGATTACTACCTATATATATATATATTTAAGATATTTTTATGTTTATACGTTCTTTTTATAGATACAAATATTTAAGTAACTGCTCTGTTTAGAATAATCAGTATGAAACAACTTTTACCGGCCTGAATGTCCGAGAAATTTTCATAGAAAATATTCGTCCTCCGACAGGAATCGAACCTGTATCCTATACGGAACCTTGCCAACCGAACGCTCCTCTGTGGCCAATCGGTTAAAGCACGTCAGGCTATATAACGGTTAACATATAAGATACACTGAAAATCCGCGCAAAAGATAGATTTTTAATGGTCAATGATGAATAGAATATAAATTCAATAGGAATGGATAGATTCGCCTATCGTCCGGTTCACACTCCTCCTCCCCCCGGTCTTTTGAACAGGAGTAGACGTTTATTCCTTGTTTCCTGTTTAGGATTAGGTTTCCGGTTCCTGTTTCTTTCAACACTATACATTTAACGTCTCTACTTAATCTCTGAAATTGTATTGATTATTTATTTTATTTTATTCATCAATAGGAGTAGATAGGTTTGATAATCGTCCGGTTCACACTCCTCCCCGGGTTTTTGAACCGGAGTAGCGGTTTATCCTTTGTTTCCTGTTTAGGATTGGGTTTCCGGTTCCTTCTAAAGTCTTTTTCGTTCTCTTTCCTTCCCATTGGACCGTTCCGTCTTAGTGGCGCCATTGCCTTGCTATGCGACTGCTCGGTCTCACATTGTCTGCTGACCTGAGATGGAACAAATACAGTGAGTCAATAGCTTCGTCCGCCACAAAGAAAGTTGGCTCCCTGTGCCGCGCCAGGAAATTTTTCTCGCCGGTGTCGATCCTTCAAATCTAGAAATCCACCATTCGCCCTTGCATGGAGTATTGCTGCCATATATGGTCTGGGGCCCCTTCTATTTGCCTCAAGTCCTTGTTAAAATGCAGTGACGGGTATGCAATGTAATTAGCCCTGATCTGTCATCTCGTTGGCAGTCGCTCACTCATATACCTGCCATCGCCTCCCTCTGTCTTTTTTACAAATACTTTCACGGTAACTGCTCCGATGAGCTGCTTTCGCTGGTTCCCAGACTTCATGAATTTAAGCGTTCAACTAGGCTGCCATCTCGCTCTCACCCTTTCAGTGTCGAAACTGTTAAATTTAGCCGTCTCTTCTACTCCAATAACTTCATGTCCCGCACCTCTCGCCTGTGTAACTCCCTCCCCTTTCCTTGTTAACCTGATAGCTATAATCTCCAACTATTCAAATGTAACGTCAATCGATGTCTCCAGTTGCCTTGATATATCCCCTATCCTTCTCTTCATCCTTTCCTCTATCACTCCTATCTGCTCTCGCTCCAACTCTCTGTAACCCTTTGCGTGCTAGTGGCT
>OZ038508.1:24067153-24089653 GCA_964036315.1 Acanthosepion esculentum | reverse complement strand
CGGTCCCAGCAACTAGTGTTCGAATCCTAGTACCAGAAAGAATTTTGCGCAATCTTTAAACTTCGTGCCTATAAAAATATGATATATCTAAAGAATGATTTTTTTCCCTTGACACAAATATCATTTAAACTACCTTCGCTCCTCGACAATGTTTATTGATTTAAAAAGTGATGATTAGAACTGTCATAAAAGCTAAAGCTATGAAAGTAAATTTATACATTTTCTTTCTTCGTGAGAATTGACAACAAAAATAATAAAAACTATTTATGAGATTGTTTTACACAATTTATATATTTTACTTATTTATTTTTATTTTTTTTATTTATTTTATTTATTTATTTATTAATTTATTTTATTTATTTATTTATTATTCATTTTATTTATTTATTTATTTTATTTATTTATTTTATTTGTTTATTTAATTATTTATTTTATTTATTTATTTTATTTATTTATTTTATTTGTTTATTTATTTATTTTATTTATTTGTTTTATTCATTTTAATTCTTTATTTATTTTCTTCATTAATTTTATTTATTTATTTATTTATTTTATTTATTTATATTATTTATTTATTTTATTTATTTATTTTATTTATTTATTTTATTTGTTTATTTATTTATTTATTTTATTTATTTATTTTATTTGTTTATTTATTTATTTCATTTATTTATTTTATTCATTTTATTTATTTATTTCATTTATTTATTTTATTCATTTTAATTATTTATTTATTTTATTTATTTATTTTATTTATTTATTTATTCATTTTATTTATTTATTTATTTTATTTATTTATTTATTTCACTTATTTATTTTATTCATTTTAATTATTTATTTATTTATTTTACTTATTTATTTATTTATTTTATTTATTTATTCATTTTATTTATTTATTTTATTTATTTATTTTATTCATTTTATTTATTTATTTATTTTATTTATTTATTTATTTTATTTATTTATTTATTTTATTTGTTTATTTATTATTAATTATTTAATTAATTTATTTATTTATTTAATTTAATTATTTTATTCATTTTATTTATTTATTTTATTTATTTATTTTATTTATTTATTTTATTTATTTATTTTATTTATTTATTTATTTCATTTATTTATTTTATTCATTTTATTTATTTATTTTATTTATTTATTTTATTTATTTATTTTATTTATTTATTTATTTCATTTATTTATTTTATTCATTTTAATTATTTATTTATTTTATTTATTTATTTTATTTATTTATTTTAATTATTTATTTATTTATTTTATTTATTTATTTTATTTATTTATTTATATATTTTATTTATTTATTTTATTTACTGGAATCGTTGTTAAAACGTCAGCTAATTGTCAATCGATTCAAACTTTCTAAAATGATGAATATGGATTTCGTTTACATATTTTAATACTTTAGTAAATGTTTAAAAATTTATGAATAAAAATTGTTTTCCATGTTTATTTCTTTATGAATTGGTAAATGATGAATATTGCATTTGTATTAATTTAATAGTATTAGTTTTAAGAACATTGTAAATATATTTTTTCTTGTACATAAAACAATCTAATGAAAAAATACTGCTTAATATTTTTGTTATAAATTCTCAAGAATAAAATATATCTAAGTTTAGGTTGTATTACAATTCTAACCATTGCTTTTTAAAACAATAAATATTGTTGGGGAGTAAAGGTAGTTAAAATAATAGCGGTGTCAAGGAAAAAACGTCCTTTTGATATTCCGTTTTCTTTTCTTTTGTTTGTTTGTTTTTTTAGGTTTTGGGTGGGGTGTATTTATTTATTTTTTGTTTTTTGGGGGACAGGAATGTTAAAGATTGCCGAATTTTGAATACAAATATCGCGAATAGGTATGTGCTATTGACTAGAATCCTACCAAATTTTCATCAGTATTGGAAAAGGTGAGTTCTGCCGATGTAATAATGTCAGTACAAATATACGAAATGTGACTAAAAACGTTCACGCCATTTGAACAGAATGATTTATCTGTTTATTGTGAAGTTACTTGGCATTTCCCGGACGTTGCTGAGCTGATCACAAACATCACTTGCATATAAATATTTACATACTTTTTAACATATGATCCACGCACATACATACACATATCTACCTGTCTCTCTTTATATATATATATATATATATATATATATATATATATATATATATATATATATAGATAGATAGATAGATAGATAGATAGTCAATGAAGAATCCTGAGGAATGTACGTAACGATTACAAAGCGGTTCATCTTTGTAGTTGAAGTGCTCAGTATAACATCAGTCAGATGTTCCCAGACTATATTCAATTAAAACATTTCTGTGACCCACCTGAAATTTGGCATGGGTTATTTGGCCATAGGTTGGGAAATTCTTACATTCTATTTGCATTAATCTATCTCTCTCTTTCTCTGTCTGTCTGACTGTCTGTCTCTCTTTATATATATATATATATATATATATATATATATATATACACACACACACACACACACACACACACAACCTATGTTGGCTAATCAGGATACAAGTATAATTAAAGAACATTCCCACCACATATACTGTCATGTTATAATTTTGAATATATATATATATATATATATATATATATATATATATATATATATATATATATATATATATAAGTGTACATTGAAGTAAACGCTTAGACGCGACAGCCAGTTTCATGCTAGACGCAATCGTCAGGACTCTTTCGCCTCTGAAGGCTGACTTCAATGCTCACTTTTATATTTATATTTGCAAACGCTCTGTCTCTGGTATTGAGCACTTTACCCCATAAATATAGCACACCTTAAAACTAGTATATATATATATATATATATATATATATATATATATATATATATATATATATATATATATATATATATATATATATATATATTAAACGTTATATTTTAGGGTATGTATATGTTTGAGAAAGCACCTTTTTTAAACACTGTGACTTAGATCAGCCGGAAATACTCTTAATTAAGAAAATGTCCAGTTAGGAAGGATTCGAACTTGCGTGGTTCTGTGTAAGGGAAACTGCCGTCTAATCCGGAGTGCTTTATATATATATATATATATATATATATATATATATATATATATATATATATATGTGAGTGTGTGTGTGTGTGTGTGTGTGTGTGCATTTAGGCAGCGTATCTTCATTCAAAGACGTTTCACTGAATATTATTGACATACTGTGTCTACTTATTTTCATACTAATCCTTTCTAGTTGTCTAATCAGTTTCTTCATGTTAAGATGAAATTCATCAAGGAATTCTCTGTAGTTTTGTTGTTTGTTTTTTTTTAAACCAAGTACTTTCGACATTTTATAAGATCATCTTCACGGGTAAATTACAAAGACAAAGTTATTGTAACTGCGATAAAATCTGCTTTCCTTTGTGATGGTGATTTTTAAAAACATACGCGAACGCATTCTGTTATAGTTATTTTAAAATTAAAAATTTAGCCGTTGTAGTTATGGAATTTTTGGCAACGCAAGCGGTTCAATATAAGGCGGGGGCTGACCGGAAATGGGTAGAAGTGTAAAATGGCATTAAATGTTTTAAGTACTTTGATATGTTGTTGCTATATTCGTAACAGATTTTTATTGAATATTGGCTTGTTTATTTTGATATAGATCGCCTCGAGAATTTTAAGTTTTGTAATTTACCCCTGAAGATGATCTTAGAAATGGCCGAAAATACTTTTAAAAATCTACGGTACCTTCCTTGATTAATTTCATCTTAACATCAAGAAACTGATTAAATAATTGGAAAGGATCAGTATAAAAATAAGTAAACACAATATGTCTATACTTTTCAATGATATATATATATATATATATATATATATATATATATATATATATATATATATATATATATATGAAGAAATATAGTCTTAAGATGTGCAATATTTATGGGAAAAAGTTCTCAATATCAGAGATAAAGCGTGTGTAAATATAAAAGTGAACATAGAAATCAACACTTAGAGGTGACAGTCTGTTTCATGCTAGACGCAATCGTCAGGCCACGAGTTCTCTTATTTTTCTCGGCTATTTATATATACGGGTGAGTGGTGCATTGTGAGTAGTCTATTTTGGCGGTTATTTTACCGGAAGTCGTTTATTTGTTTATTTATTTATTCGGATTAAATTATTTTGCTTGTTTTTATTTTTTATTTTTATTTCTTTTCTTATATATATATATTTTTTTATTAGTCGATCTTTTTTTTATTAACGTAGTAAAAATTTGTTTATATCGCTTATTTAATTGTTTTGTTTTGGGAAGATAATTAAAGCTATTTATTTAATTGTGGGGTTGATTGTTGTAGCTTATTCTAACTATTATTTTGGCGGGAGCAGTTATATATATATATATATATATATATATATTTGTCATCCACAGACAGACTGTTTGCTGTTTCACATCTCATCAGTGTGGCTAGACGTCCGGTTGCCTCTAGCTAGGATCGAAACCCGACTGAATTGGCGTCAGTCGGAACTTCTACCACTAAGCCTTTGGATGCGTGTGTGTGTGTGTGTGTGTGTGTGTGTGTGTGTGTGTGTGTGTGTGTGTGTGTGTGTGTGTGAGTGAGTGAGTGAGTGCGCGCACATGTACGTGTTATAACCATTTAATACTAACAGTCGCTTTCATGCGTATTATTGGGCACATATTTGCCGGGAAAGAAATTAAAAATCTGGCTCACTTTTGCATCAGTCATTTGACCGACCACCATATTGTCAGTACAACTATCTTTTGGACACCATGTCCGTCATCAACACAAAACCAGTAACGGTCAACCTGAAGAACGTAACATTGAAATGGCAAAGAATGAGTTGGTGGCACACAAATTGGTATCGCCGTTCTTCAATAAGGAATGTGTAAATTAACCGACTGCATCCGATGAACAGTACATTCGATTGGCCAGAGGTGCGGCCAACTTGGAGCGTCGCCCACTGGTACGCACAACATCAGCCGGCATTGGGTAACGCCGGCCATCAAAAATGATCAAAATTATCGACCTTCATATACCTAACTACTCATTATCAAGATCATTTTCTTTTTCTCTTTCTTTTTTCTTTCTTTGTTTTTTCTTTTTTCTTTCTTTACCTATAAATCGCTCTCTCTCTCTCTCTCTCTCTCACTCTCTCCTCTCTGTACCATATACGCCAGGCTATGTACAGATATAATATAAGTACAAACAGAAACTCACATATAACCTGTGACATACATTTGAACGATTATGATTCTCCACAACCTCCTGTCTTTTGTTATTCTAAATAATAATAATAAATACTTCTTGACTACCTTTTGCACACGGCCACATCGCGTTAAAAACACCGTTTCCCGTACGATCGATCCTGGTCAGTACCTAAATGGGCGACCGCTTGGGAATACCAGATGCTGAATGCTTGTATCTGCAGAGGATATGATACGCTTACAGGCATATCATATTGAAACGATCACCGAAGTTAAGCAACGTCGACCACGGTCAG
The DNA here is from genome assembly GCA_964036315.1 of Acanthosepion esculentum. Taxonomy (NCBI): domain Eukaryota; kingdom Metazoa; phylum Mollusca; class Cephalopoda; order Sepiida; family Sepiidae; genus Acanthosepion; species Acanthosepion esculentum. The sequence continues at coordinate 24,084,123 of OZ038508.1, read as the reverse complement.
TACCTAAATGGGCGACCACTTGGGAATACCAGATGCTGAATGCTTGTATCTGCAGAGGATATGATACGCTTACAGGCATATCATATTGAAACGATCACCGAAGTTAAGCAACGTCGATCCTGGTCAGTACCTAAATGGGCGACCGCTTGGGAATACCAGATGCTGAATGCATGTATCTGCAGAGGATATGATACGCTTACAGGCATATCATATTGAAACGATCACCGAAGTTAAGCAACGTCGATCCTGGTCAGTGCCTAAATGGGCGACCGCTTGGGAATAACAGATGCTGAATGCTTGTATCTGCAGAGGATATGATACGCTTACAGGCATATCATATTGAAACCATCACCGAAGTTAAGCAACGTCGATCCTGGTCAGTAACTAAATGGGCGACCGTTTTTGAATACCAGATGCTATAAGCTTAGATGTGTGGCTGGTGTAATGACTTGGATTTGTTAATTATTGTTCTTTAAAACTTCTCTCTCCTTAAAAGTGTTTTTTCTTATATTCTTTCACACTGTGTAAACCTTTCCATCTTATTGGCTTCATTGCCTTGATTGGGGTGAAATGATTTTAAAAAATCTGAAGGTATATTCACTTACGCTCAAATAGCTTTGGGAAAGGTATGAATGCACCCCATCCCCCAGCTATGGTTTAATTAGTAAGTTTGTATCACTAAGCGATTATTATCTCCTAAAAGTATTCTTACAATCTAAGAATATTTTCTGGCTTTAAATAAACTGCAAATTTGATTGTTTCGTTTTCTACGGCTTATCCAGCCGTAGAAAACGAAACAATCAATGAAATACTGGTTAGCTACATGTTAGGCATGTCTTTTAGATTTATTTACATTCACAGAAAAATAAATATATAGAAAATATTGTGGCCATAAAATGAGGGATCTGTTTATATATTGATCATAATATAGAATTGTTCCTCTACTTTATATCCACATTATCGTCTCCAAACAAAAAAAAATTCTTAAAATCTAAAAATATTTTTTTCGGCTTTAAATAACCTACAAAGGGTTTGATAAGCCGTAAAAAATGAATGAATCAATCAATTTTTGACCCTTTGCTGTCAATCTGTGCCCTCGTTCAGCTTTCCATTGACAAACGTTTTTAGAATCGCGTCTGATTGTCAAATTCTCGAAGGCGTCTTGCCTCATTTTGTGCCTCAGAAATTGCTGGTCTCTTTCTGCATGTCTTTTGAATTTCTTTGTTGTTCGTGTTTTCCTTAAAACGTCCACAGTGCTCTCAAGTTCAGTTAATGTTTTTCCAAACATTCGTCACGAGAACTAGTTCTCTGTCAGTAGACGTTATTTCATCTGTGGATCTACATGGTGTGTTGAGGTTTCGTTTCTCTCCAATATATATATATATATATATATATATATATATATATATATATATATATATATATATCTAATAGCATCATCAACATGCAAAAAAAGGCTTAAAATAATGGAAGCCTTATTAATAAAAACAAACAAACCAACACTTAATAATATTAACTTTGAACATGGACATAATATCTTGACCGTGTTTTGAAACAAAGAAATGAAACATTTTATAAAACATACATATAACAAACTATTTCTAATTCTAACAGTTGAAATATAATCCTTGAAAATGGCTAAATGTATAGCCGAAAGCGCTCGGATAAAAAGAACATTCGGACAGTTTTTATATAATTTATCATCTGAAAAGAAAAACATTATTAGATCGCACGAGAAATTATATAAAAAACTAAATAAAAGCACCTTGTCAGTCGTTTTTAATGAAATGTGCATGCAAGAAGGATTGCTGCCTAAATACACAAATATATATATATACGTGTGTGTGTGAGTGTGTGTGTGTGTATATATATATATATATATATATATGTAATAATTGGCGATAATTAAAATTCTCTTTATTTCATTTTTTCTTTTCATCACTGGCTCTATACCCAACAAGGTGTGTTGAAGTTCGTTTTTTTCTAATATATATATATATATATATATATATATATATATATATATATATATATATATACTACGCTTGACTCTTCTGGGGTACCCTTGACCGACTTCCCTCCCAGAACTGAGGCCCTACTGGACGGCTTGCACATAACCCCGTCGTCGGTACTGGGCATTATTTCTAACTTAGATCTCCACAAGGCTACCGGTGGCGACGGAATACCAGCCATTGTCCTGAAGAAATGCGCATCTGAACTGGCACCTGCCCTCTCTAAATTGTACAACCGCTGCCTCAAGGAGTCCTGTTTTCCTGACTGCTGGAAATCCTCTACCATTGTTCCTGTCTTTAAGAACTCTGGCGACCCCTCCAACCCTTCTAATTACCGTCCTATCAGTCTCCTACCCCTCTTCGGCAAAGTCTTCGAGGCCATTATCAACACCGAAGTGATTACTCACCTGATATCCCACGATCTGCTCTCAGACCAGCAGTATGGTTTCCGCTTTGCCCGGTCTACTGCCGATGTGCTTACGGCCATCACTGAATTTGTCTACCAAGCTATCCATAGTAACGGCGAAGCCCGTGCCGTGGCCCTTGACATCTCCAAAGCATTCGATAGGGTTTGGCATGTCGGCCTCCTTCGCAAGCTCCGGGGTTATGGTCACAGGTCGATTGTTTGACCTAATTCAATCGTTCCTATCAAACTGGGATTTGAAGGTTGTTCTCAGTGGATTCTTCTCCAACTCCTATCCCACTAACGCTGGTGTTCCTCAAGGCTCCATCCTTGGCCCTACTCTGTTCCTCATATTTATAAACGACCTTCCTGACGCCATAGACTCCTAAGTCGGTATCTACGCTAACGACACTACTATTTACTCCTGCCTCAAGCACAAATCTACTGAGGCGGACAAAATTAACCTGGCAGCTCAAATTGAAAAGGACCTCCAATCGGTTGTGGACTAGGGAGAGAAATGGATGGTCAACTTTAACGCCTCTAAAACAAAACTGCTCTCCATTAACCACCACAAGGACCCATCCCTGCATCCCATCAGAATGTCTGAGGACCAACTTCTCGAGAGCTCCTCTCTGCGGCTGCTCGGTCTCACGCTGTCCGCTGATCTGAGATGGAACAAATACATCGAGTCAGTTGCATCATCCACCGCAAGAAAAGTTGGTTCCCTGTGCCGAGCTAGGAAATTCTTCTCCCCGGAATCGATCCTCCAAGTCTATAAGTCTACCATTCGCCCTTGCATGGAGTATTGCTGCCATTTATGGTCTGGGGCCCCTGCGTGTTGCCTCAGGGTTCTTGATAAGATCCAGAGACAGATATGCAATGTGATTGGCCCTGATCTGTCATCTCGTCTGCAGTCGCTCTCTCACAGACGCGATGTTGCATCGCTCTGCTTTTTCTACAAGTACTTCCACGGTAATTGCTCCGAGGAGTTGCTTTCGCTTGTCCCTAAGCCTCGTGAATTTAAGCGTCCTACGAGGCTGGCATCCCGTTCCCACCCCTTCACCGTTGAAACTGTTAGATGTAGACGTCTTTTCTACTCCAATAGCTTCATGTCTCGCACATCTCGCCTATGGAACTCCCTTCCCTATTACTGTTTCCCTGACAAATACAATCTCCAACAGTTTAAGTGTAGCGTCAATCGTCATCTCCAATTGCCTTGATCTATCCACTTCCCTTCTCCACTTCCTTTCATCTTTCATTCCTATCTGCTCTCGCTCTATATCTTCCGTAACCCCCCTGCCTTGATCGACCCTCCGTCCTTCTCTTTCTCCACATCCCTTCCTTTACCACTCCTATCTGCTCTTCCTCCAACCCTTCTGTAACCCCATGCGTGATAGTGGCCACCAGCCTTGCTTGGGGTGATACGCTTAAAAAAAAAAAATATATTCAAAGCAACGACAAACTCGTATATACGAGACGCGGAAGCTAAAATCGCGTCGCAGCTCGTGACGTTACACATGACCACGCGAGGGTGAAAACGAAAAGTATTAAATATGGCAAGCCATTGGTATAAACCAATGGCTTCTGTTATAAATTATAGGCATTTAAGAATATTTGTAGAGATTTCATAGTTTACTTTGTTCAGGTGAGGTTTCAACTGTGTTATGTATATAACTTCAAGACTTTTTTTATTTTTGTTTATTGTTTTCATGTTTAAGTATAATTGTGTTGTCAACAAGGATTTTCCGGAATTGAGTATGCGGGCAGGCATGTTGTTTTAAATGTCTAAAAATGTTAGAGTTATCATTTAAATGTAGATTCAAGCGCTGTGAAAGCGAGTTTGTGGTGTGACCAACATAAATATTATTTAATCCATTGGAGATACAATCTCGCAAAGGTCACTTGAATTTGTAAACTATATACATATATATACATATATATATGTTGTGGTAGGATCCACCTAATTTGCATAGTGGAGTACCGACCATATAAATATGGTTGGTACCGGGAAGACAGGGAGGCGAATCAAGAGATTCAACTAGAGACTCTGCCCGACTGCGACTTAGTCAACACATTCTCCAGGAACGGTCTTCCCAGGAATATACAAAAGACTATATGTAAATATTGTGTACACTTTCTTGTTTCAATACATTTTGTTCTGAGTACATTTTGTATTGCATTATTATTCAATGCATTAGTCAAGTTTCAACAATATACATATATATACGTAAAACTTGGCAATAATTAAACTTCTTTTTATTTCTTTTTTTAATTATATCACCGCATGTAAGGCAATAAAGCCAATAAAAACGCATGGGGTTACTGAATGTAAAAGAATATGAGAAAAAGAAAACATTGTTAAGGAGAGAGAACAATAAAAGAACAGGAATCCAGAATACAGTAGATAACGACTGACATTGCATTGACATTTTTGAAGATCAGATTTTGCTGGAAAGTATGGAGAGGGTTTCCACAAGCGAGAAGTGCGAGAAAAGAAATTATTAGCATAGAACTTACGGTTACATCTAGCCAATTCAACAGTGAATTGATGAAATCTTGCCGCCAATCTAGTACTAAGCTTAAATTCATAAAGTCTAGATACCATAGCGAAGTGTTCATCTGGACAATTGGCATGAAAGTGTTTATAGAAAAGGCACAGGGTAGCTATATTATAGTGAGAAAGTAACTGAAGTCGAGGTCAGGACCAATTATATTGCTGAATCTTCTTTATAATTTTAACAAGAATCTCTAAATATACATCAGGAGCACCGGATCATATGTGGCAACAATATTCAAGCCATGAACTATTTGTTTAATAAATCCTGCCGTATGATGGATGTTAAGAAAGGTTAGAATTAAAATCATTCGCAATATATTAGTTTGAGTCATAAAAGATTTTCATTTTTTTTTTAGCAAATTTAGTCATCAAAACATAAATTCCAATTACATTGTATTCGATCATACATATATATAGATATATACAAAAACGCACAATCTTAAAATTTAAAAATTCAACCTCAGCGTTGCGACCGCACGCTCCAAAATTTATTACAATTAACAATAACACATTTCTAAAAACATCTTTCGGATTACATCTATTCTTTCGTTGTCCTGTTATTACCTGGATGTAAAAAACAAATATATTTCCATACCTGATGATGTCTCTATGCACAGATGAAAGCTTGTAAAAAAATTAAAAAAAGACCTTATGCAACTGGAATTTATAAACAGGGATCATAACATTCATCTACAAGTTTGGGGTTAATGTCATTTATTAAATTTGTTTGCAAAGATCTATTCTCGCCATTTATATCATTAACTTCAATATCTGTTTTTTTGTATGAATGATTCATGTAATATATATATATATTTGCAATTACTTATTGTCGCTAATCAGGGAGCTCTTCCATACCTTCTGAGTAAAATTCTGTAAATTTTAATGTGAAAAAGTTTTTGACAATTATTTGGATCTGGTTTACCTAGTAGAAACCTATCCCCACCAAAGTGTTTTACTGCGATTAATAAAAATGTTGGTGCAAGGTGAGGTGAATATGTGGTTGGGTAGAACAGACCAAACGATTTCCAGATTTCTTCTATAAGTTAGTCTTCCGTTGCTAAGAACGAGAACATTATTCTCCTATGCGACAAAACTTTTAGGGACACGTTGCAGCTACCGGACGTAAAAGTGTGCATTTAGTTTCTCATTCCTTTTTAAGAAATCCAAACGGATAATGCAACGACACCCCCCACACACACAACATTAATTTTCTTTCATTAACAACATAAAATTTATTGCTACAACATCAAAAACAATAAAAGCTTAGTCAATACTAAACAAAACAATAAGATAAAACCTGAGTTTACTCCATCGCCTGTAATAATTCTCACAAAAGATACATTTTGAATTCCCAAGTTTTCATTAATGCAATTGTTTTCTGTGATTTTTTGCGACGAAGATTTCTGTACGATAACGATTTTTATAACTTGGAAATAAATTTGAGAATAATCTAAATTAATTGCAAAATGCTACGAAAGTCACCCATGAAATAAAAATAATTGTTTGTACGGAGAGTAAGGACCTACGTACATCAAATTGTCTTGACATTAAGTGACGGCATAAGAATTATCATTGAACCTTGAAAAGGTAAACTTAAATATAGGGTGACCCCAAAAAACGGGAATTTTTGAAGTGCATATTGCCAGATATGATCAAGTGGCAACACTGCGAGACAGTGACCTTGAGCAAGTAAACATTTCGCCATTTTAGTAACGAGAATGAAATTCACAGTATCCCAGCTGAGATGTTGCAGCAGTCAATGAGGAATCTCAACAGCAGATTTCAAGAATGCATTCGTACAGGAGGACGCCATCTACAGGACGTAATTTTAGAAAAATAAAAATTCCATCATTGTTTTTTAAATGGCATGTTTTAAGGTCTCAATTACTATGAATTAAATATTTTTCTTCCATCACTCTTGGTTTTATTGGATTGTTAAAAAGTTCCCGTTTTTTGGGGGTCACCCTATATTTACGCAATACTTTAATGCAGAGATCAATTTTGAGTTCTTCTGTAGTTTATTGTTACCTAACGCATCTACTCCTTCCTACCTATTGTGATGAAGGCCCGATTAAGAGTCCTCCACAGTCCGATAAGCTAGTATATATATATATATATATATATATATATATATATATATATATATATATATATATATATATCATAAAGAAGAAATGAGTTGTTTGGTGGTTCGTTGATTGATTGAGTTTTTACGGATTATCAACATTTTGCAGGTTATTTAAAGACAGAAAATATTTTAGATTGTAAGAATTTTGGGGAGATAATAAGGATTTATTAATACATGTCCCACTAATTAACCCATAGCTGGGGAATAAAAGGTGGATTTGTACTTTCCCCAAGGGTATTTGCATGTAAGTGAATATAACGGACCGATTTCCAATTCCAAAGAATTAATTAGCAATGTTAATGTGATTAATGGAGAAATCACTTCGCTAACAAGACTTAATGTGACATTAAATTACTATCAGTTCCTTGATTAATACGACCCTTATATTTGAGTTGTTGTCAGGTGGAATTGGTGAGCCTCAGCTGAGTACTTTCGATAATTTCATATTGTCATCTTCGGGTCGTAATGTTTCAATTTATAAGCAAACACTTTCGGTCTACACTACATTTATTTCGTCTTGGTGTTTACCGGCTCAGGCTCATCAAAACCTAAAACGTGTTGGAAGTCTTCAAATGATTTATGTTATTTGGTAAAGTTCTTTGAGGTTTTGTAGCGCTAGTCTATGCGATCTGATGAAGGATGGTTTTCTCTAAGACCTCCAAGTTTGTTTTTTTTTTCTCGGTTGAAGCCATTTTTAAACGCGGAACTGAGAAAGGGGTCTTATAATACCTATTTAAGGCATTAAGTATGTCTTATGAAGAAATTTACTTAACGAAATCCATTTTATATATAGAGGATCTTTAGAGAAAGAACTAAGGAGAGATTCACAAAAGATGATCCAAATATTCATTTGCTTGAAGCCCTTTTTTAAACATCGATAAGAGAAAACGGTTGGATGTAACTGATACTTTAGATCAGTATTTCAAAACCAGTGCATCTTGGTGCACGAATGCACCCTAAAAGTTAGGTGCACCCTAAGTTAGCAGAACAGTAATTAATTATTTTTATATTTAAAAATCTTTATTTAAAAAAAAAAAACTAGAGACGCCAATCTTAATTCCTTGTGATTTGATATATTAAACTGGATAAGACCTTAATCTTTAAGAAGTTGGGATAATCCTTTCCATTTTGCTTTCCTCAAGGGATTTGAATCAGTCATTATCGGCCTCCCTAAAAAATAGATTTAAATGAATCCCTTTAAATGAAAATTGTACCTCTAATCTTTTTTGGCAATGCTAAACTAAAATTTCATATTTTCAAATTTCATGACAATTTTTTCCTTATTAAAATTTAAAGTATGTTCCAGAGTTTTAGTTATTCTATAATTGCATCCTGAACTAAAAAAAAAGTCGAATAATTTGTCTAACCCGTAAGACAATGGTAACAGTAATGATAAAAATGCGTGTCTATATCGCTGAGATGAGGTATTATAATTACTTACATTATTCGGACTGTTATCCTCATCTTTATTGCCATATTCACAACGTTTCGGTCGTTGTACGTTCCGCCCTTCTTTAGATTCCTGGAATTTCGAACCGAAGCCTTTATATCGTCCACCGGGGTAGATAGTTCTGGTAGACACTTCGTCATAATCTCATCCCTCTTGTTTAATAAAGAACATGGATCTGCGAGCATCAAGTGTGTCAGCTTTTCATTTTGGCATAATTTACAGAATTTGCCCCACATCAAGTAACTATTTTTTTTCGCTATATTTTATGTTATATCTTGTTGAGAGCCCATTCCGTCTTTTATCTTCCAAACATATTTCGACAGGGCCGTGCTATCGCCACATTTTTGCAACCTGAAAGACGTTATATGGTTATAGTCATTCCTTTTGAATGCACCTTCCGTCAATTCAGTATAAGTCAAAGTATAATAGCGCCCTGATATTTATAGTAATCTTATTTAATATTTTATAGGGTGCATTGCATACCGGAAAGTGCTTGCAAATGTAAACATTTTATGTTTCTATTATCAAGACGAAATGCGTCGACTAAAATAAGTGCGGGGTTGCAAAAACAGCTTGATCTGACTCCTTTGATATGTCGCAGATGCAATAATTGATTGAATGGATTGATGAGCAGATTTCAACAATTGATATGGCAGTTGAATTGTCGCAACAAATATGTATTGTAAGGCACTACCCACTTATTGGTGATTTCTTCTCAACTTGACTTCCATATTGTCTCATTTTGATCTTGCGAATGTGACCTCCATCTTCTGGCTTTCTCCTTCTGTATTTTTGATAGGTGTCATTTCCGTGTTCAAATTTAAATTTAATTTAAATCAAAGGGAAAAAATCAGTGGTGGGGCGGGGATCCCCTTTGATCAAAATGAAATATACTCATCCAAGTACCCTTGGTAATGTAGTTTAAGAACATATATGGTTATGGGGCTCTATCTCCAAAACCCTAAGAAAAGTTCGATAACAAACAAACGGACAGACGGAGGCTACAATATATATATATATATATATATATATATATATATATATATATATATTTCATTGAAAACGACAGACAGGTGCTTTTAATTAGTTTTTTATACAATTTCTCATGCTACTTAATATTTTTTTTTTCTATTCGGATGATAAATTATATAAAAACTGTCCGAATGTTCTTTTTATCCGAGCGCTTTCGGCTATACATTTAGTCATTTTCAAGAAAGAAAAAGGAACCAAATTCCCTCAATAGGAGAAACATTGTTATGTAACCTATGTTGGCTAATCAGAATACAAGTATATGATAATTAAAGAACATTCCCACCACATATACTGTCATGTTATAATTTTGAATATATATATATATATATATATATATATATATATATATATATATATATATATATATATATATATATATATAGTTGGATTGATCATCAAACTAACTAAATATGTTAGCTCTATCACTGATATCGAGCGCTTTCCAATAAGTACCGCGCATATATAATATATAAATAATATATATATAAATTGCGCATATATATATGTGTGTGTGTGTGTGTGTGTGTGTGTGTTTGTGTGTGTGTGTGTGTGAAGAAATATAGTTTTAAGGTGTGGTATATTTATGGGATAAAGTGGTCAATATCAGAGATAGAGCGAATGTAAATATAAATATAAAAGTGAACATTGCGTCTAGCATGAAACAGCCTTTCGCCTGTGAGTGTTGACTTCAATGTTCACTTTTATTTATATATATATATATATATATATATATATATATATATATATATATATATATATATGCAGGAACACGAACGAAGAGTACTGGGGTTTTAGAATTTTTTGGAACTCTTTATATATATATATATATATATGTATATATATATATATATATATAGCCGAATTCATTTAGTCTTTTACTTTTTCTTTCCATCACATTTGTTAGTAGGTATCCCTCACTTTGTGTGTGTGTGTGTGTTTGTGTGTGTGTGTGTGTGTGTGTGTTTGTGTGTGTGTGTTTGTGTGTGTGTGTGTGTTTGTGTTTGTGTGTGTGTTTGTGTGTGTGTGTGTTTGTGTGTGTGTGTGTGTTTGTGTGTGTGTCTGTGTGTGTTTGTGCGTGTTGTGTGTGTGTGTGTGTGTGTGTGTGTGTGTGTGTGTGTGTGTGTGTGTGTGTGTGTGTGTGTGTGTGTATGTTTGATTGTCCAGATTTCGCTGCCATGCAATTTCACAATCATAAATATTACCTGATCAACTATCTTGCTCGATCATCTCTGAAGTCGGGACAGTAAAGGTGATTCACAAATTCTTGGTGTATAAAAGTAGCCGCCATGAACTATATAAGGATTTCGTATTCGCCAATATCAATACGAACAGACGATAAATTTATTCTGATAGTTCGTACGCTCCCCTGACCCTCGGACCACGGTTCTCATCATAACATCTCTCTCTCTCTCTCTTTCTTTCTATTTTCTCTCTCATTCTCTCTCTCATTCTCTCTTTCTCTTTTCTCTCTCACTCTCTCTCTCACTCTCACTTTCTCTTTTCTCTCTCACTCTTTCTCTCGCTTTCTCTCTCTCACTCTCTCTTTCTCTTTCTCTCTCTCAATCTCTCTCTTTCTCTTTCTCTCTCTCTCTCTCACTCTATCTCCCTATTTATCTTTATCTTTCTCTCTCTCACTCTTTATTTTTATACTTTTTCTCTCTCTTTCTCTCTCTCTCTCACTCTCTCTTTCTCTTTTATCTCTCACTATTTCTCTCTCTCTCTCTCTCACTCTATCTCCCTATTTTTCTTTATATTTCTCTCTCTCACTCTTTATTTTTCTCCTTTTTCTCTCTTTTTCTCTCTCACTTTTTCTCTCTTTCTTTCTCTCACTTTTTCTCTTTTATCTCTCACTATTTCTCTCTCTCATTCTCTCTTTCTCTTTTCTCTCTCACTCTCTCATTCTCTCTCTTTTTCTCTCTCTCTCTCTTTCTTTCTCTTTATGTTTCTCTCACTCTTTCTTTTTCTCCCTTTTCATCTCTATTTTTTTCTCTCTCATTCTTTCCCTCTCTTTCTCTCTCACTCTCTCTTTCTATTTCTCTCTCACTCTTTCTTTCTCTTTATGTTTCTCTCTAGCACTCTCTCTCTCTTTCTTTCTCTTCATCTCTCTTCTCTCTTTCCCTCTCTTTCTTTCTCTTTCTCTTTCTCTTTGTCCCTATAATAGTGTTAGCAATTGAGCGTGTATGTGTAAAATTAGCTCACGCCGTCATTTTCTGATAATACCAACCAGTCGTAAATACAGCATGATTGCGTATGCAGCATAGAAATAACCTAATTTTTTTTTTCTCTTGAATTTCTCTCTTTCTCTTTCTCTTTCCAGGCAACTACATCCGAGATCTCTTTCATGAGGTCATTGCTCGTCGGTGACTGGAAATCCAACCGTACCGATACAAGATTTCTATCACTAGCAAGGAGTGGCCGACTAACTTATTTGGCCACCCAGTCTGCCTAACGTCATCTGGCATCGGTACACACGGGTAACCGCATCATCTGCTCGACTGGACAATTGTCTGCCACTACAATTTATTCCGTCCATTTCTGTCCGCCGTTGCTCTTTGAGCCTCGCTAAACTGCTCGCTTCTTTATTGGTCGGAATTGCTCGGTATCCACTCCACCATTCGACGTCACAGCAGGGCTGGCTAATTAGTCAACAGGCCAAATTACCAGCTTCTTTCAGGTCAAAGAGAAAAAGAAACACCATCACGAGCGTCTATCTCCGTGTTTGAATTACAGAATCTATTTTGATGGCTGACCAGTGAATGTGCTGACTAGGTTCGATGGCAACTCATCGTCGCTCGACACCAACCCAGTATTTTTTTTTTACCTCCCTTAAGAAATACAGCTCAAGAGATCAAGAGATACTTGGCTAGTCCGTCTTTCGTTGACGTACATTTCTTACTTGATTGTGATAAAGAGGAGCATTCTTGGAAAGAATGAAAACAATAAGCACAAGAATGAGAACCATGCTTGATTATCTTTTACTGTTGACCTTTTTCTTTTTCTTTTTTTGACATGACAAGCGACGATGTTTCTTCCATGCGCCTTGCGTTGCTGTCCATAAAATGGCGTACCACTCAATTCATTCTATTTGATCGGAGCCGTGCAGAAAGTGTTTACGATATTGGCTCTGTAAAATGAAGAGACATTAGAAGAGAAGGGAAGGGAAAACAGACTAGAGTGCAATTAGAAGAAGAAGAAGAAGAAGAAGAAGAAGAAGAGAATGAAGAGTCGTAGAGAGAGAGAAAAAGAAAGGGCGTTAAGAGTGAGAAGAGGAAGACGAAAAGCAAAAAAAGGAAAAGTGAAGGAAAAGAAAAGTCGAAAAATGCAAGAAAAATTAAAAGATTGGAAGAATGATAAGAGTAGGAAAATATAAAACTATAAAAACGTAACGAAGAAGAAGAAGAAGAAGAAGAGGAGGAGGAGGAGGAGGAGGGGAAGAGAAAAAGGAGAATGAAGGGGAGGAGAAGAAGGAGGAAAAGAAGAACGAGGACAAGTCGGGAAACGGGAATAGGAAGAAGAAACTGAAAATGAAGAAAAAGCTGTATGACAATAATAATAATAATAGAAGAAGAAGAAGAAGAAGAAGAAGAAGAAGAAGAAGAAGAAGAAGAAGAAGAAGAAGAGGAAACGATGATAGGAAGAAATAATAATAATAGAAGAAGAAGAAGAAGAAGAAGAAGAAGAAGAAGAAGAAGAAGAAGAAGAAGAAGAAGAAGAAGAAGAAGGAGGAGGAGGGGAAAAGATGATAGGAAAATAATAATAATAATAATAATAGAAGAAGAAGAAGAAGAAGAAGAAGAAGAAGAAGAGGAAACGATGATAGGAAGAAATAATAATAATAGAAGAAGAAGAAGAAGAAGAAGAAGAAGAAGAAGAAGAAGAAGAAGAAGAAGAAGAAGAAGGAGGGGAAAAGATGATAGGAAAATAATAATAATAATAATAATAGAAGAAGAAGAAGAAGAAGAAGAAGAAGAAGAAGAAGAAGAAGAAGAAGAAGAAGAAGAAAAAGAAGAAGAAGAAGAAGTGGGGAAAACTTGGGAGTTTGAAAAAGAAAAATTGCACAAAAAGAAGATGGAGAAGGAGGGGGAGGAGGGGAGGCTGATGAGCGTCGGAAGCAATGAAATGAAAGAGAATATCAAGAAAACGATGACCAGAAACATTGATAATGAAGAACCAAGAAGATCGAACGCAATAAGTGCGTTATGTGATCGTACATCTCAAATCGAGATCACGAACGAAGCCGTAGAAAGCAAGATTATAGTCCTACATGTAATCATTCTAACGGCGCTTTCATTTTCGGAAGACATCACTGACAGTTCCTTCTTACTCTCCTTCTCTTGTTCGGGGTTATCATCCGCGGAAAGACGGCAATCTTCTCTTTCATTTCCTGCCCCACCTCCACCCATCGCACTGTCCAGAATTACAGGTAAAGTCAGTAAGTTGAAAACATCTTTGCAAAGATGATTGTAATGGCGCTGATGTTACGGGTTTATTCATTTCCTTTTCAGATCTTCTAAACGGACGGAGCGTTCAATTGTAAATCAGAGTCTTACATAATGGCAAAAATAACGTGTGGCCAGTTCATATGGCAGTCTATTGTTTGTGGCGGACAGAGGTCAAGCGACCTGGACGTCCTCATTTCGCTAATATGTTCAGACAAGACCAAAGTCCGTCTTTTTGTCTATAGCTGAATTCGGACATTCTGATTTATGGCAATACAATAATTCATCGAGGCATAAGGAAAGATGTTTTCTTTTCTTTTTTTTAATGTACTAATATCGATCTCCATCTGCCAGAGAAATGAAAAAAAATGTATTTGATGAATGAAGACAGGAGTTTTACTAGGCATAAATGATAGTTTTCTCTTGTTAAATCTATCTTCTTATGTACGATAACATAGATTGTTAACGCCTAACAAAATACGTCGGTCAGTAAAATACTGTGAGGTTATAGCGTTACTTTTTTTTAATGTTATAACATTTTCAATGTAGAACAGGCTTGAAATATGTTTGGAATCAATGATCTGCATTTTTGTTTGTAACGTATTTAAATTGAATTTATATATATATATATATATATATATATATATATATATATATATATATATATATATATTGATGCATGTTTCATTAAATAATATAGACAAATTTTGTCTATTTATTTGAACCAAATTCCTTTCATATATATATATATATATATATATATATATATATATATATATATATATATATATATATATTTGTCATCCACAGACAGAGTGTTTCGCTGTTTCACAGCTCATAAGTGTGGCTAGACGTCCGGTTGGCTCTAGCTAGGATCGAAACCCGATTGAATATATATATGTAGTGGTAGAAGTTCCGACTGACGCCAATTCAGTCGGGTTTCGATCCTAGCTAGAGGCAACCGGACGTCTAGCCACACTGATGAGCTGTGAAACAGCGAAACACTGTCTGTGGTTGACAAATATATATATATATATATATATATATATATATATATATATATATATATATATATATATATATATATGAAAGGAATTTGGTTCAAATAAATAGACAAAATTTGGCTATATTATTTAATGAAACATGCATCAATATATATATATATATATATATATATATATATATATATATATGTAAATCCAAAATTACCTCATGTGGGTAAAGTCTATTTCAAACCGGCACAAACTTATGCCAGTCTTCTTCAGCCCCATATTGATAATATATATATATATATATATATATATATATATATATATATATATATATATATATATATATATATATATTATCATTATTGATAATATATATGTGTGTGTGCGTGTGTGTATTTTCAATCCCACAATCCGCAACTTAGAGTTTAATGTGATCACAATGATTAGCTATTAGCTTATTTAAGCATTAGCTTTTATTCTTGATATTTGTGTATATAAATATATATGTATATGTGTGTGTGAATTTATCTGGCCTTGACAAAGTTGAAAGACAAAGCTTTAGAAGATTTATCTGTCTATCTATCTATCTATCTATCTATCTATCTATCTATCTATCTATCTATCAATCTATCTATCTCATTCTGTTCATATCTATCTATCTATCTATCTATCTATCTATATCAGTCTGTTCATATCTATCTATCTATCTATCTATCACTGTCTCTTCATATCTATCTATCTATCTATCTATTTATATCAGTCTGTTCATATCTATCTATCTATCTATCTATCACTGTCTCTTCATATCTATCTATCTATCTATCACTCTCTCTTCATATCTATCCATCTCTCTATCTATCACTGTCTCTTCATATCTATCTATCTATCTATATCAGTCTGTTCATATCTATCTATCTATCTATCTATCTATCACTGTCTCTTCATATCTATCTATCTATCTATCTATCTATCTATCTATCTATCTATCACTGTCTCTTCATATCTATCTATCTATCTATCTATCTATCTATCAATCAATCTATCTATCTATCTCATTCTGTTCATATCTATATCTATCTATAGCAGTCTGTTCATATCTATCTATCTATCTATCACTGTCTCTTCATATCTATCTATCTATCTATCACTGTCTCTTCATATCTATCTATCTATCTATCTATCTCATTCTGTTCATATCTATCTATCTATCTATCTATCTATCTATATCAGTCTGTTCATATCTATCTATCTATCAAATGTTAATTGTTGGTTACGCTTTTAATTATAAATGATCTCTTACAAATACATGTACTTTAATCCAGATTCGGGAGTTTATATGCCGTGTCCACTCAGATGTAGGCGATCATGGCTCTCCACAATTTCCTATCCTTTTTAACTCTTATTAAATTTTATCTTTCCGTTATGTCTCTAAACCCTGTTCTGCAATCTATTTACTCAAGCTCATCAAGTATGTTATGTGCTGTTTACCTTTTCCTCTCTTGCCCTCAATCCGTTCTGTGAGGATCAGATTTGCCAAGCCCTCCTTCCTCAATATGTACCCCAGAAATTTCAACTGACTCTTCCAGATGTTAAGTATGTTTCATTTTTGTTTCAATTTTTCTCTAAAGTAATATACACTTTTTGTGTTGTGACTCCCCAGGATATAGACGATGATGGCTCTCCACAATTTCCTATCCTTTGTAACTTTTATTAAATTTTATCTTTTCGTTATTTCTCCTAAACCCCTGTTCAAGTATGTTATGCGCTGTTTTCCTTTGTCTCTCTTGCCCTCAATCCGTCCTGTGAGGATCAGATTTGCCAAGCCCTCCTTCCTCATTATGTACCCCAGAAATGACCTAATTGGAAGCAGTCATTTTCCTTAAAACAACTTCGTTTTATTCTTTTTCGAGAATGATATTAGTAATTGGGAGTTAACTGTTTCCTTATAAGGAAACAT
>OZ038508.1:24059653-24062153 GCA_964036315.1 Acanthosepion esculentum | reverse complement strand
CCAATATCTCAGAGCTTATCATTTTCAGACTTTCCGCATGACAAGTAACTTTTGAAACGCCTTTTTCTGCAACTGTTTTTAGTGATTTTTAAAAGGTTGGCTTTCATAACAAATTTAATTTGGAGCGTGTGCGATTACTCCACTTTGTCTGTCAGAGAATCTCTCTTTTTCTCTAGATTTAAAAAAAAAATTAACAAGTCCCAAGAGTCCACTATGTCCAAAATGATCAATAAGTTGTTTTACCTGAATTAAAACATCCATCTGCTTTAATTTTTTCTTAATACCTTGCTTAGTTTCTGAAAGGCATCTTATAAAGATATTTTTTTTAAATTCAACAAATCCCAAGAAAATTCTATGCCCAAAATGATCAATAAATTGTTTTACCTGAATGAAAACATCCTTCTGCTTACATTCTTTCTTAATAACTTGCTTAGTTTCTGATAAACATCTTACAAAGATTTCTTTTTTAAAACTCAACAAATCCCAAGAAAGAGTCTATGTCCAAAATGATCAATAAATTGTTTTACCTGAATGGAAACATGCTTCTGCTTACATTCTTTCTTAATACCTTGCTTAGTTTCTAAAAAACATCTTACAAAAAATTTTTTTTTAAATTCAACATATCCCAAGAAAATTCTATGCCCAAAATGATCAATAAATTGTTTTACCTGAATGAAAACATCCTTCTGCTTACATTCTTTCTTAATACCTTGCTTAGTTTCTGATAAACATCTTACAAAGATTTCTTTTTTAAAACTCAACATATCCCAAGAAAATTTTATGCCCAAAATGATCAATAAATTGTTTTACCTGAATGGAAACATCCTTCTGCTTACATTCTTTCCTAATACCTTGCTTAGTTTCGGAAAAACATCTTACAAAGATTTCTTTTTTAAAACTCAACATATCCCAAGAAAATTCTATGTCCAAAATGATCAATAAATTGTTTTACCTGAATGGAAACATCCTTCTCCTTGTATTCTTTTCTAATTAAAAGGAAAATACGAGTAATAATGAGATTGGATATTTTTTATTTCTGTAACAAAAAATGTTTCAGTCCGATAGGATTTGATTAATTGGATCTTTTGATGGCAAAAATATCAATAACATACATCAAGCATCTTTTATATCTACATAATACACATACACACACACACACTGTTTTTATATACATAACCTTCAGAATAATATTTTCTGCCAAAAAAAAATGGATGCCCATATTACTGTATATTATTCACTTCATGTACATATATATAAATTTGTATATGTGTAAATATATGTAAATATATATATATATATATATATATATATATATATATATATATATATATATATATATATATATACATATATATATATATGACATTTATTCTTAATATATAGGTTAAATAATTTTTAAAATAGTTATATTATAAATATGTATTTAATTTATAAATACATTCATGCTTATAGCTGTATATAGTTTATATACATGCATAGGAATATATATTCTTATATAAGCAAATGTCTCTACAATATACATACATACATATATATATATATATATATATATATATATATATATATATATATATATATATATATATATATATATATATATACATATAAAGTATATATATATATATATATATATATATATATATATATATGACTAAATGCCAAAAATCGTACATGCAGACTTATGAACAATTATCTATGTGTATATTTTATATAACTGAGGAAGTCCAAAGAATTTCATATATATATATATATATATATATATATATATATATATTTTTTTTTTTTTTTTTTTTTTTTTTTTTTTTCACATGTTATTTTGAATTTTATTTTATTTTTTCAGACATGCATTGAGCACTTTTTAATACAACTGTTTCCTGGTTCAATTTAACTATAACTATTAACCCTTTATGTATTATATATATATATATATATATATATATATACACCATATTTACCATATTTACACATGTATTACGTGACTGTTGAAGACCTAATTTTTAAGCTAATTTGACTACAGTAAATGTATATATAGTTTGGTGAACTGCAAAGCCTAGGCCAGCATTAAATATGCTAATTTTATATCTCATGTATGATACAACCCCCTTAAAATTAGCTTCAAAATTAGGTTTTCAAAACTTACATGATATGCAAGTATCTACAATATAATCTCTCTCTCTCTTTCTCTCTCTCTCTCTCTCTTTCTATATACATATATATATATATATATATATATATATATATATATATAAGCATGAGTGAAGTTGTGTTTATGTATATATTTGCTTATATATAAGTAAAAGTATATGCATTTAAAATAGGATTTATCTGTCTATTAATGTAATTTTTAATTAATCTATCTTAAAATAATTAATCTAAATATATATATATATATTTTTTTGTTATCCACAGACAGACTGTTTCGCTGTTTCACAGCTCATCAGAGTGGCTAGACATCCGGTTGCCTCTAGCTAGGATCGAAACCCGACTGAATTGGCGTCAG
>OZ038508.1:24037153-24049653 GCA_964036315.1 Acanthosepion esculentum | reverse complement strand
TTGAAGTGCTAAGTACAAAATTGATTCCCTACACACACACACACACACACATACACACACGGAAATGCACTCATGCCTCACATTTTATTGCTCATATTCCATTTTCATTCATGTTAATCATCTGCTGAAGAAAACGAAAAGAAACAAAAAATTATTATTATTTTTAACTATAAGGTCTGTCATATTCAATGAAATGTGCATATACATATATATATATATATATATATATATATTTTTTTGTCATCCACAGACAGACTGTTTTGCTGTTTCACAGCTCATCAGTGTGGCTAGTCGTCCGGTTGCCTCTAGCTAGGATCGAAATCCGACTGAATTTGCGTCAGTCGGAACTTCTCCCACTAAGAGTCGTGCAATATTGGCTTAAATAGTCACTGTTTACAAACTCATACCTCAAACCAGAGGGCTCAACTGAAATTAATTTTTTCAGGAGCCAATATTTTTGTCATCCACAGACAGACTGTTTCGGTGTTTCACAGCTCTTCAGTGTGGCTAGACGTCCGGTTGCCTCTCTCTCTCTCTCTCTCTCTCTCTCTCTCTCTCTCTCTCTATATATATATATATATATATATATATATATATATATATAGATATGGAGATAATGGAACAAAGTAGAAAACTTGTCCAGACAATGCATAAGATAATGGATAACTCTCGACTTAAACAAGTTAAGATTGTAGTGATCAGAAAAACATTGGGAATTGGTTTGACAGCATGAAGGAATATAGTTAAAATTATCAGGCAAAAATGTTTATCAATCTATCTACATTATAATAGACATATATATATATATATATTTGACTCTCCTGTCTTATTTGACGTATGAGGGTAAAGCAGCTCAGTTCCTAGGAACCAACAGCCAGGCACCAGGACATGTGATTTGATGAAGGTCGTGAAGGTTTTGTGCAGAACCTGATGCACAACGTGCCATAAGGTCCCCAAACGACCTTCCACAGGTTTTGAATTCAGAGTTGTCCTTCTCCTAGACTAGTTGCCATCAAAGGCTATAGAACCCGGTCTGTCCTGCAATTTACCCATAGCTGGGGGGGGGGAGAAGAAGAGGTTTCATGCCTTTCCCAAGCGTATTAGTATGTAAGTGAATGTAATGGATTTGACTGGAATTCAAACTGGGCTCTTCAATTCGTCAATCCAAGCCATTATCCACTACACCACCATGCCTCCTTATGATATATATAGAGAAAGTAATAAAAATTGTTTAGCCTTTAAATCACTTCCACATACACACACACACACACACACAAATATATATACATATATATATTACAAAATGGACAAAGTCCGACAATTATTTAAAGACATTTTTATGTTTAACATTTTTTTTATAGATACAAGTATTTAAGTAAATGCTCTGTTTATAATAAACAGTATTAAATAACATTTACCGACCTGAATGTCCGAGAAATTTTCATAGAAAATATTCATCCTCCAACAGGAATCGAACCTGTATCCTATACGGAACCGTCATATATCCTGACGTGCCTTAACCGTTTCGGCCACTGAGGATCATTTGGTTGGCAAGGTCGAATTTTCTATGAAAATTTCTCGGACATTCAGGCTGGTGAATGTTATTTAATACTGTTTATTATCAAAAGAGCATTTACTTAAATACTTGTATCTATAAAAAGAATGTTAAACATAAAAATGTCTTCAAATATATATATATATATATATATATATATATATATATATATTTGTATGCATGTACATATATATATATATATATATATATATATATATATAAAGACAAATATAAAAGTGTACATTTAAGCCAACATCCAATGGCAGCATTTTCTTTCATGCTTATATGCAATTGTCAGGCCATATGTATTGTGTTTTTCTCAACTATTTATATATTATATAGAGATAGGTCAATGGCATATTGTTGTTTGCCTATTGTATTGTTGTAATGGTTATTTTGGTGAGCAGAAATGGTTATGTCATGAATGTTTCTAGGGTATATTGGGTGGAAATATATATATATATATATATATATATATATATATATATATATATATGTAGTGTTGAATGTTAAAGACAACATAGTCTTACATATTTTCTTTTGAATTTTCTCATATTCTCTAATGAGACTTTTTATTTGAAAATAGTTTCGAAATATGTATTGTCCATACGATGACCTAGCGCTTTCAAACATCATTGTTCATCTTCAGGGTCAATATTTTAGTCAAAATATTATTTTTATTTTTTTTTAAACAAACATTTGCCAATTATCTTGTAGCGTAATCATGTTGCTACTTTTTTACAAACTAAAAACGTTAAATTCCTTTTAAATTCAAAAGACGCGAATATTGACCCTGAAGATGAACAATGATGTTCGAAAGCGCTAGGTCATCGTATGGACAATACATATTTCGAAACTATTTTCAAATAAAAAGTCTCATTAGAGAATATGAGAAAATTCAAAAGAAAATATGTAAGACTATGTTGTCTTTAACATTCAATACTACATGTTTGAAAGAAAAGTTGCTGCCAAATTACACACATATATATATATATATATATATATATATATATATATATATATATATATGTATATATATCATCAACCATTGTTGGTCAAAGTCTTTTTCAATCCTTTCTTTGGCCACCATGACTGTGGCCACTGCTGCTATGCAACTCTTCTATCTCATCTGTTCATCTACTCTTTAGTCTTCATCCACTTTATTTCTTTTCATTTCTCTCCCTTCCAACAACCTCTTGCTCCATCTGATATCCTTCCTTGTGGCTATATTTCCTGCCTACTTCAATGATTGTAACTTAATTGTATTTATGATATTTCTGAATCTTTCTCACTTTAGGTTATTGCTATCTATAGCACCGCTCTGTACATTTTTGAGTGTGTTTTCAAATGATTTTTTTCCGTACCATGTTTCAAAGGAGATGGAATTTTATTTTTCCAAGGGTATTCGCACGAAAGTGAATGCAATTTGAACTCAGCATATTAATCCCACTCACTTTACCAATTATTGTCATGCCACATCCAATACAAGATTTAAAAGATCAGCTGCTAATATCCTGACATAGACTTTCTAGAGATGGCGTCTCAACAAATACACCCGGATGTAGGGTTGACACCCCACATTTTGTATCAGCTACCGAAAGAACTATCATGATATCCAACAGCACTTTCAATTCACAAACTTTGCCAAAGACCAGCAGAAAACAAGAGCTTCTATTTTGCACAAAGCAAAATAAAATTGACATCTTGAGCATCCAAGAGCAAAGGTACCATCACCCTGACACTGACCTGAATTATAGCAACACATTGATTGAACCAGTCCTACTGTATGGAATAGAAACTTGGAAATTATTGCTCATCTTGAAAGACGACTGGATGGAACATATAGAAATCTATTTAGAAAAATCCAGAACATCATTTTAAGATACCATGTAATGTTTGACACAATTTATGGAGAACTGAGACTAATTTCTCTTAAGATCACACAAAGACAATTACAGTTTGCCAGCCACAGCTACTGAGTAAACAAGGTAATCATCTCATCCTTACTCCTATGACATCTTTCTGGAAGTGTTTTCTCATGAATTGACTTTCCCAGTCACCGTAGATCAGAATTCAGGGTTGGACATTGGGGGTCTGGGGACAGCAATGCAGGACTGAACAGTGTGGAAAGGGATTGTCAATGGAGTTCTGACCAACCATAGGGAGGCTGAAGGATGATGATGATCCTGATATCAGATTCCAAAATTAAACTTTTATAGCTTTGTACAGCCCATACTTGATGAGGTATTGTTGGGGATGTATGAAAATGTTAAAAGATATCAGAAGGTTTGAATGGTCAGAAGGCTTCAAATTTTGTGTGTTCAATACTCTTCCATCCACAACAATTAAGACAAGACAAAAATAATGATTTAAAACATAACAATTGAATTTATTAAGTATTTGATGTGCATGCATTTTGACAGAGTTATGTCTCTTTGATTAGGAAATATTTGTACCTGAGCTCATAAAGGTTAGATTAATTATTAAACTGCAGTTTATAAGAATGAGTATGTTGCATGTTAGAGATTGTCTATTGGACAAATTGATAAGAGTTCAGAATTGTATTTGCGTGATTGTTGTAAAGTTCTTTTACGTCTGACTGCATTAGTCAAGACGGGAGTTCTTTAAGGGTCACATTTTGGCAGAAGAGATGAGACGCACAAGTGAGTAAAGAGAGCGAGAATTACTCGTGTTTGGCTTTTATAGTATGTTGTATCACGTGACAGCCTTAACTTTAGCTGGCGCAAAAACAGACTTGTCACGTGCAGGCAATTTGATTGGTTGAAACTGACCAATCAGAGTGCTAGATTGGTGGAGATCAACCAATGAATGCTCGTTGTATAATTTGTATGTATGATGGTGGTGATAATCACAACAGAAAGAATACATTTCCCAGCGGGGGTAACTGGCAGACATGGAAGATTCCACAGTATCATCTCTTTCATGTGCATTTTATTTGCAGGTGGTCATAATACCTTTGGTAAATACAGTTGGTTGGTTGTTTTTGTTTGGCAACATATCAAACTCTATGAGTTATTTAATGCTGAAATCTAAATATTTCAATTTTATTTTTATATTTTGGTGATAATAATGGTTTTAGTGATACAATTCCTTAATAGGCATTTAAATTTGTAAATAATATTTGCACTATTTATTTTTGTTCTAAGAGGTGAATTAATTTTTTTTACCTATAAGGTCTGTCATATTCAATGAAATGTGCATATATATATATATATATATATATATATATATATAGATAGATAGATAGATAGATAGATAGATATGGAGATAATGGAACAAAGTGGAAAACCTGTCCAGACAATGCATAAGATAATGGATAACTCTCGACTTAAACAAGTTAAGATTGTAGTGATCAGAAAAACATTGGGAATTGGTTTGACAGCATGAAGGAATATAGTTAAAATTATCAGGCAAAAATGTTTATCTGCCTATCTAAAGTATAATATATATATATATATATATATATATATATATATATATATATATATATATATATATATATTTAACTCTCCTGTTGTATTTGACATATGACGGTTAAGCAGCTCAGTTCCAAGCAACCGACAGCCTGACACCAGCACATGAGATTTGTTTATAGTGGTGAAGGTTTTGTGCAGAACCATCCACACCTTTTGACAGGAATTGAACCTGTATCCTATACGGAACCGTCATATAGCCTGACGTGTCTTAACCATTGTGGACACAGAGGAGCGTTTGGTTAGCAAGGTCGATTTTACTGTCATTAAACTTTAAACTTCCTAACCGAATGCTCCTCTATGGCTGAAATGGTTAAGGCACGTCAGGCTATATGACGGTTCCGTATAGGATACAGGTTTGATTCCTGTCGGAGGACGAATATTTTCTATTAAAATTTCTTTGACATTCAGGCCGGTAAATGTTGTTTAATACTGTTTATTATAAAACAGAGCATTTGCTTAAATATTTGTATCTATAAAAAGAATGTATAAACATAAAAATGTCTTAAAAATAATCGTCGGACTTTGTCCATTTCATAATATATATATATATGTATGTATTAAGTTTATGATGATTTGTAGAATATTTCATTTCCTGTATCATAATTTGATGAATTTTTGCTAACAAATAATAAAGAAGGGTTTAATTCAGTTTAATTTTTTAAGAATGTCAGCCCCTAATATGAATTTCTAAAATCGTATATAAGTATATAAGTATAGACTATGACTTTCTAAATCCTTCTAGAACTCCCTGGAGATATCCAGAACTTTATCGGACTTTCTTGAACTTGTTTTTGTTTATTTATAAGTTTTATTTATTAAGCTATCCAATTATTTCCTTAGCAAAGTGAAAAATAAAGTTTCTGAAATATTTTGACTTTTGACCTTTATGGTGTATATGGTAAAATCAAATTTAGAGTTTGGGGGTGACCTTTTCCAAAAACGAAAACAAATTAATGCGTTTTTCATTACTATGAACAAAAGTTCATCAATTAATGACACAGGAACATAGGCTTAAAAAAATGTCATAACCCTAATATATACAGGGGGCAATGGATAAATAGTCGTCTAAATTCTGAAAAAAAAAAAAAAATAAGAATAACACTGACATCTCATTTTAACAGATCTATTTATGAAAATTATACAAAAATATCTTCAAATACTAAAGAGTAAATTTATTCAATAAAATCTCTATTGGCTTAAACGACGGCCTCCAAATGACTTTGGAATCTTCTGCAACTTTTCTGTATTATATGCTTTTAAGTTGCTGCATACTGCCATAATCCTTGCCTTCAGTTCATCGTTGGTGTTACAAGGAGTTTTGTTGGTCTCTTTCTCAACTGCACCCAACATATCAAGGGGGGCTGCAGTTGGGGAGTTAGGTGGACTGATGTAATGGGTGATCAGGTTGCAGAAATTGCCTGAGAGACCTGACTGGGTTCCCCTGCTTATGTGGTATGGTGCAGAGTCCTGTTGTCACACTTCCAGCAGCCACCCTTTTGTCCCAGGGCAGCACTACCTCCTCAAGGCATGATATAGCCCTCCATGTTGAGTGTGAGGTCCTCTTTAACAAATTCAGAACGATCAGACTGAGTATTCGGAGCTGATATATAAAGATACGAGGGTCATTCAATAAATAAGGTGAATTTTTCGGTATAAAGACTTCTAATAGAGATAGAAGCTTACTTTTTGGTACAGAACCAATTGCACTTTTTGAAGAGTCAAATACAGATGCCTGGTGAACCATGTGCCACAAGGTCCCCAAACGACCCTCCACAAGTTTTGAATTCCGAGTTGTGCTTCTCCTAGACCAGTTGCTATCCAAGGCTATAGAACCCAGTCTGTCCTCTTATTTACCCATAGCTGGTGGAAGAAGAAGAGGATTCATACCTTTCCGAAGGGTATTAGCGTGAAAGTGAATGCAATGGATTCAAGTGGTATTCAAACTCATCTCTCTGATTCCTCAATCTGAGCTGCTATCCATTTCTCCACCACACCTCCTCATATATATATATATACATATATAAGGGTCATTCAATAAATAAGGTGAATTTTTCGGTATAAGGACTGCTAATACAGATAGAAGCTTACTTTCTTTTTTTTTTCAACATAGTCTCCCAGCACTGTCACACACTTTTCCCATCTGTGCACAAGCTTCCGTATTCCCTCAGCGTAAAAATCTTTGGACTGATGTCTCAGCCAGTCGCTCACAACACTTTTGACTTCATCGTCACTTTTAAACTTTGTGCCTCTCGTGAACGCTTTCAAGGGGCCAAAAAGGTGAAAGTCTGAAGGGGCAACGTCTGGGCTGTAAGGGGTATGAGGGAGAGTTCCCAGCCCGGATGGTCTGCACCGTTCGGGCTGCTCTGTGAGGACTTGCCTTGTCATGATGCAAGATGACTCCTTCTGACTGATGACCCCTGCGTTTGTCCCAACAGATAAGCTCAAAATCCTTGCAATGTCATCCACTGTCACCCTTCTGTCAGACTGAATGAGGTCATTGACTGATTCAATCACTTCAGGAGACCTCACTTCTGTAGGCCTCCCAGGCCTGTCTTCATCCACAACACTGCTCCATCCTTCTTTAAACAATTTAGTCCACTTGTAGACATTTTTTGGCTGAAACATGTGGCACCATACACAGTTGACATTCTCCTATGAATTTCAACTTGTTTGCACCCTTCAGCAACCAAAAACTTGATAACAGACCACTGTTCAATCCCGGAGCATGCTTCTTGGTCGGCCATCTTTGTCAATCGCCAAAACTCTCAAATTTTTTTTTTAATCTGCAAAAGAAATTAAATCCATGTGAAAAAGAAAACAAAAAAACAAAAACTAAAAAAGAGTAAGCTTCTATCTGTATTAGAAGTCCTTATACCGAAAAATTCACCTTATTTATTGAATGACCCTCGTATATATATATATATATATATATATATATATATATTGACTGTCTTCTTGATTCTGAGTTTTTGATTTTGACCACCTTATTAAATTAATCCTTACTTGTTTCTTAAATGGCTTCTGAGATCTGTATTTGAATTCGTTTTGACAACAAATAGCCAAGCGTCACATAGAGGTTTGGTGTTATCCTGGGGTACAGCTCACTGTGGAATGTTTCTGACATGCGAACTAAGATGACCTTTCAACTTATATGATTTGGGATTAAATGCATGAACACAGACCCATTTCTTACTTGTCCATTTCAACTATGATGGTTCATATAGCTAACAAGAGCTGCTCTGAAGAGAAGAACTGAACTACAGACTGGCTAGTGTGTCTTGGAGCAAATTTAGAATCTGAAATTATCCTCATTCTTCTGCCCTCCCTTTTGATCTCTTCGCGCCTCATTCAAGACACCAGAAAATTTGCAGTTCCCTTGTGAACAAGATGTCGCCACTCTGATCTGTTTGAAGCTAAATAACTGATGCCTCTAGAAATTAGTTGTAATATTTGCGTATTTTATGCAGTATCTTTTATATTTTGTTATATTCCATGTGAGTTCGTTTCAAACATCATCGTCGCCACTGTTATATTCCGTGCTAAGGGAATAAACACATAACACCAGGTGGATACTAGAAGAAAGGTTTATTGTACACAACCAGTACAATATGAAATACAGTACAGTTATACACATGTCAATCTAGTAGCGAGTGCCACTAATTGGAAGGTTGGACATGCTTGTGTTGTCTCTCTCACATGCTTCTCTAGTCTAACCCATCTCTCATAGACAGTTGACTTGATAGGTACTTACTACCTATAGTGTAAAGATTCATGGGAGTGACTGGTTATTCCATTACATCATATTTCAATAATAAAATCTGACTTGTTAAGTAACTTAAAATCCACCGCTTCTTTAGAAATTGCTTTGTTTACATTAGGATACAAAACTTAGCAGCTTGCGCCCTGGGTAAGACGGTAAACTACATCCGCGTCCTGGGTAAGACATTAAACTATGCCCAACAGCAAGGCCTCGGATCAGGAGATTTTGAGGAGTGTGGAACCACCTATTAATTGCTGGTGTTCCCAGGTCCACCCTGACCCCAGGGGGTAGCACCAGTTAGGGTCCCAGTGATGGGAAAATAGTTAACTATTACCAGTGATACATTTTTGAAAAAATTATTGCCAGCAATACAGTTTTAAAGGAAATATATTACCAGAAACAGATTTTTAACAAAACAATATATTACCAGCATCTTAAAAATGTTGTCGGCATTAAATAACCCATTGAGGTTGATATGCTGTAAAACAAAATAAACCAAACCAATCTAAACCAAAGAATACATATTCTATTCATACGAATCTATCCTAAAAATGTTGTCGGCATTAAATAACCCATTGAGGTTGATATGCTGTAAAACAAAATAAACCAAACCAATCTAAACCAAAGAATACATATTCTATTCATACGAATCTATCCTAAAAATGTTGTCGGCATTAAATAACCGATTGAGGTTGATATGCCGTAAAACAAAATAAACCAAACCAATCTAAACCAAAGAATACATATTCTATTCATACAAATCTATCCTAAAAACGTTGTTGGCATTAAATAACCCATTGAGGTTGATATGCCGTTAAACAAAATAAACCAAACCAAACCAAAACTTAGCAGATATGAATGCTTTGACAATCTGAGAAAGATTTGCGTTTATAAGGCATTATTCAGCTTTGTATGATCACTGACACACTTTGTAGCTGAAAAATTCTAAAGCATGACAGATCTAATGATTGTCTGTCCTGCCAAAGGGGATTCAAGCTTAAATCCTGCTGATGAGCACATATTTTACTTTAATAAGATTTCTAGAATATTGAGATTGATAGATGGAAATAAATAAATATACTCTTTAATAAATAAACGGAGCATCTACTCAAATATTGGTATCAAGTAAAAATGATAATGTTTAAAGTGATAAAATCTGTCGGTTTAATTAATAAAAGTCCATCATTTCTCTAGAAATTGCTTTGTTTACATTAGGATAGAAAACTAAGCAGATATGAATGTTTCGAGAGTCTGAGAGAGATTTGCATTTATAAAGCACTATTTACCTTTGCTTGATCATCGACCTGTCCAAGAATGTTTAAAGCATGTCAGATCTAACAGTGGCTTGTTTTGCCACGGGGGATGCGGGTTCAAATCCTGCTGGAGAGCGGATATTTTTCTTTAATAAGATCTAAATAATGATTATTAAAGGGTAATACATTTAAATTCAAAATTAAACTATAAATTTAAAAAATCTTCCTCCATATTGTAAAGAATTTTAAACCCACAATTCCAAATGGAGAATATTAAGGGAGAAAATGGGGTAAAACATTAATAACAGACCTGTAAATCCTTCTTTTTTCAAAAACTTCTATATATTCATATATACACACATCCGGACACATGTACACACACATATATATATATACACATATATATCTATACACACCCATACACATATACACACACACACATATACATGTATATACTCATCCATACACACATATGCATGTAGATATACACATGTACATACATACACACATATATACATATATATACATATACACATACATACGCACACTTCCATATACAAGCCAGTAGATGAAAAAAAAATATACCACTTAAGAAATAAATGGGGTATCTACTCCGAGCGGAAAGGGAGAAAAAAGGGGGAAATAAACTAGGGAGAGTGTATAAGGAGATAAGAAAATTAAGACAAGGAGAAATACAGACTACACATGCATAGATACACACGCGTAAAGGTATATACACATACAAAGAAGAGAAACATCAACCTAACACCAATAAAAAGGATATAAATTATTATTGTTTTGCCTAATATGAAAATAATGAAATTGAGAAAATCAGCAGTCAAAAACCTCCTGACGAGTGGACCAAACAATTACAAAAAATGAAGTTGAAGTGTTGTATATAACATTAATGAGCTATATATATATATATATATATATATATATATATATATATATATATATATTTATATGTATATATACATTTATATATATATATATATATATTTATATATATATATTCATATATATATATATATATATTTATATACATATACATATATATATATATACACACACACAAGCATGTTTATAATAAAGAAACATGCTTATATATATATATATATATATATATATATATATGTGTGTGTGTGTGTATTTAGGCAGCAATCCTTCTTTCATGCACATTTCATTATAAACGACTGACAAGGAGCTTTTATTTAGTTTTTTATATAATTTCTTGTGCGATCTAATAAAGTTTTTCTTTTCAGAGGATAAATTATGTAAAAACTGTCTGAATTTTCTTTTTATCCGAGCGCTTTCGGCTATACATTTAGCCATTCGGACAGTTTTTATATAATTTATCCTCTGAAAAGAAAAACTTTATTAGATCGCACGAGAAATTATATAAAAAACTAAATAAAAGCACCTTGTCAGTCGTTTTTAATGAAATATATATATATATATATATATATATATATATATATAAAATTATTTATTTCAAAATTATAACATAAATATGTTATAAAATCACTATCTTGAAACAAAATGGGTATTATCATCACTTGATAAGACACCAGAGGTGTTGAAACAAAATGTCTATTTTTTAGTGATTTTATAACATATAACATATAATTTTTAGATAAATAATTATGTATATATATATATATATATATATATATATATATATATATATATATATATATATATAAAGAAATATAGTCTTAAAGTGTGCTATATTTATGGGATAAAGTGCTCAATATCAGAGATAGAGCGTGTGTAAATATAAATTGAACATAGAAGTCAATACTTAGAGTCGACAGTCTGTTTCATGCTAGATGCAATCATCGGGCCACGAGTGCTGTTATTTTTCTCGGCTATTTATATATACCGGTCAGTGGTGCATTGTGGGTAGTCATTTTTGGCAGGTGTTTTACCAGAAGTCGTTTATTTGTTTATTTATTTATTTGTATCAAATCATTTTGCTTGTTTTTATTTAATTTTATTTTTGTTTTTTATCCTATATATTTATTTTATTTTTATTTATTTATTTTTTATTTATTTTGATCGGTGTTTTTATTAACGTAGTAAAAATTTGTTTATATAGCTTATTGTGGGTGGTCTATTATGGCTGCTATTTTATTGAAAGTCGTTTATTTATTTATTTGGGTCAAATTATTTTGCTTGTTTTTATTTATTTTTGTTTTTATTTTTTTATCTTATATATTATTTATTTATTATTTTTATTTAGATCGGTGTTTTTATTAACGTAATAAAAATTTGTTTATATAGCTTATTTAACAGTTTTGTTTTTGTTTGGGAAGATAAAGCTAGTTGTTGAATTTGGGGGTTGATTTTTGTGGTTTGTTCTGACTATTATTTTTTGGCGGGAACAGTTTTTAATTTATTTATTTGGATTGATTATCTTTATTTGTTTTTTC
>OZ038508.1:24007153-24032153 GCA_964036315.1 Acanthosepion esculentum | reverse complement strand
CGTAGATGAGTGACTGTTTGGGAATAGCAGGTAGATGAGTGACTGTTTGGGAATAGCAGGTGCTCTAAAGTTGGTTGTACAGATGACATGACTTATGACCACATCATGTTGAAACACTGGTTTTTTTTCCCAAGTCAATGTACACACCTATATCAAGAGATCAAAAGAAAATATTTGCATCTGTCAACACAACAATAAAAACAATATTTCTACATGTGAAAGTAGTTGACGTAATTTTCTGTTGACAATATGAATACAACAGCATTTTTTAAATTCTCCTAGTTGCTAAGGACATTTTGTTTGTTGTTAATAGTTACTTTGTTTTCAATAAATTAATTTACTTTTTGCTTTGAAATAGTCCATATTGGATAAAACGCCTTGGCTAATAATACAATTTTCCTATTGTTGTTTACCTTTATACATATATATATGTATATACACAATTTTTTATATGCATATATATTTTCAATTATATATATATATATATATATATATATATATATATATATATATACATATATATATATATGTATATATATATATATAATTATATATATATATATATATATATTATTGTCATCCACAGACAGACTGTTTCTCTGTATCACACCTCTTCAGTGTGGCTAGACATCCGGTTGCCTTTAGCTAGGATCAAAACCTGACTGAATTGGTGTCAGTCGGAAATTCTACCACTAAGCTGTCGGCGCACAGTGTGATATTTTACAAATATGATCTAAATATTCAAATGACAAAGAAGCAGACTTTAATGGGAAAACATTGCAAGGAAAAATGTAAAAAATTTAGAACATCTTATTTTTTTTATTGGATGACTCTAATCTCCCAAAAATTGTTTTTGCTCAACAAAATTTTTAAAAATTTTTATTTATTTTTTCAAAAGGTTTCTTAATGTTTTTACACAAAACAGGAAATATTAAAAAGTAATAAATAAATAAAAAGTATCATCAATAAGCAAAATGTACGTAATTAATGGCATCTACGAAATATTAATAAATAGTTATCATTGCAAAATGGTGGTCTAATAAGAAGAAGAATAAAGAGTCGGAATCACTAACTCAGTGTGAACAATGCTTTCATTAGCCACATAATATGTGCTATGCCAGTACTACATACAGTTTTGAATTAAGAATTTTCTTTCTCCTAGACTGGTGTCCACTCAAGGCTACAAAACCCAATCTGTCCTATTATTTACAAATAGCTGGGGGAAGAAGAGTTGGATTTATACCTTGTCCAACAATATTAGCACGTAAGTGAATGTAATGAACTCAACTTGAATTCAAACTCAGCTCTACAATTCTTCATTCCCAGCCTCAATCTACCATACAATAATAGTAATAATATTAATATAGGCACCTGCTGGAGCTGAGATCTTGCTTTGGGTGAAAGATGCTTTGATAAATAGAGAAACAGAGGTGCTTATATTTGCAACAGAGGAGTAGGCCAACACAATGAATGCAATTAAAGTCAGGATCAACAAATCACAAGAAGAAAACAAATGCAGGATGTGTGGACAAGTCGAGGAGACAGTTAAAAACATCCACAATGAATGTCTCAAGTTGATAAAGAAAGAGTATAAGTGATGACATGATTGGCTTGGTAAGACAATCCATTGGGATGCATACCATAAATTTGACTTCAATGTGAAAGAGAAATGGTATGAACATCAGCCAGAGAAAGAGCTAGATGTCACAACCATGGGACATGCCCTAGCTATCCTGAAACTAGCAAAGGAGCAGTCTTTGACATCAGACAGCTACACAAAGGCCTCTGCAGTTAAATGACTCAAGGCCGCATTGAACTTGAAGTGACTACACCAGTCTACTTGTGTGTCAGACCACTTGCAAGCTAACCAATATCCTACAGTCATTATCGTTATTATTATTATTATTATTATAGTTGTTGTTTTATTACTGCTACTGTTATATCCTGCTTATATTAGATTATGTTGTAATGGAATGTCCCACACTCCCTATCACCTATGTGGACTGACTATATCAGTAGTTATATATAGTGAGCACAGGATATATCTGGAGGCTTGCTTTGAGAATTACTGGGCTACCACCCAATTCCCTGTCTTTCAGTAGTGTATTTTCTTTTACAATAAACCTCTCTTCTTTTGTCTATGTCCATATTGCTGTTCCTTCACTCGAGTATCACCTTTGTCTGTTTGTAACCTCTTTAAGGATACAACAGATTATGTATGTTTCATGCTCATCTGTGTATGTGTCAGGGATAGGTGTGTGGGATTTCCACTGTTTGGTTATCCTACACACCTGCATTGAATGTTACTGTTATAATTACTCTGGCTGTTCTTATTGTTTCTGTTGTTGTTGTTGTTAGAAAATATTCTTTTTTGTTGTTGCTGCTTTTGTTGTTGTTGCTCTTGTTGTGGTCACTGCTTTGATTGGGTTTTTTTAAAAGTTTTTGTTACAGTTTTCTTAAGTTAAGCAATTTTGAGCCTGGGCAGTACTTAGATGGGTGTCTGCTTAGGAATACCAGGTGTTGTAAGCTTGGGTATACAGAGTGCAAGGTTTATGACCACATCATGTTGAAACACTGGTTCCCATATGATCATCGAAGTTAAGCAATGTTGAACCTGGTCAGTACGTAGATGGGTGTCTGATTTGGAATGCCATGTGCTGTAAGCTTAGGTGTACAGAGGGTATGGTTTATGACCACATCATGTTGAAACACTGGTTCCCATATGATCATCAAAGTTAAGCAATGTTGAGCCAGGTCATTACTTAAATGGGTGTCTGCTTAGGATTAACAGGTTCTGTAAGCTTGGGTGTACAGATGACATGGTTTATGACCACATCATGTTGAAACACTAGTTCCCATATGATTATCAAAGTTAAGCAATGTTGAGCCTGGTCAGTACGTAGATGAGTGACTGCTTGGGAATACCAGGTGCTCTAAAGTTGGTTGTACAGATGACATGACTTATGACCACATCATGTTGAAACACTGGTTTATTTCTCCCAAGTCAATGTACACACCTATATCATGAGATCAAAAGAAAATATTTGAATCTGTCAATACAACAATAAAAACAATATTTCTACATGTGAAAGTAGTTGACATAATTTTCTATTGACAATATAAATACAACAGCATTTTTTAAATTCTCCTAGTTGCTAAGGACATTTTGTTTGTTGTTAATAGTTACTTTGTTTTCAATAAATTCATTTTGTTTTTGACTTGAAACAGTCCACCTTGGATGAAACGCCTTGACTAATAATACACTTTTCCTACTGTCATTTACCTTTATACATATATATATGTATATACACAATTTTTTATATGCATATATATTTACAATTATATACATATATATATATATATATATATATATATATATATATATATATATATATATATATGTATATATATATATAATTTTATATATGATAAAAAATAAAAATAAAAATAAAAGAAACAAACAAAAAAACAAGCAAAATAATTTGACATAAATAAACAAATAAGTGACTTCCGGTAAAAGTAACCGCCAAAATAGACTACCCATAATGCACCACTGACCCTTATATAAATAGCCGAGAAAAATAACGGCACTAATCGCCTGACGATTGCACTAGCATGAAACAGACTGTCACCTCTAAGTGCTGACTTCCATGTCCACTGTTATATTTACACACGCTCTATCTCTGATATTGAGCACTTTATCCCATAAATATAGCACACTTTAAGACTATATTTCTTCATAATTTTATATTTATATATATTTTTTATATGCATATATATTTGCAATTATATACATATATATATATATATATATATATATATATATAATTTTATATATATATATATTTTTATATGCATATATATTTACAATTATATATATATATATATAATTTTATATATATATATATATTTTTTATATCCATATATATTTACAATTATACATATATATATATATAATTTTATATATATATATATATTTTTTATATCCATATATATTTACAATTATATATATATATATATATATATATATATGTATATATATATAATTTCATATATATATATATTTTTTATATGCATATATATTTACAATTATATACATATATATATATATATATATAACTTTATATATATACATATATATATATATATATATTGTCATCCACAGACAGACTGTTTCGCTGTATCACAGCACTTCAATGTGGCTAGATGTCCAGTTGCCTTTACCTAGGATTGGATGTTGCTGCTTTTGTTGTTGTTGTTCTTGTTGTGGTCACTGCTTTTATTGTTTTTTGTTTTTAAAGTTTTCGTTACAGTTTTCTTGTCTTTTGCATTTGTTTTTGCCGTTATTTATCTGCACTCTGTAACTATGTAACAAATGCAGGAAATCGGCTGAGAGATGAGACATGCTTCCATCAAGCTTGAGACAGATGTCAAAGATCTGGCTTTGATGGTTTCTAAAAGAAATAAGATGTAAAAAAAAAATGAGAAGATGGAGGATTTGGTGAAGGAGGGAATAAAAAAAAATGATGAAAGAAAGAGCAAAATATGACTTCATAAGCATCAAAGAAGTTTTGGTAGATTAGAACTTGATGACACCTTGACCAGTGTTGTATCTATGGTAAGCGGTTCTTTTAGTATGGCAGGGTGTTAGTTGGTGGTTATGGTGTAAGTTTGATGGTTGTATTAATTGTTTAGAGCAAACTGCTCTTCAAAAAGAAAACGTGAAAGAAATAGGGAAAAGAAAGAAAGAAAGAAAGAGAAAGGAAAAGAAAGATGACCTGAGAACTTCTTCATGTGCCATGTCCCGTCAGGACATAGGCGATCATGGCTCTCTACAACTTCCTATCCCTTGTAACTCTTAATAAACTTTGCCTTTCCATTTTTTCTTCCAAGCCATGTTCTGCCATCCATTTTCTCATGTCCTTCTTGCTCTCTATATGTCCTGTGAGTATCAGATTTTCCAAGCTCTCCTTCCTCATTATATGCATCAGAAAACTCAACTGTCTCTTCCTGATGTTAAGTATTACTTTTCTTTTCATTTCTATTTTTTCCAAAACTTTATTAATTTCACTTTTCACTATTTAATAATAAAAAAAAAGCGGTAACAACTCAAACATGTGTAACCACTAGAAATAATGCTTATAGTAATAAGATATATATATATATATATATATATATATATATATATATATTGTGTGTATTTAGGCAGCATTTTTTCATTAATACATGTTTGATTAAATAATATAGATAAGCGTTGTCTATATATTTTATGCAAGTTTATATATATATATATATATATAAAGATGGCTTGACGATTACATCTAGCATGAAACAGACTGTCACCCCTAAGTGTTGACTTCTATGTTCACTTTTATAATTATATATATATATATATGTATCACTTTAAACATTTTTGACAGTAGAGGGAGCCACTTATCCGTGATGGACAAAGTTTTGATTCCTGCAAATTTTTCTTTAATAAGATTTTTCAAATATTCAGGCCAGTAGGTAAAAATAAATGAATATACTGATTATTTAGCACTTTGTAGATGACTATTTCCACCAAGCAAAATGTTAGTCCAGGCCAATGCAAACTGAATTTGAATTTCTTGATTGTGCAGTCATATCCTTCTATGGCAACATTTAAAACTATCTTTACTGAAATTGGGATCCAGCCTACTACAATTTCAAATATATAGAAGTAATATTTAAAACATTATGTTTTGAGCAGATTCCATATACAGTAAAAAGGAAAGTAATATTTAGACAACGGCCAGGCTAAAATAGGCTTGGTCACCTTGATTGATAGGGACGTGGATTTGTATTTCTAGTTACACTATAATGTTAGCTATCTATCTAATTCAGCCTTATATATGATGTAACCTCAGTACTTAGCTGTTACAAGTATTTCCAAAACTATAAACCTTCCTGGAGCTGAGCCACAAGTTTAAACATGCTCTGTTTACTAGCAGTGGCAGGAGCCTTTCTGCTCTTGACTAGTATGTCCTTTCCACACAAACAAAATCAGACAAGTGATTAATGTAAACAATACATGGTGTCAGTATGTGATGGACACATGGTGAATGCTTTGTTGCATGAGAATGATTTTTTTCTTAGAAATTTCTTTCCAATATTAGGGTGCATCTTCCAAGCTGCAGTGTCTTGTAAGCTGGAAAATACGGTATATATCTATCTATCTATCTATATATATATATATATATATATATATATATATATATAAAGAAATATAGTCTTAAAGTGTGCTATATTTATGGGATAAAGTGCTCAATATCAGAGATAGAGCGTGTGTAAATATAAAAGTGGACATGGAAGTCAGCACTTAGAGGCGACAGTTGCCTGACGATTGCACTAGCAGGAAACAGACTGTCGCATCTAAGTGCTGACTTCCATGTCCACTTTTATATATATATATATATATATATATATATATATATAAACTCTCAACACCTCATAACTCCCTGAAGCATTACTCAGCTAATTGCACAAAACTTAGCATTTTTCACTTCACTAGTAAAAAAAACTTTAGCTTTCAGATGAACACAACAATTTTCTCTTTTGAAATGATGAACCCTACTATATCTGTCTTAAAAAAAATAACACCCTGATGTTAACATTGTGCTAATGTCGAAACTACTCGCTATCAATACTGTAATTTTCACTCTTCCTTTAATAGTGAGACCAAAAAAGCTTGTCTGTAAATATAGAAGGATCCAATTGAAAATAAGTAGAGAAAACTTGTCAAAATTATTCAATGCAACATGTCTCAATATATATATATATATATAAAAATAACGTTAAACATAATATATATAAATGTCTTTAAATGTCTCACTGGCTTGTTTGTCTAAAAATAAAGACATCTAAATTTACCTTCATCCTTACTGTGCAGGAATGACTTAGGGGTAAAACCTTTGACTGATACGAAATCAGTCAGGTTTCAATCCTGGCTTGAAGCAATTGAATGTCTAGCCACACTGACGAGCTATGAAACAGCAAAACAGTCTGTATGTGGATGACTCTCTCTCTCTCTCTCTATATATATATATATATATTTATATATATATATAGTGGCCTGATGATTGCATCTAGCATGAAACAGATTGTCGCCTCTAAGTCTTGACTTCTATGTTCACTTTTATATTTACACACGCTCTATCTCTGATATTAAGCACTTTATCCCATAAATATAGCACATCTTAAGACTATATTTCTTCATAGATTTAGTTATGTAACTCTACCGAGTGAAGATAGCTCTGGCTGACACCAAATTAGTTGTGTTTCAATCCTGGCTTGTGGCATTTGGAAGTCTAGTCGAACTGAGAAGCTGTGATACAGCGAAACAGTACTGTCTGTGAATGACATATATATTTATTTATATATATACAGGGTGTCCAAAGGGCCATTTGACTTAGGAGCTTCTTTCCCATATTTAGCTGAGTAATCTCTTCATATTTGAATATCTGACTTTGCTTCAATAAACCAAGACACACATTGTACCTTTTTTGTGGAGTAGACTCCAAAATTCGCTTGATGAGGAAATGGAACTAATGTCTTTGGTTTAATAACAAAATTAAATTCAAGGGCTTTAGCTTCCATTTCTGAAACATGGTTATCACTGTGTAGCGGTAAAACCATATTTTAAATCTATTAATTTATAATATTAATGCTCTGTAAATTTAAATTTACATTGAGCACTATTGTGTAAAAATAAAAATATCTATAAGAACACCGGATTTTATATCTTACTGTTCTTTCCTTTTTATTTATATACACACACACATATATATATATATATATATATATATATATATATACATATATATATATATATATATATATATATATATATATAAAGATGAATGAATACAAAATTTTTTATGGACAGGTTTCATCATCTGAAACATATTGGTAAAGAAAAGTTTTTTTTTTGTTATTATTCATATTGTCTTTTTACAGATATATATTATTTATAGCTGAATTTTAAAATACAGACATGCACATATATATATATATATATATATATATATATATACATATATATATATATACATATATATATATATACACATATATATATATATATATATATATATACATACACACATATATATATATATATACATATTGTCTCTCCATGAAAGATTATTACCAGTAAAACAACATTTTCACCTACACAAACATGATTTTAAAAGCCATGCCAAATTCACTATAATTGAGAAAATAAAAAGTTCAGAACATTAGAAAAATTTTAGAAGACCATGAAGATAAATGGATTCTGTATCTCAAAACACTCCATCTAGACAGGCTTAATCACAAATTTAACAACATATATAGAATTAATATATAACCCCACAATTCAGGCCCTACTCTACAGACGTGCTTGCAGAGGTGTTGAGGCCTCACACTTATACACACGCCCATACTAATACACACACTTACACACATCATACTCACTCACTCCCTAATGAGCCAAATGATAACACACACCCATAGTAATATACACACTTACACCCATCATACTCACTCCCTCCCTATGAACTAAATAACACACACTTAATACAGACACCTCCCTCTTTCCAGGAACCAATAAAACTATCAAACTGACCAAGGGAATTCAGAGCAGCATGAATCCATCCATCCAGTTATAGGGATGTTTTATTTACTGAACCTCAGCATAGTGTGGCTTTGTTCATAGTTAATATCATTAAATAAAACATCCCTATAACTCTAAAAACATACACACAACCAATACACTCAATTAAAAAGCAAAAATAAAACCAGCTTTGATAATAACTAAAAGTATAGCTGAAAGCACTCAGAATTATAGAACATTTGGACAGTTTCTACACATTGTTTGGCCAAAAAAGAGAAAAAATTAAATAAAAAGCTTAATTGTAGTACCTTGTCTGTCGTCTTTAATAAGACATGCATAAATGAAGGATTGCT
The DNA here is from genome assembly GCA_964036315.1 of Acanthosepion esculentum. Taxonomy (NCBI): domain Eukaryota; kingdom Metazoa; phylum Mollusca; class Cephalopoda; order Sepiida; family Sepiidae; genus Acanthosepion; species Acanthosepion esculentum. The sequence goes on along the minus strand of OZ038508.1, from coordinate 24,023,186 downwards.
GCTTAAATGCACAATATATATATATATATGTCTGATCCTTACCCCCTCCTTCCTCAATATTAAGTATCATAATTAAAAAAAATATAAAAATAAATTTGAAAACTCTCCCTTCCCTCTCTAAACTTGAGCATGTCTCTCACTCTATAACTCACCGCCTTCTATGTCAAATTATATAAACTTAATACTGCCTGTCAAAAGTGTAAATTTTAAATTCATTTTTTGTTTCACCTTTTGAAAGTGAAGTCTGAAGATCCAGAGAAAAATAAAATTCTCTGGTGAAATAAATTATAACAAATGGAGCCTTAAAGTGGTCTGTTTTTCTTTAAATTAAATTATTCGCTCTGACTTAACATTAAGCTCTCAGGATTTCAACCTCCTTGGGATTATCCATACAGTTTACCAAGATTTTTGTTACTTAAATATATTTCATATATATATATATATATATATATATATATATATATATATAGATGTGAGTTGAATATATAGATGTGTGAAAAAAGGAACTGTTAGCATAGAACTTATGGTTAAATCTAACCAATTCAACTGGAAATTGATGAGACCCTGTTGTCAATCTCATACTGTGCTTAAATTCATAAAGTCTAGGTAGCATTGCAAAGATTTCATCTGAATAATTGCCTTGAAAATATTTATAGAAAAGAGACAGTGGCAGTGAGAAAGTGACTGAAGCTGAGGTGCCAGGTCAGAACTATTAACAATGCAGATTCTTTTTTAGATTTTATCAAGGATTTCTAGCTATATAGCAGGAGCCCCAGACCATATGTAGCAGAAATATTCCAAGCATGGAAGAATGGTAGATTCTGAAGAGAAAAATTGTCTAGCATAACACAGTGAAATATCTTTCTTAACAGCAGACCTAGCAATGGATTCAATATAATCTTTTCACTTCATTTCAGTTGAGAATGTTAGCCCAAGAAGGCATGAGTCAGTTTTCTGGAGGTTAGCATCAGCCATGTTGATGGAGGGCAGAAAGGGGTTTTTAATGTTTTTATTTAGTTGTCATGTGGAAGCATAATAAAGTTTTTTAGAAATCACAAAATGTTTGGCTGTGTCTTCATCATTGTCTGGAATTGAATATTGTCTTTTGAACTGGGCTAAATTTCCAATCATTTCGATTTCCCCCTTTGACTTATTAATGTGTCAATATGAGTCTATATGTGAGAATATCTATTAAATATTCAAAAATATAAGATGAAGTCTGTTAAATAATAATAATTACCATAATAATAATTTATAATGATGATGATGAAAAATGGGGAGATGCAAGTAAGTATTATTGGTAACCTCTTCTTCTTCTTCTTCTTCTTCTTCTTCTTCTTCTTCTTCTTCTTCTTCTTCTTCTATGTGCCATATCCATTCAGAAAGTTGGTGATCATGGCTCTCCATAATTTCCTATCCTTTGTAGCTTTTAATAATTTTTGTCTTTTTGCCATCTTCCAAACCCTGTTCCTCGATCCATTCATTCAAACTCACCGAGCAGGTTGCACATTGCTTTCCTTTGACTTTCTTACATTCAATCTGCCCTATAAGTATCAAATTTTCCAAGCCCTCTTTCCTTAATATGTGCCCCAGGAATTTTAACTCTCTCATCCTGATGTTAAGTATAAGTCTCCTTCCATTGTCTCAGGAACTTCCTCAAGTGCTCAGATGTTCGATCCATTCTATTCTCAGTATCCTTCTGTAAAACCACATTTCTGTTGCTTCAAATTTCTTCTTCATCTTTGAGGAGATTGTCCAGCATTCATTGCCATTTAGGAGGACTGATACGGCATAACAGTTCAGTAATCTTTTCTTTGTTTCTAATGATATTTTTCTGTTTCTTAATACTTTGCTTAGCTTTGGGAATGCAATTTGGCTATCCCAATGCACCTGCTGATCCCCATGTCACTCTTTCCATCCATTGTTAATATGTTTCCCAGATATTGAAATTGTCACGCCTGTTTGGTATCTCCAACATGTAATTTTCATGTTGGGCTATTCCTTTTGCTAACAACCATGCATTAAGTCTTCTTACAATTGATGATTTAGTCCTTTCTTCTTGCTTTCCTTCACTACTTTTTGTAGATGTTCTTGTAGTTTCCTTTCTGAGTCAGTCACCATAAAATAATAATAATAATAATAATAATAATAATAATAATAATAGGGAGAAGGTAAGAAAGGAGTACTACAGGCATGTACGTCTAGTTCTAAATACTGAGCTAAACTCAAAAAACAGAATTTCAGCCATAAACACTTTGGCTGTCCGTGTGGTGCAATACAGCTTTAATGTCCTTAATTGGACCATAGCTGAAATTAAGCAAATGGATGCCAAAATCAGAAAGCTTCTCACTTGCTACTGCATGCATCAAGGTTGATGTTGATTGTCTGTATATGGCCAGATCTGAAGGAGGCAGAGGATTAGTTCAACTAGAACTGTCCTACAAAACTACAACAGTTGGCCTCCAAAGATACTTGGAAACTACAGAAGACTGGATGATGGTATGTGTCAAAGAACATGAAAGTAGTAAGTGTCTTTACTCCATAATAAAGGAAGCCAACAAATTCAAAATGGAATTTCAAATGGGTGCAGAAATACAAGTAAAACACTATACACTGGCTGAAGCTGCAAAATATTTTAAAAAGAAAGCAAAGACAAATGCAACTGTCCAGATACAGAAACAATGGCAAGATAAACTGCTTCATGGCCAATACTCTGCCTGTACCAAACAAGCTGACGTAGACAAAACCCATACCCATCAGGGTTGAAAGCTGAAACTCAAGGTTTTATCCTTGCTGCACAGGACCAATGCTTGTTAACTAGGAATTATCAAGCACATATACTAAAATATTGTGTTAGCCCAAAATGCAGATTCTGTGATAAATATCCAGAAACAATTGATCATCTTGCATCAGGTTGCACGATATTGGCACCCACTGAATATAAAACCCGGCATGACAGAGTGGGCCAATATCTGCACTGGAAAATATGCAACTTCTACGGGAATGAAACTGAAAGAAACTGGTACGAACACCACCCAGACAAAGATAGGACCTGTTACAATTCTATGGGATTACACAATACACACAGACAGAACAATCAAAGTCAACCGCCCAGACATTGTTATTAGAGACCACAAACAAAAAGTGCCTACTTATTGATATGGCAGTCCCTGCAGACTGCAATGTATCTTTGAAGATATTCGAAAAGCTGTCAAAATACAAGGACCTTGAAATAGAAATCTCAAAAATGTGCCACATGGGAACATCAAGAATCCCTGTTGCAGTTGGAGCCCTAGGCTTGGTTGGAAAAGATTCCAGTAGACTAATTGAAGGGATTCCTGGAAGTCCATGCCTCAAAGAGATACAAAAAAATGTTCTCACATGTACAGCCCACATTTTACAAAGAGCTTTATCTATGTAAATTTTTTTTTTTTTTTTTGTAAGTGGAAAGTGTCATGATGCCATTTCTAACATTAGGTCCCTGAGTGGGACCCGGAAAGAAATTTTGTAAACGCCAGAAATCAAATGAAATAAAAATAATAATAATAATAAATTTTTTTTTTTTTTCAGTGAAAAATGTCATGATGCCATTTCTAACCTTAGGTCCATGGGCGGGACCCAGAAAGAAATGAGTACACATCAGAAATCAAGGGAAATAAAATAATAATAATAATCAAGGCTCTGTGCCTCGTGAGAAAAGAAATGGATAATTTTACTAACAATGTTCGAGGTGACATCAACATACAAGTTGCCCAGATCACCCTACTAGGAACATCCGATATACTAAGAAAAGGGCTATCAATTAAATGACAATTCTCCCATAGGACCATAGTTTGGAGCCGGCTCTACAGGATACAAAGCAGGAAATATAACATGAAGAAGAAGAAGAAGAAGAAGAAGAAGAAGAAGAAGAAGGAGGAGGAGGAGGAGGAGGAGAAGACGAATAAGAAGGAGGAGGAGAAGAAGGAGGATGAGGAGAAGAAGAAGAGGAAGAAGAAGAAGAAGGATGAGAAGAAGAAGAAGAAGAAGAAGAAGAAGCAGGAGGAGGAGGAGAAGAAGAAGAAGAAGAAGAAGAAGAAGAAGATGAAGAAGAAGAAGAAGAAATTGTTAGACAAGAACATTGGACAATATTCATTGGTATGTTCATTTGAACTATGGTACTGAAGTGCCAGATATATGGTACCAACACCACACAAATAATGGAGTGTCTATGCTGTAGAATTTTGAAATCTTCACGGACAGGAAAATTGATGCAAATAGACAAGATATAGTGATAAAAGAATTCATAAAAGGAACTTGCCAATTAATTGATATAAGTTGCTCACAGGATTCCAATTTATTCTAAGAATTAATTCTAAGAATTTCAATAACTGTCAAATTATAAGGATCTGAGAATCAAAGTAACAAAAATGTGGAAACTTCAAACAACGATTATTACTGTTGTAATAGGCGCATTGGGTATGATAAAGAAGGGCCCTGGAAATCATGTGGGTTAAATTCCTAGACGCATCAGCATCTTAGAGCTACAAAAGCTTATTTTGTGCAGAACTGCATATATCATCCACAAAAGTCTCTCCATCTAAACAAAACGTCTAAAATGTGTATAGATAACTCTCCTAGAGTACCCTTTTTACTCAGAGACCCCTAGAGTACCCTTTTTACTCAGAGACCCCAGAGGGAACTTGGTAAATAAGCAATTAAAACTACTCTCTGGCAAGATGATACCAAACACAATAATAATAATAATAATAATAATAATAACAATAATAATGATAATAATAATAATAACAATAATAATAATAATGATCAAAGCCAACCGCCCAGACATTGTTATTAAAGACCACAAACAAAATAAGTGCCTCCTTATTGATATGGCAGTCCCTGCAGACTGCAATGTATCTTTGAAGATATTCGAAAAGCTGTCAAAATACAAAGACCTTGAAATAGAAATCTCAAAAATGTGCCACATGGAAACATCAACAATCCCTGTTGTAGTTGGAGCCCTAGGATTGGTTAGAAAAGATTCCAGTAGGCTAATTGAAGGGATCCCTGGAAGTCCATGCCTCAAAGAGATACAAAAAATTGTTCTGACAAGTACAGCCCACACTTTACGAAGGGCTTTATCTATGTAATTATTTTTTTATTTTATTTTATTTTATTTATTTATTTTTTTTTTTGCAGTGGAAAGTGTCATGATGCCATTTCTAACCTTAGGTCCCTGGGCAGGACCTGGAAAACAATGTGTAAACGCCAGATATCAAAGGAAATAAAAATAATAATAATAATAATAATTGTTATGATGTTGATTTGGGGTTTGTAGAGATAAACGCCAAATAACACGTAACAATAAAAAGGGTTTTAATAGGTTGGTAAAAAAGTACAGAAATCGCCTGAGTAGTCAATAACTAGCTCAGCCAAGAACTTCTCTGTCTTCTCAACGTGCCACTATTTAAAGTCTTTGTTCACAGACGCAGAAAAGTTCATCTTTAAGAGGGGTGGTAGGTTTCCGACACAACAATAATAATAATAATAATAATAATAATGTATAGAATCTTTTGATTTAAATAAATTATTTCCCTTGTATTGACCACAGATCAATTAATTTGAATCTATCTCTCTTCCACTTTCTCTCTCTAACTCTATCTCTATCTCTCTTTCTCTCTCTCTCTCTCTATCTATCTATCTATCCAAGGATGGTGCAAGAGTCTCGTGTACCCCACTAAAACTATGATATGAGGTACCCCACTTTATTATATCTCAATTTGTTTTGTCCACAGAATTTGTCCACATAATTCTAATAATTAAAAAAAAAAGTGTTTCCAAAAATGCAAAATTATAAGGACAGACAGATTGAAGTAACAAAATTGTGGAAGCTTCAAGCAATAATTATTACTGTTCTGGTCGGAGCATTGCATACGGTAAAGAAAAACCCAGAAAATCATATGAGTAAAATTCCTGGACACATCAGAATCACAGAGTTACAGAAGATTACTTTGTGTGGAATGCTTCTATAGTGACCTTTTTACTCATAGACCCCGAAAAGGACTTTGTATTTAGGCACTTAAAATTAAACTCTAGTAAGATGATACCACACACAATAATAAAAGGAGCTTATGGCCATATCACATTGAAACACCAATTCCCGTACAGTCATCAAAATTAAGCAATGTCAAGCCTGGTCAGTACCTAGATGGTTGACTGTTTGGGAATACTAGGTGATATAATCTTAAATGTGCTAATGGTATAATGGATAATAACTTGGAATTGTTAATCGGAGAGCAGAGTTCCAATTCCAGTTGGGTTCGTTATATTCATTTACAAGCAAATACCCTTGGGAAAGGTATGAGTTTATCCCTTCTCCCCCCAGATATGAGTTAATTAGTAAGATTACTAAATCATTATTATTTCCCAAAAAGAAAACAAATTCTTACAGTCTAAAAATATATATTTTGGGCTTTGAATAACTTGGTAAGCTGTAAAAAAATGGATCAATAAAAAAAAACAATAATAATAATAAATAAATAATAATGACTATAAAATATAATATATACAATAAAATGTCAAAACTTATCTTTCTGACTCAAAGTTTCACAGATACTCCCCTATCATCAGAGGATATCATCTCTGATGAGCAGATAATGTCTGTGAAACTCTGTGTCAGTGAGATAAGTTTTGAACATTTTATTTTATTTGTTTACTGTTAATACTCATTTTCTTAATACTGAATATTTCATTCATAAAGCCTGTTTACTTTAGAAGTGTTATCCTACAGAAATTCATGAAACACAATCTTTGTCATTATATCTGATTGTACACCCTTGTGCAAATTAATTGAAAAAAAACGCATTAGTTTCTTTTCTTTCACCATACGGTCAGTTTTAGACCCACTGGAGTGACAGAATGTAATTGATTTCTATTTTTTCCTCAAGTTAGGTCATTTGCAGTGGTGTGCAGTCATATGAATCTATTTTGAGGGTGTATGATGAAATTTGTTTGGCCTTGAAAAATATTGTCATCTGTGATAGCATCAGATTTTCATCACACTATTGTCTCGACTGTCGATTAGTTGTCCTATGGCCATTGTCTGCGATGGATGTTACTCCAAGGAAGTGTGCGAAAATTGTAACACTGCATGAACACACTGGCAAGCCTTACCAGTGAGCAAATCAAAGTACTATAGACTGGCCTGGAAACTCTCCTGATTTAAATCCAATCGAGAATCTGTGGTCAATCTGCAAGGAATGATTTCATGGAATGGACTTACGAAGTACTAACACGTGCACTGGGTCATGTTTCATTGGAAACATACAAAAAATATAAATAATAACAGAATTATTTGTTTTGTTTCAATTAATTTGCACAGGAGTGTATGTGTGTTTACACGATTGGCAATGGGAGGGGTTCATACACACTATTTTTTACTGCCAGTTGTATGCTATATCCACGTGGTATACCAGTGATAAAATGTTTTGTTCAAATCTCTTGCAATGAGAAAATGTTTAGGGAGAAGTGAATTCATGCCTTTCCTAAGGATATCTGTGCTATTTAAACAGTCCCACCTTGAGTTTGAACTCCCTCTGCCTATTATGTTTTCCAACAAATAATCACCTATCCACTCTGTATGAAGATTATAATTAATAATCAAAATAAAAGGAACACTCACTGTTGTACAATGATTAGTATCGCTCATAAATGTGACCTTGTGTCAGACTTAACTATATGCCACAAGTATCAATAAAACTTTTAGAGGTGAGATGAATTTCAAGTGATTTAGATTTGCACTTTACGTGAGTGCTTAAGACATTATCTAAAATTGCTATCAGCTGTGGTGGCCTTGTTATGACATATTCATTTATCAAGGATTTGGGAAATTGCCTTCAGAAATTGTAGTAAAGTTAATAGTCATTGTGTCGGCTGAATGACACGAGGCCAATTGGTCTCTTAGTCACAAGAAATTGTACTTCTCATAAAATGAACTTCAATAAATTCTCTCAGTCTAAATAAAGAAACCAGAAATGTTTGCAAAGGGCTGAGAAGTAAATGGAAAAGTCCACAATCCTTAAAAGAATATATATATATATATGTATATATAAATAAAAAGAAAGAACAGTAAGATATAAAATCCAGTGTTTTATTTTTACACAATAGTGCTCAATGTAAATTTACAGAGCATTAATATTATAAATTAATTGATTTAAAATATGGTTTTTTTGCTACACAGTGATAACCATGTTTCAGAAATGGAAGCTAAAACCCCTGAATTTAATTTTGTTATATATATATATATATATATATATATATATATATATATATATATATACAGAGTCTGCCATAAAAATGTATACACACTTCAGGAAAGGAAAAACTTGTCTTTCTTTTTTTAGATTTTTATTTCTGGAGGATCCTAAAGGATGTTGTATATTGCAAAAACTGTCTGTGGCCCTTAGACAATAAATTGAAAAGGCATGTGCAGCAATCCTACTGGACAATCTGGCCAACATTGTTCAAGCAGTAGTTCGCCATACCAATAAATACTTGGAAACTAAAGGCCACGGTTTTCAGTATTTCTTATGATTGTAGAATCCAAAGGTAACTTGTATTAAATTTGTGATGTCCAAGTAAATTTTGTATTACAATATCTATAGAAGTTTTTCCTTTCCTGAAGTGTGTGTACAATTTTTGGTAATCTGTGTATATATTGGGTGAGTGCTAAAGAAATAGTGACCCACAATCTGAAGATTCTTGTATAGGTACATACTAATAATAAATTTAGGTTTTATTCCTCTCTATTACCATTGAAGAAAATAAAAATGTATAAATTTTAGCACTATTATTTTACATCAAGCACTATTTTTTAACCACCAGCACTCAGTGTATGCTAATACCTCACTATATGCTGCTATTGGTTCCAGAGGTCACAAAAATGACAAGTTGAAATAACCACACTATAAACTGTAAATAAACACTCCCCATCGCCTATTACAGTATTTATAATATTACATAGAATATTCTGAATAAAATAATTAATTTCCAACTTATCTTCCAGCGATATAGCCTTATGCTTAGCAATAGCACTTGCACTGGGACTTTTCTTCAGAGCCATGGGCAAAAATGTATTCTAAATCACAACTGAAATGTAATTGAAAGAATGTCAATGCCAGAGCACAGATGTAAACAAGTCTGAATTCAAAAGCGGTTGCATACAGCTAACAGTTTAGATATTTCTGAATGGGTTTGTCACCGCACATGGCATCTATGTGAAATTGTCATTCTGATGAGGCTATTTAAGTTTAGAACTCGTGGAACCAAGGAATGTAATTTGCCTGAACACTTTCCAGGCTTGCAATGTTTCTCCTGCAGGAAAGAGGTTTCAGTATGTGTTGTGGAGTCATTTCCACAATAGAACTTGTAGTCAGACTGAATGCGTCCTAAATGGGGTAAACTTACAGAAACGTTAGGAACTTGTAAATAAGTGTAACGCAGAGTAATCGAGTTGTGGTCACTGATAACTTACTCCTCCCTCGACTACCTACTGACTCCTACTTATAATAGGTGGGAGAGTCTATTATCTAGACAAGGTGTCTTCCACTATAACAGTATGGAAAATAATTAATCACCCACGAGGATGCAGAGAGTATTTTGGAGTATCAAGACTGAAAAGTGAAAATATATGTCTACAGTACTCCATTTTCAGCTTGATCTGGTTCTTGTAGAAGGTAATGTGTCAGGTACTTACTGGAATGGTAACGGGAATCAAACATTTCTCATTTATCTTTAGCAATCGATCAGATATACAACTTCCACTTGAGGTCTGTGTTGAGTTTAAGTGCTAAGGGGATGTAGGGTGGAAAACAATTATGACAGGAAGGGGAGATTATAAGGAAAAAGAACACAGATAACAACTGACCTGAAGAGGTTACAATTTTAAGGACTAAGGAAGCATCCGTACAGAAGTTTAATACACAAAATAGCAGTTCTTAGAGAAAAAGCTGAGTAGAAATTTCTTCTTATAGTTGGAATATGGGAGAAATGAGGCTGTTTCGACACTGTAGAGCAGTTTCAGCCGAGATATGGCATCAATACTCCACTTTTGGTCTAATCTTACTCTTGTAATGATATAGCATAGCAGGAATTAGATGCTTCCTGGAGCAACAGAATAAACCAAGCATTCTTCTGGCACCTTGAGCAATGGATCATAGATATGAGTTCCAGTTGATTTCTGGAGTGAAGACAATCAAAGCATAGAACCTCATTGAGAGTGCAATCATTTATGATAGTCAATTGCTTCATCCACCACAAGAAAAGTTGGCTCCCTGTGCCGAGCCAGGAAATTTTTCTCCCCGGAATCGATCCTCCAAATCTAGAAATCGACCATTCGCCCTTGCATGGAGTATTGCTGCCATATATGGTCTGGAGCGCCTGCTGTTTACCTCAGGGTTCTTGATAAGATCCAGAGACGGATATGCAATGTAATTGGCCCTGATCTGTCATCTCGTCTGCAGTCGCTCTCTCACAGACGCGACGTTGACTCGCTCTGTCTTTTTTACAAATACTTTCACAGTAATTGCACCGAGGAGCTGCTTTCGCTGGTTCCTAGACCTCATGAATTTAAACGTCCTACGAGGCTGGCATCCTGTTCCCACCCTTTCACTGTTGAAACTGTTAGATGTAGACGTCTCTTCTACTCCAACAGCTTCATGTCTTGCACATCTCGCCTGTGGAACTCCCTTCCTTATTCCTGTTTCCCTGACAAATACAATCTCCAACTATTTAAGTGTAACGTCAACCAACATCTCCAGTTGCCTTGATCTATCCACTTCCCTTCTCCACATCCTTTCACCTTTCATTCCTATCTGCTCTCACTCCAAATCTTTTGTAACCCCCTTGCTTTGATCGATCAACTATCTTTCTCCACATCCTCTCCTTTACCACTCCTATCTGCTCTTCCTCCAAACCTTCTGTAACCCCTTGCATGCTAGTGGCCTCCAGCCTTGCTTGGGGTGATAAGCTTAAAAAAGAAAAAAAAAAAAACTGGAGAAAATTCAGGGTCTGAATGGTGATGATAAAACAATACCAGTTTTTAAGATATTGAAAGTTGCAAGCCAGTTATTTCCCCATTAAGCTGTTAAAGCTTGACCAGAGGAGAGATCAGCTGCAAGATTTGGATCATTTGCTTTTTTGGAAGTATATCTATAAACCAATGTTTTTCAATTTTTTTATCACATGGTACACTTGAACCTATCCTTAAACTTCCACGGCACTCTTAAATTATGAATATCAAAAAAGAATTTAAAAAGAGTATAGCTTTTATGATTTATTTATTAAGGAGTAGATGGGTTCAGCTATAACATGGTTCACACTACTTGCAGGTCTTTTGAACAGGAGTAGAGGTTTTTCCCTTGTTTTCGATTTAGGATTGGGTTTCTGGTTCCTTTTAAATTCTACTTCAGCTCTATACTCCCAATGTCTCTGACTGAGCACTGAAATTTTATTGAATTTTTTTTCTTCTCCACCAATAGGAGTAGATAGGTTTGGCTATCATCCAGTTCACACTCCTCCCCAGTCTTTTGAACAGGAGTAGAAGTTGGTCCCTCGTTTCCTGCTTAGGATTGATTTTCTAAAGTTTACTTCTACACTATAGTTCTAACACCTCGGAATGAACTCTGAAATTTTATTCACTAATTAAATCTTCACCTCTTAACTCTTGTCCTTACTTACACTCATACAACATGATACAGTAATCTTCTACCTTGAGTGGCTCTTGGGCCTGGTATTGGGCGAACATTAGTAAGAAAAAATTAAAAAAACAATTTATTATAATTTAACATTTAATGAAATATCTGAGCTTGACTTTTTTTTTAGAATACCTTCTTTGCAAGAATTTTGGATGGGCATACTCTTAAATCTTCTAAGGATTCTAGACATGATCGGTTTGGGATTTTAATATTGTTTAACTAAAGAAAAAGCTGTTTTTTATATTATTTTATAAATTATATATACGTTTATTTATTATAACAATAATATATAATAAAGTTAAAGGGGTTTTTAATTTTGATATGTACGCTTTTTTTACTAGCTTCATTTTGTAGGTATAGAATCTTATTAGTCGTTTTTTCTTCCACTGAGCTGTTCAAGCTCGACCAGAGGAGAGATCAGCTGCCACACACTTGTCATTCATACACTACAAAATTTTTGGTCATTTTCTACCACTGGCTTTACTTTTCCTGCTCCAGAATAATATATCTGATGTAAAAAAAAAACCATGCTTTTTAAGGTTGATTTATTAGACCGACAAAACAATTTATTATAATTTTGAATTAAAATTCTTAAAAAAAGTTTATATTTATTTTCTTGATTATTACAATTTAAAATTTAATGAAATATCCTTGCTTGACGTTTTTTTTTTATTTAGAATATCTTCTTTGCAAGGACAAATTTTTGAACGGGCATACTCTTCAATCTTCTAGACATGATTGGTTTGATATTTTACTGTAATCTAATTAAAGAAAAAAGCTGTTTTTTATATTATTTTATAAATTATATATACGTTTATTTATTATAACAATAACGTATAATAAAGTTAGAGGGGTTTTTAATTTTGATATGTACACTTATTGTGTTTGAGAATTCTTTCAAAAATAATTTAATCAATGACCTTTTAAAAACTTTCACTGGATACCCACAATCCCCTCATGGCACACTAGTGTGCTGTGGCGAAGAGGTTGAAAATCTCTACAATGGAAGTTCATAAGAAGGGGACTCATTGCAAGTACAATTGTTCATCATGATAGCTGAAAAATCAGGGACTGATCAGTGGTGATGAAATTCTACTAGCTTCATTTTGTAGGTATAGAATCTTATTAGTCAGTTTTTTCTTCCACTGAGCTGTTCAAGCTTGATCAGAGGAGAGGTCAGCTGCCACGCACTTGTCTTTCATACACTACAAAATTGTGCATCAGATTTTTGGTCATTTTCTACCACTGGCTTTAGTTTGCCTGTTCCAGAATAATATATCTGATGTAAAAAAAAAGATAAAAAAGCATGCTTTTTAAGGTTGATTTATTACCCCGACAAAACAATTTATTATAATTTGGAATAAAATGATAATTAGAATTCTTAAAAAAACAACTTATATTTATTTTTTTGTTTATTATAATTTAACATTTAATAAGATTTTCTGAACTCGATATCATTTTATGATATCTATAATAGGACATTAATTTTGATATGTGTACTTGTCATGCTTATACTTTTGAAAATAATTTAAATAATGACCTTAAAAAATGTTTCCGACACTTGATCCTCTCACAGCACACTAGTCACTGCTAGAAACTGTGGTATTGTGGTGAACAGTCCCGTAGAAGCAAGCAAGCCAGAGTGGCTTTGATTTTTGTGCGTAGGAAAATAAGGGTCTTACCTTAACGTGCGACATGTGACATCAGCAAGTTTGCTCCCTGAAAATGGCATTACTCTGTACAGTTTGGCATGCTTTCACCAATAGCAAGTCTTGTGCTGATTGGTCGAACTGGAGGAGGCTATTTGCCTGGGTAACTGAGAATAAAAGCCACAGTGTTAGTCTGATAAAAGAGGGCTGAAGCAATGAAAATAAGGGAAAATGACGGCTATACATAGTGACGTGTTCAGAAAGCAAGGACGGTGAAATGAACCAGCGGTAGTTTGATTTGTACAAGTGACGTCGTAGCAATACAGACTTATTTAAACTACAGGTATCAATTGTATAGAATTTTACTAATTAAGTAAAATTCACACTACCACAGCCAGAGCTTGAACTCATTCTACTGGTTCCATCTTCCATGTTGATAACTGTTATGATAGCTGTACCTCTGAATGAGTCTAAAAAGTTAAAATAAAGCATAAGACCTTTAAAAAATAATGGCCATAATAATGCCTGAAGAAATTAATGATTAGCCTTAAAATTAATCATAAATAATTAATTTTAATTATTTTATTAATTTTTTTAATTAAAATTAATAATTAGCATTAAAATTTGTCAGAAAAGAACTGATGCAAAGAAAGAAACATCAGAAAAGAAAATAGATCCATTCTGAAAAGGCTAAAACCGTAATATTACTAAAAGATCCTAAAAGAATTGGTTCCCATCCATAACTGCAATAACTATGATTTGCAAATGTCATCTGAAACTGAATGCAATATACTTAAGGTAGAACAGGTTTAATTTTGTAGCACTCACCCGAAATTAGTCAGTGAAATTTATGTATTAGTTGTAACCATAAAAATGTCAGAAGACATTAATCTGGTTTGCTATCAGTCATTATGATGACAATGTAAGGCGCATTGCAATGGCTTTTAGTTAACTTGTAGTTCGGTTCAGCATTTAGATTTTGCATGCGCATTTTCAGTGCTGTTGTGTCTATGCCTGGCATTTTGTAGCATTGTGAAGATTAAACATTGAGTTGAATCAATAATGGAGAACAAAGAAGTGTTTGTCATTTGGTTGGGTAAAGTAGGAACATTAAAATTGGTTGCTTGGTGGATTTGATAAATAAAGATGGATGTCTAAAATCTCTTGATCCCTCTGGATTTGAATCCTAGTTTTCCTTTTTTCTTTTATTCTTTCTTCTATTTTTTCAATTTCTTCTTTTTTTTGTTACTTTTTTCCTTGCATTCTTTTTCATTTTTCCTTCTTTTTATCATTTTTCTCTTTTTTTCTCTTTTTAATATTTTATTCTTTTTTGTATTTTCTTACTTTTTCAATTTTTTCATTTTTATCTTCTTTTACATTTTCTTTTTTTATTTCCCTTGATTTTAATTTTTCATTTTCATTCCTTTTAATTATTCTCATTTACTTTCTTCGATTTTCTTCTTTTCATTTTCGTTTCATATTTTTTTCTTTTACATTTTTGTTTCTTATTCCATTTTCATTTTTCTTTTATTAATTTTTCATTTTTTCTTACCTTATTCAGTTTTCATTTCTTCCAATATCTTTTTCATTTTGCTTCCTTTTTTTACATTTTATTTAATCATTTCTTATTTTTCATTTTTCTTTTTAATTTCCTTTGTTTCTTTCATTTATTGTTCTTATTTTCTTTCTTTTATTGTTTTTCATTTTCCTTCTGTCTTTCATTTATTGTACTTTTTCATTTTCCTTCCGTCTTTCATTTATTGTACTTTTTCATTTTCCTTCCGTCTTTCATTTATTGTACTTTTTCATTTTCCTTCCGTCTTTCATTTATTGTACTTTTTCATCTTCCTTCCGTCTTTCATTTATTGTACTTTTTCATTTTCCTTCCGTCTTTCATTTATTGTACTTTTTCATCTTCCTTCCGTCTTTCATTTATTGTACTTTTTCATCTTCCTTCCGTCTTTCATTTATTGTACTTTTTCATCTTCCTTCCGTCTTTCATTTATTGTACTTTTTCATCTTCCTTCCGTCTTTCATTTATTGTACTTTTTCATCTTCCTTCCGTCTTTCATTTATTGTACTTTTTCATCTTCCTTCAGTCTTTCATTTATTGTACTTTTTCATCTTCCTTCCGTCTTTCATTTATTGTACTTTTTCATTTTCCTTCCGTCTTTCATTTATTGTACTTTTTCATTTTCCTTCCGTCTTTCATTTATTGTACTTTTTCATTTTCCTTCCGTCTTTCATTTATTGTACTTTTTCATTTTCCTTGTCTCATTCATTTTTTTTTTATTTTCTTCTTTCTTTCAGTCGTTGTTCTTTTTCACTTTCATTCTTTCATTTATTTTACTTTTTCATTCTATGTAGTGTAACTGGTCTTATTCAGATCAAGTGAGAAACTAGAAATACATCATCATCTTCACCCAGCTTTCTACCAAGCAGTGACCGAGAGAGCAACAGCTCCAAGTTGTGTCCCCAGTTCACTTTTGTATGTGTATGCTCCAAGAACTGAGAAAGGGTCACTGCATGTTTGCAAGCGGCAGTGGGTTCCAACCTTTTTTCCCCTGGGCTGCATTTTCAGAATGAAAATTTTATTGTGCCTCACCAAATTTTATGGGATGAAAAGTACATTAAAAAATGAAAACAAAG
>OZ038508.1:23927153-24002153 GCA_964036315.1 Acanthosepion esculentum | reverse complement strand
TTATTTGTATGTGTTGCAGTGGGCGAATATATATTTATATTCTTTTACGGTAAAAAAAAATTACCTCAACATGAGAATACTCTGTTTCTGGCTGATCTTTACTTTTTTATTATTAATGCTTTTGTATGTAAACATTTTTACATGCATACATACATAGAGGGACTGCTGCCAAATCACACTATATATATATATATATATATATATATATATATATATATATATATATGCACATTTCATTAAAAAATTGTCCGAATGTTCTTTTATCCGAGCACTTTCGGCTATACATTTAGCCATTTTCAAGGATTATATTTTAACTGTTAAAATTAGAACACCTTGTCAGTCGTTTTTCATCAGACCTACAAATTCAAAAAGAAATCGGAAAATATAACTCCGGGTATAAAAAACAAAATTTTAGTGGCAGTGTATATGCGGGAGTGGGAAACAAGTTTGAAAGTGATATGTATGAAAGCTTTAGAGAGGGGGTGTAATAGAAGAAAGAAGAACAGGAAAGGCCTAAAAGGTGAAGGTGGGGATTAAAATCTAACACAGAGAAGTTTTAAAGAGAGGAGTTAAATAACAGTTTAAATGAGTGAGATACAGATAACTATGAATTATTTTCCGATGCATAATTCGCTACCGAATCGCTGACCTACATTAAAATTAAAAAACAGACACGGGAAAAGTGTGTATACATTTGTGGTGACACTACGCACAATTTTATTATATTATTACTCTGTCCTGGACATTGAGTTCTACCTGGATTTTATCCTCTTGGAATTATATATATATATATATATATATATATATATATATATGTTCTCTGAATATTGCTCTCAAACAATTTTGAGCCTGAACTTTGTTTCTAATTTAGGAAATGGACAATTTGTTTTTCAGAAAACATTTTATTGCCACTGGAATATCGAATGGAAATATAGCATCCAATAGCAAAATCTTTCTTTTAGTATTCCTGTATTATTACCATATATTCCTGTATTATGATGATATCGTATATCAGTCAAGTAATAAACACCTGATGATGACCAGAGTGTAATTGGTTGAAACGTTGTTTCTGTAATAAAATCTATATGAACCAAGATGAGAACAATAACTCGAAATAATCCAAGAATATATTTTAGTTAACTGTGTGTTATAATAAATCACATCCTTGTGCAAATTAATTAGAACAACTGCTTTAGTTTCCTTCTCTTTCACCATACAGTCTGTTTTAAACCTACTGGAGTGACAAGTGGAATTTCTATTTTTCCTCATATTAGGTCATTTGCAGTGGTGTGCAGTAATACGGATCTGTTTTTGGGTGTATCATGACATTTGTTTGGCCTTGAAAAATATTGCGTCATCCCTGATTGCATCAGATTTTTATCACATCTAGGCACTATTGTCTCGACTGTCGATTACTTGTCCTACAGCCATTGTCTGCGAAGAACATTACTCCAAGGAAGCGTATGAAACGTTGTAGTGGTGTGCAGTAACATAGATCTACTTTCGGAATGTATGATAAAATTATCCACTGTGAAATTATCCACTTTATCAACTGTGCCATGTGTCATCAAGGATAAAGAGGTTGGTTAGATCCAGTGACAGGACCCAAAGAGTGTGAGTTCAATACCCGGTTAAGGCAGTGGAGAACTTTCAGAGGGAAAGTAACGGGAGATAACTGATAACTGACATCCATTAGACATGGCACATAGAACTAGAACAGTCTACCCCAGTGAGCGAAATGAAGGGTTCAGTTCGACATTCCAAGCGCCAGATGAAGGCCGCAGCGTACAACGGCCGAAACGTTGTAATAAATATGGCGACAAAGATGAGGACAATAGTTCGAATAATGTAAATAACGTACATAATACCTCATCTCAGAAATATCGACAGATACTGAAAGGCCGAAACGTTGTAATAAATATGGCGACAAAGATGAGGACAATAGTCCGAATAATGTAAATAATGTACATAATACCTCATCTCAGAAATATAGACAGATACTGAAAGGCCGAAACGTTGTAATAAATATGGCGACAAAGAGGTGGACAATAGTCCGAATAATTTAAATAATGTACATAATACCTCATCTCAGAAATATAGACAGATACTGAAAGGCCGAAACGTTGGAATAAATATGGCGACAAAGATGAGGACAATAGTCCGAATAATGTAAATAATGTACATAATACCTCATCTCAGAAATATAGACAGATACTGAAAGGCCGAAACGTTGTAATAAATATGGCAACAAAGATGAGGATAATAGTCCGAATAATGTAAATAGTGTACATAATACCTCATCTCAGAAATATAGACAGATACTGAAAGGCCGAAACGTTGTAATAAATATGGCAACAAAGATGAGGACAATAGTCCGAATAATGTAAATAATGTACATAATACCTCATCTCAGAAATTTAGACAGAGCCACGATCTTATGTATTTTAGGTGAACAGGTGGGATGGTGATTTTCTAAGCGTAGTTTTGATATGGCACAAGGCCGAAAGTATGGGGCACTCTCTACTCAGTCGTAATTGTTCTAGTGAGACAAGCTTGCTAACCATTACGTTACGTCGTGGGTCCCAGGGGAACAGGTGAGATGATTTTAATGAAGTAGTACCAATACTTCTTTTATAACACTGGGCATCTGATTTGTTTCTTTTCTTTTTCACGTTCCTGTGTATCAGTGTAAAATTTCATAACGAAGATCTATTTTAGAGGCTTCGAAACCTCCAAATTATAAAAGGTAAAAATTTATATTTCGTCCAACTGTTGTGATATGTTACGACATTTTTAATACCATTTCCCTTCAGGATGGAAGCGAATTCGTTTTTGTCTATTTTATTTTATTTTATTTTTTTTTTTACTTTTTTATTTTTTATTGTTAGTTCACAGTTGATGTCATGATTTCTTAGCATTGATCATGCAGGGTGCGTGAGGTATTTGAGGACATGTGATTGTGCACCTGCAGTTACGAGATAATCGATTGGTGTGCTTTTATCTTTTCAGAGAATCAATAGCGAACTATCGGCGAACGCATGAAATGAAACGACATGCTGTAATTGTTGCGATACACGTAAAGCACAACGATGCTGAGACGGCACGTTTTTTTGGGGTAGTCGCCAGCTCGTTTGTGTACAACCTTCGGATGGATCTCGAAGCGTACAATGGAGATGTTTCCCCTATAACGACGCACACACAAAAAAAAGCGTTCACAGCGTTCGGACAGTAGTAAGAACGCTGTGAATGCTGCAAAATACAATTTATATACCGGGTGCAGAGTATTATCGAGGGCCATTTCCAGAGGTCTCCATTGTCCGAGGGCCCAATTTGCAATATGGTGCATTATGTATGCCGTATTTGATGCGGGGAGGGTATTTAATGTCGCCACACACACAAGAACGACTAATTCTCTCTTCAACTTCTCCTCTCGACTCGCTCGTTCTCTTCGTCACTCGTGCGTCTCAACTCCGCTGCCGAAATGTGACTCTTAAAGAACTCCCGTCTTGGCTAATGCAGTCAAACGTAAAAGAACTTTACAACAATTCATGCAAGTGTAATTCTGAACGTTTACCAACTTGTACAATACACAATTCCAAACATACAACTCATTCTTCTATAGTTTAATAATCAATTTATTCGTTATGAGTTTAGGTACAAATATTACCTAGTCTAAGAGACACAACTCTGTCTAACCCTTTCAGTTCACATGCATGTACATCAAATACTTAATAAATTCAATTGTTATGTTTTCAACCCTAATTTCTGTTTTGTATTTTATACCATGTGCTATTTTACGTCAAATATAAATTGCATTGTGACCACCACATTGGATAGCAACCTCCAGCATAATGGCATGATCCTTTCCATATCTTTCCTTGACAAAATAAAATAATTGTTTCCATTTACACATTCCCGCTACAAATTTGGTGACGCCGACGTTTTCCGCTACAAAGGCATTTACACCGGATAAATATGTAATCCAACCATAGCTGCACCTGTGTACCAACTTTTATATCAATAAATTTCGTGTTTGTTCACTGTGTCTTCAGATAGCTTACACGCCCTGTACATAATTTTCTCGCCGACTTTTGCACGGTTTAAAATTCAGAATTGTTCTTCTCCTGGTCTATAAAGCCCAGTTTACCTTGCTATTTAACTCATAGTTGGAAAGGGAAGAGATAGATTTATGCCTTTCTCGGTGATATTAACGAGAAGTGAGCCCTACAGATGAGACCGAAATTCGAACTCGGCTCGTCGGTTCCACTTTATATAACAATAACCATTACACTTCCAGCACATCCTGCTATTTGGAGATTTTTAGCTCAAACAATTTTTGTTCATAATCATAAAATTAAAAAGAATATACACGGCTTGCAACTAATAAAAATCCAGCGAATATTTTCTGTTGTTCTTGGTCTTCCCTTATATGATTTATATTCGAAAATAATGTTATTTCTTCTGAAGAACTGTTTGAATGTTAACGACCCATCTGAAAACTATAAAAAATATCAAAATATCCCTTGTATGTGCAGATATTTATATATTATCTCGTGTAATCCAATTATTACCATTTAGCCTCCTGTTTTTTTTTTGTTGTTTTTTTTTATACAGGTTCTTTGCATATCACCTCTGAATCTGTCTATATTTCTGAGATGAGGTATTATGTACACTATTTACATTATTCGGACTATTGTCCTCATCTCTGTCACCATATTCATTACAACGTTTCGGCCTTTCAGTATCTGTCTATATTTCTGAGATGAGGTATTATGTACATTATTTACATTATTCGGAATATTGTCCTCATCTCTGTCGCCATATTCATTACAACGTTTCGGCCTTTCAGTATCTGTCTATATTTCTCAGATGAGGTATTATGTACATTATTTACATTATTCGGACTATTGTCCTCATCTGTGCCTTGGACTGCGCCATGTTTCCTCAAGGACCCATGGTACAGTGGATAAAGGCGTTGGTTAGATCCAGTGACAGGGCCCAAAGAGTGAGAGTTGAATACCTGGTTAAGGCGGTGGAGAACTTGGAGAGGGAATTAAGCAGGAGATAACTGATAGAGATTTACTTGACCCCCCCACACTGAGTCAAGTTGTGACACAAGGTCAGTTATAAACGTGGGGACCCGAGTGTTTTTACTCGGGTCGCTGGTCTTAGCTGGTCATAGCTTGTCCAAGCTGGTTAGGGCTGGTCTAAGCTAGTCATAGCTGGTCTAAGCTAGTCGTAGCCGTGATACCACCAGCACAGGGCCGGAGTCCGGCGCCAGGTAAGTATCGAGCGATCGAATCTCAGCCAAAAGGCCGAGAAGCGATCAACAGGAGATAACTGATAACTGACATCCATTAGACATGTCACGTGGAACTAGAACAGTATACATCAGTGAGCGAAATAAAGGGTTCAGTTCGACATTCCAACCACCTGAAGAAAACCGGAGCGTACAACGGCCGAAACGTTGTAATAAATATGGCGACAAAGATGAGGAAAATAGTCCGATAATGTAAATAGTGTATCACCTCTGAATACTTTTTTGGGTAACATACATTGGAATAAATTTTATAATACTTAATATCCTATATCGTCCACAAACATTTACAGTCACCCACAATTTTTGGATCAGTTGGTCATGGTCCACCCAACAGGTGAAATCGCCCACTGGTTGGGGATATTGCCCAGGTTGGGAAACCTTGGTGTAGTGTAAAGGTTATCGGCTCGAAAAGTGAAATCGTCGAGATGGATTCAAATTCCGTCCGAGTTCTTTACGCTCACTTTCGGACAAATACTTTCTTGGAAAAGTTATGAATCCGTTTCTTCTTCCCCTATCTATGGATTAAAGAGTAGGACAGAATTGATTCTCTATCCTTGGCAACCAGTAGACGAAAAGAACAATTCTGAATTTAACACACCGTTTGGTGTACTAATGGGCAGATAGCTCTTAGTTGGTAATTTATAGTGATTCAATAAAAACGCCCAGCATCGTGTCTCTGAGTGGGAATATGTCGGCCCAGAGAACAAACGCAAAATGGCTAAAATTAAAGTTCTGCAGTCTGACGTAAACGGAGATGGATTCTTATTTTCATATCGAAAAAAAATTATTTTATTTCATAATTTTTCTTTCCTTTGAAGGCATCTGAAGACAATGAGAAACATACAGTTTTAAACATTTCAACAATTCGCTAAAATTAAACTGGTTTGTATCATGTCTCAGCTGCTCTGGATAAAGACGGCGTTTCACAATTTCAAGATAAACAGGTGTTTGTGGCAGAGAAATATACACAACTGAGGATAGACTTTCCCAAATGACAAATAAGGAAGCAGTAACATTCAGGGACATCAAGAGTATTTCCTCATAAAGACGTGGTGGGTCTTGTAGCATAAATCTGTAAGTGATGACTTTATTAAATGGGTTGAAAGGTAGATCTCATGACAGTTCCTTCAACAATGTAGAAAGAGAGCGTTAAAAAATTCATGGCAGAAATTGCAATGTGAGCACCGGTAAAAATGGTTGCTGGAGACATTAAGTTTATAAGTCCTAGAAATTCATATAACAGATATCCTCAAGGACACATAGCACAGTGGATAAAGGCGTTAGTTAAATCCAGTGACAGGACCCAAAGAGTGTGAGTTCAATACCTGGCAGTGGAGAAATTAACAGGAGATAACTGACATCCATTAAACAAGTCTACCCCAGTGAGCGAAATAAAGGGTTCAGTTCAATATTCCAACCACCTGAAGAAGGCCGGAGCGTACAAAGGCCGAAACGTTGTAATAAATATGGCGACAAAGATTAGGACACTTGTCCTAATAATGTAAATAGTGTACATAATACCTCATCTCAGAAATATAGACAGAATCTGAACTTTGCCATTTTTTGAGTAATGTTGCCTCGTCTTGTTCATATAAACATAGAACCCGGTCTTTTACGGTTTGGGTAAATGTCTGTTTCATTTGTGTTTTTTTTTCTCAGTTTATGTTTCCTTCACTCATTTTGTTTTCATTTATTCGTATTGGTTTTATTTTCATTTTTTTTAGTCATTTGTCAGTCTTTGAGTTGATTTTAATATTTCAACGATATTGAACAGTCTTTGCCATAAATAGAGTAATTTTAATCAATAATTACATTATAATTTAAATAAATAACAATAATTATAATATATATATATATATGAATGTTAATAGATTTTGTTCATTTCTATTTCCACGGTATATCTATCTATCTATCTATATTAGTTCATATCGATTTATGCATCTATCTCAGTTCATATCTATCTATCTATCAATCTATTTATTTTAGTTCATATCTGTCTATCTATTTTAGTTCGTATCTATCTATCTATCTATCTATCTATCTATCTATCTATCTATCTATCTATCTAAATTCATACCTATCTATCTCTCTCTCTCTCTATCTATCTATCTATCTATCTTAGTTCATATCTATTTATCTTTCTCTCTGAGTTCATATCTATCTATCTATCCCTCTATGTTCATATCTATCTATCTATCCCTCTATGTTCATATCTATCTATCTATCTATCTATCTATCTATCTATCTATCTATCTATCTATCTATCTATCTGTCTGTCTGTCTGTCGTAGTTCATATCTATTTATCTAAGCTCATATCTATCTATCTATCTATCTATCTATCTATCTATCTATCTATCTATCTATTTATCTATCTATCTATCTATATATCTATCAATCTATCTATTTATCTATCTATCTCAGTCATATCTATCTATCTATCTATCGATCGATCGATCTATCTCAGTCTGTTCGTATCTATCTATCTATCTACCTATTTCAATCTGTTCAAATCTATTTATCTATCTACTCCATTCTCTTCATATCTATCTATCTATCTATCTATCTATCTATCTATCTATCTATCTATCTATCTATCTATCTCACTCACTTCATATCTATCTATCCATCCAATTCTCTTTATCTCCGCCTGTATTGCTAAGATAAAAAAATTCACAGATATCAATCGCATTAATGTTTTGTCTTATCAATTAACCGCGGAGAAGATCTTGGATGAGATTGTAGGTAGTTGAGAAAATAAAAGAAATAGGAAAAAATGTGGCCTCTTTCTTAATCACTTTAATAACAACATTAAGAAACTGATTTCTGAATTTGAGAGGATTAAAATTAAAATAAATCGACATAATATATCGAGATTATTCAACCAAACATGCTTAAATAAAGGTAAGCTGCCTACTCACACACACACACACACACACACATATATATATATATATATATATATATATATATATATATACAGTGTAACTCGGATATAAGAGAGTTGTCGGGACCGGAGACGAAGTCTCTTATATCCGAGTTTCTCTTATATTCGGGTTTGGTCTAATACATTAACACAGGCTCTAATTTGGGACCAGGGAAAATATCTCTTATATCCGGGTTTCTCTTATATCCGGGTTACAGTGTATATATAGCTACTCCCATTATACTGAACCCCACTACCCACCAAAAAAAAACATGTGAACTTTGAACTTTGAAATCTAGAACGCTGCATAAGCAGTAAAAACAAACAGTTGAAATGTTTTGAATTTACAGAAATACATATACATAATCACAGACAACTTAACCCCCTGAAGATGGTCCTAGATTATTGAAAGTACTTGAGAAAATTTTAAAAAAAACTATTTGAAAGAAAATTTAGGTATTTTTCTTAATCAATTTTCTAAGGCTACCAAGAAATGAATCCGTGAACTTGAAAGGATCACAACCAAAATAAATCGACATGATATATCTAAATTATTTAGCCAAACCTGTTTGAATTAAAATATGCCTATATATATATATATATATATATATGTGTGTGTGTGTGTGTGTGTGTGTGTGTGTGTGTGTGTTCGGTTAGATTTATTTACCTTATTTAATTACCTTTTAAGTTTAAGCTGAATGTTTAATGTAAGGACAAACATTGACATTCTTAGCTGAATGTGATGGTTAAATAGCGGATTTAATCTCCTCAATTTCTCTCACTTTCTCTTTTTGTTTATTGTATCACAAAAATCTATAAACCCATTTAAAAAAAAAATTCTTACAAGCGTCCGATTTTTTTTTTTAAAGCTATTTCTTTCAACTTTGCTAAATTTATATTTGCTGATATTTCAAAATAAGATTCTTGCGTTTGGGCACAATTGCTCTCAGACAATTTTTCCGTATTTGCATGATAAGCATTGCTTTCATTTTTTTTTTTTTTTACTCCATGCCAATTTCAAAGTTTGCACAATGGTTCCTGTTGTTCTTTTCTTTCTGTTTGAATTTGCATACACAAGCAGCCTTTGTGAAGAGGAGCTATTAAATTGCTTAAATACGGGTTGTGTATATCACATTAAAACCAGCAGCTTCATATAAATCCTTGAAAAAAATATCATATATGAAGTATGTGAAAATAAAACGTATTAAACTTACAAAAAAGAAAAAGCTTAGAAAAAGCAGTTAGGAATTGTTTATAAAACAGATAACAGTATAAATTGCATACGGGATCATTGAAAACGGAAATCTGTAAGAATTAAAAAATATAATAAAACGTTAATTTAATAAAAGCTCTAAGAGAATATATAATTGCATCATGGAGCGAAATATTATAGATGGGGATAGTTAAAACCAAAACAATGCACAAAATGAAAAGCAATGTTAAATTAATAAAAATCATAAGGAGAAAGATTAAAAAAAATGATTTTAAAAAAATGAAAAAAATTATCATATATTTAACCCCACCCTCACCGAAAAACATATTAAACTTTCAAAAAGCAATAAAAAATCAAAACAACAACGACAACAATAATAAGTCAAATGTTGTAAAATCTATCATCATCATCATCATCATCATCATCATCATCATCATCATCATCATCATCATCATCACCACTGTTTCAGTACAGTCTCTGCCTTTCCACTCTATTTATATAATAATAATAATAATAATAATAATAATAATAATAATAATAATAATTAGATCTATGGATTTCTGGAACCACAAAACCCTAAAGAAAGACGAAAAAATGTACTCCAAAGTATGGCTCACGCCTTACAAAGAGCTTTGTCTACATAAAATATGTGTGATCTTAGGGGTTGTTTCCCTTAAAAAATGCTCAGTCATGATGCCATTTCTTACCTTAGGTTTCTGGTTGGGACCTGGAAGGAAATTACGACAAAAATCAAAAGAGATAAAATAATAGTAATGATGATGATTGAAATGTTGTAAAGCCTAACATCATCATCATCATCATTATTTCAGTACAGTTTTTACACTCCATTTATATAATAATAATAATAATAATAATAATAATAATAATAATAATAATAATATCTTTACTCCGTAATAAAGGAAGCCAACAAATTCAAAATGGAGTTTCAAATGGGCGCAGAAATACAAGTAAATCACAATACACCGGCTGAAGCTGCAAAATACTTAAAAAAGAAAGACAAATGCAACCAACCAGATACAGAAACAATGGCAAGATAAACCGCTTCATGGCCAATACTCTGCCCGTACCAAACAAACTGACGTAGACAAAACCCGTACCCATCAGTGGCTACGTAGTGCAGGGTTGAAAGCTGAAACTGAAGGTTTTATCCTTGCTGCACAGCACCAATGCTTGTTAACTAGGAACATATACTAAAATATTGTGTTAGCCCAAAATGCAGATTCTGTGATAAATATCCAGAAACAATTGATCATCTTGTATCAGGGTGCATGATATTGGCACCCGCTGAGTATAAAACCCGGCATGACAGAGTGGGCCAATATCTGCACTGGAAAATATGCAACTTCTACGGGAAGGAAACTGAAAGAAACTGGTACGAACACCACCCAGACCCGGTTACGGAGATAGGACCTGTTACAATTCTATGGGATTACACAATACACACTGACAGAAAAATCAAAGCCGACCACCAGACATTATTATTAGAAACCACAAACAAAAAAGTGCCTCCTTATTGATATGGCAGTCCCTGCAGACTACAATGTATCTTTGAAGATATTCAAAAAGCTGTCAAAATACAAGGACCTTGAAATAGAAATCTCAAAAATGTGTCACATGGGAACATCAACAATCCCTGTTGTAGTTGGAGCCCTAGGATTGGTTAGAAAAGATTCCAGTAGGCTAATTGAAGGGATTCCTGGAAGTACATGCCTCAAAGAGATACAAAAAAATGTTCTCACAAGTACAGCCCACACTTTACGAAGAGCTTTATCTATGTAATTTTTTTTTTTTTTTTTGTCTGTGGAAAGTGTCATGATGCCATTTCTAACCTTAGGTCCCTGAGCGGGACCCGGAAAGAAATGTGTAAACGCCAGAAATCAAAGGAAATAATAATAATAATAATAATAATAATAATAATAATAATAATAATAATAATAATAATAATAATAAGGATGATGATGATTCAAGACAACAGGATGACAGGCTGTTATTGGAGCAGTGAAATGATATCAAACGCAGCAAACAAATATGGAGAAAAGACTCCTGTCAGTCCTAAATCATACTTGTCACATCGTGCATAGATTTCTGTCAATACAGTGACCAGTTAGTCAGTTGTGTGCCATACATGATACATGCGTAGGAAATCCTGTATCTTTCGATACATGACTGATGAGGCAGATCTTTTCCCCGCAGTACGTTACCATTTCATTCTGCTATAAACCAGTTGCCATCCAAGGCTATAGAACCTGCTATTTACCCATAGCTGCGGAAGAAGAAGCGGATTCATACCTTTACACAAAGCAAACACACAATAATAATAATAATAATAATAAATAAATAAATAAATAAATAATAAATAATAATAATAATTAATAAATGATAATAATAATAATAATAATAAATAATAATAAAAAATAATAAATAATAATAATAAATAACAATCATAAATAATAATAATAAAAATAAATAATAATAATTGTTATGGGGACTTACCTATAACGATAATGGACTCTTCCTGACTCTATAAATACTGTGCCTCTCTGAGAGAGAGGGAAGAGGAATGAGTTGAGACCTAACGAGTCAAGACATATTAGTTCACTCTAAACCAGACTGACAGTTAATAATAACAGCTTCAACTTCTTGTATTATATTTCTGTTGTAATATATCTTTGTTATTTACTACTCTTGTGTTCGTGTTGTTCTTCTTTGGTTCCCCTTGGACCATAACCGTGGTACGAGGATATTGGACCATAACAATAATAATCATAATAATAATGATGATTAACAAGAATAATAATAAATAATAATAACTAATAATAATAATTAAAAATAATAATAATTAATGATAATAAATAATAATCATAAATAATAATAAATAATAATAAATAATGAATGATAATAATAATAATAAATAATAATCATAATAATACTAATAAAAACAAATAATAATAATAAATAATAATCATAATAATAATAATAAAAATAAATAATAATAATAAATAATAATCATAAATAATAATAATGATGATTAACAATAATAATAATAAATAATAATAACTAATAATAATAAATAAAAATAATAAATAATAATAAGAAATAAATAATAATAATAAAATTAATGGTAAATAATAATAATAATAATAATAATAACAATAATAATAATAATAATAATAATAATAAATAAAAATAATAATAAATAATAATAATATAGTTTCAATATCTTGAACTGGACTCTCAATGTTATCAGACGAATGGATATTAAAACAAGAAAGCTTCTTTCTAAGTATAACATGCATCATCTAAAGGCTTGTGCATACCGTCCCTGTAAAGAATGTGGATGAGGTCTTATTCAGCTAGACAACAACTATTTGTTTACTAACATGTATGGAAACTTCAAAAGAATGGATGATAAAATTAGTCAAACAGCACGAAAACAGAAAGAAAAAATATTCAATCACGAAAGCTTGTAAATACAGAGGAGATTTACGTTTAGTAGATTCTATAGAAAACCAAAACAGACCCCAAAAACTAACTCTTGCAGCAAAAATTATGTAAAAAAAGCCAGGGAAAAGATCTTGAACAGATGAAACAACGTTAGCAAGACAAACCTTTGCATGACCAATATCCAGAACATGATAATAAATCCGATGTTGATAAAGTTATCACTCATCGATGCTTACGAGTATCTGGATTAAAGGCTGAAATGGAAGGCTTTATTCTTGCAGCACAAGGCCAGAGTCTTTTCACTAGAAACTTTCAGGCAAATATCATACATAATAGTGTGGATCCAATATTCAGGTTCTGTGACAAATATCAGGAAACCATAAGCCATCTAATCTCAGGATGTTCTGTACTTGAATATAAAAATTGTCACGATTGGGGCAGTACTTTAACTGGACAATGTGCAATCACTTTGGAAACGATGTTAATAAACACTGGCATGGGCATCACACAGCACCGGTTACAGAAATAGAAGTCATTACAATTCTATGGGATCTTTAAAGACAGGAAGATTGAAGCAAATAGGCCGGGCATAATTGTTACAAACAGATAAGTAAAAACTTGGTGACTAATTGATATGGCTTTCCCAGCGGATTGTAACATACCAACCAAGAAATTTGAAAATCTATCAAAGTATAAAGACCTGCAAATGAAAACAGAAAAAAATGTGGCAAATGAAAACAAGAATAGCACTAGTCATAGTAGGAGCACTTGGAATGATAAAAAAGGAACATAACAACACACTGAAAAAAATCTCTGTAAATCCCAGCTTAAGGGAAATATAAAAATTTGTTTTGATAAGTACAGCCCGCACACTAAGAACTTTTGTCCATGTAACGCTAGTGATGTTATGAGAGTTAGAAAAACAAATCATGAAATTTAGCCATGACAACACACCACTATCTAACATAGGTCTTCCTGTAGACTTGGTAGATAGACTACAAAAGAAATAAAAATATAATAATAATAATAATAATAATAATAATAATAATAATAATAATAATAATAAGAAGAAGAAGAAGAAGAAGAAGAAGAAGAAGAAGAAGAATTGTTATTAGAGACCGGAAACAAAAAAAGTGCCTCCTTTTTTATATGGCAGTCCCTGCAGACTGCAACGTATCTTTGAAGATCTTCAAAAAGTTATCATAATACAAGGACCTTGAAATAGAAATCTCAAAAATGTGGCACATGGGAACATGAACAATCCCTATTGTAGTTGGAGCCCTCGGATTGGTTGGAAAAGATTCCAGTAGACTCATTGAAGGGATTCCTGGAAGTCCATGTCTTAAAGAAATACAAAAAAAATGTTCTCATGAATACAGCCGACACCTTCCGAAGAGCTTTATCTATGTAAAATATGTGTTGTTTTTTTTTTTTGTTTGTTTTGTGTTTTTTTTTAATTGGTCAGTGGAAAATGCCACGATGCCATTTCTAACCTCAGGTCTCTGGGCAGGACCCGGAAAGAAATAAGTACACACCAGAAATCAAAGGAAATTTAAATAATAATAATAATAATAATAATAATAATAATAATAATAATAATAAATAAATATATATCAAAGCAAAAGGAGCTTGAATTAGAAATCTCAAAAATGTGGCACGTAAGAACATTAACAATTCCAGTTGTAGTTGGAGTCCCCGGTTTGATTTTAAAAAGTTTCGATAGACTTATTAAAGGGATTCCTGGTAGCCCATTCCTTAAAGAAATAAAATAAAATATATTTACTCACAAGTACAGTTCACGCATAACGAAGAACTTTATCTATGTAAAATGTGTGTGATCTTTTTTTTTTCACAAAAATGATCAGTGGAAAAAGTCATTTCTGACCTTAGGTCTCTGGTTGGGACACGAAGGAAATGAGTATACATAAGAAATCAAAAAAAAAAAAAATAATAATAATAATAATAATAAATGTCCCGATGCTACACTAGGTATGACTCTCGGGGGTCTCTGACCTTAATTGATTGGGGATGTTAACAGGTTCATATTAATTGGTAAATTAAAATGGTATACATTAAATATTCAGTTTAGTACCACAAATTTGCAGGTCAGGTAACTGACCGTAACCAGGTGGGCATGTGCCATAGCGGTTGATGCAGTGGTGCATCTCAGCTCATGATCGAGGATAGTTATGGATCATCATGGCCAGGTGTGGTGAATTGCTTTGAAGGATGAACCAATCAAGGTAACTTGGTTGTCATATCTAGATACCTGGGAATTCTTTCAATCGGATCTTGCAGAAATAGTCAGTTCCCTGTACCTCGCCACTAAGTAGCTGACTCCGCCTACTATCCACTGCCATTGCAGGAGTCAGATTAGGCCGAAAATAGAGTATTATAAGGAGAGGAACTGTCCAGTCCAGTCTTCAGTTTCCGGTCTCGATAGACTCTAAAACGTCTTCGCTTTCTTCTGAGTGACAAACTATTTTGTACCCTACAACCCCTACCTCATAAACGAAACGTCGCAAGCCTCTCGCTGTTCTGGAAAGTGTTTAGACGAACTACATTCCCTAGTTCCACCAGTTCTAACTCTTCACGGCTAAAATCCGTAGTACTATGCACATTGTAGCGAACCAGTGACATTCCCTTCGAATTCCATTAGTGAGATGTAAATTCCACTCGATTAGCTTCTACCTACAAACCCTTGCATTTTGGAACTGACTCCCAAGACAATGCTTCTCCAATCACATCAATCATAACCTATCCAAGTTTAGGTTACCAACAGTTTTTATTTCCACATATCCCTATAACCTTTACCTCTTAATTTGTAATCCTCTAACTCGACTGACTTTGAGCCATGTACTGTGTGAACACAATTGAAAAAATATTTTGTAATTGCTGGTCAGTTATTACCCCTTTATCATAAGCACTATATATTTTTCTAGACGCCTTCATACCATTATTCCCTTGCTTGAACTTTAATAAGATTATGTGATGTAAATACATTTAAATCCTTCCATTAGTGGAATTACTAAATTTATTCTTTATTCCATTGTGTGTGCTGATATTAACATAGAAAAACTACGGTATGATAGTGTGCTACGAATTTATGCTTAACTGCTACGTATGGTGAGTTGTAAGGATGATTGATTCGCGATTAAAATTGTTTCCCACATAACAGAAATTACTTAAGACTCAAACAAAATGTTAGGATGATAAAATAGTCATTAAAATTGGTTCCCCAAAATGGAAATTTCTTATAACTGAATCTAATATGTTAATACATTAGCCATTACATCTGATTCCCCAAACGGAAATTACTTATGACTCAACCTAATAATACATTCGCCATTAAGCTGGTTCCCCGAGACGGAAATTACTTACGACTCAACCTAATAGGATGATACATTCGCCATTACAGTGGGATCTTCAAAACGGAAATTACTTATGGCTCAACCTATTAGGATAATACATTCGATATTACAGTTGGGTCCCCAAAACGAAAATTACTTATGACTCAAAGTAATAAGATAATCGTAATTACAGCCGATTCCTCAAAACGGTAATTACTTACGACTAAATCTAAATATTTAAATGATAAAATGGTGAATTAAAATTGGTTCTCAAAAATGGAAGTTTCTAATGACTCAACTTAATAGAATGATACATTCCCCATTAAAGCTGATTCCCAAACGGAAATTACTTATGACTCAACCTAATAGGATAATACATTCGCCATGACAGCTGGTTTTCCAAAACGGAAATTACTTATGACTCAAACTAATAGGATAATACATTCGCCATGACAGCTGGTTCCCCAAAACGGAAATTACTTATGACTCAACCTAATAGGATAATACATTCGCCATGACAGCTGGTTTTCCAAAACGGAAATTACTTATGACTCAACCTAATAGGATAATACATTCGCCATTACAGCTGGTTCCCCAAAACGGAAATTACTTATGACTCAACCTAATAGGATAATACATTCGCCATTACAGCTGGTTCCCCAAAACGGAAATTACTTATGACTCAACCTAATAGGATAATACATTCGCCATTACAGCTGGTTCCCCAAAACGGAAATTACTTATGACTCAACCTAATAGGATATTCGCCATGACAGCTGGTTCCCCAAAACGGAAATTACTTATGACTCAACCTAATAGGATAATACATTCGCCATTACAGCTGGTTCCCCAAAACGGAAATTACTTATGACTCAACCTAATAATACATTCGCCATTACAGCTGGTTTCCTCAAAATGGAAATTACTTATGACTCAACTTAATAGTATACAGTCGGCATTATAGCTAGTTCTCACAATGGAAATTACTTACACCATAATTAATATAAATAACTAATTATAATTAATTTTAAAATAACCATCTCTACCAGATGATCACAATTCTTGCCTGTAGAGTTTAAGAAAGACTTGGTTTGCTGTTAAGTAAGTTGTCTAGACCTTAAGGCATTTTACTTTCAGGTATTTAAATCACTCTAAGAATGTGAGATAATGTCAAGAACCTAAACATTTGATACCCGCTTCATAAAGACGTTTAATAGGAAATGAACGAGAGACAGATTTGGAATCTACAAATAATATTTTTACTGGAATTCCACAGTGGGTAATTGGTTTGACAAGCAACAAAAAACAAAAAACTGTGCATTCTGAGGACCTGAAAATTCAAAGTGACATTGTTCAGGTGTCCAGACCTTGGACTTGATCCCCATTGTAACAACTTCCGTGAAATCCCAGCCTTCCAGATGTTAAACACATGCTGCAAGTCTTTAATTATTCCTGGCAGATAAACTGGCAGACAGACAAACGTATGTATCAAGAAACGGGTTGACATATTAAGGAGAGGGGAAAAGTAAGTCAGTGAACTTGGAAAACGAAATAGCAATATAAAAAAAACATCCCCGAAATAAAGCAACAAAAAGCGTATAGAAAATAAACAGCAAAAATAACGATACAAAATCGAAAAACAAGATATTGAATGGCAGATACAACGTTAAAACATGTTACACGAAAAGGAACCTTGAATGTAAAATAGAAAATTATCCCTGCCCCAAATGCGAATGTTTTTTTAAGCAACAATAAGTCTAAACGGTTCGATTAACAAAGAAAAGAATACTGAACTGTGATATCTGTTCTTCTTTACGGGGGCGAATGTTGTACGGTTTCCTCAAAGATGAAGAAGAGACTCGAGGCGACAGAGATGTGGTTCTACAGAAGGATGCTAAGCATATCATGGACCGAGCGTGTGAGCAACGATGAGGTCTTAGAGAGGTTGTAAACAAGGAGGAGGCTTATACTTAATATCAGGAAGAGGCAGCTGACGTTTCTGGGACACATGATGAGGAAGGAGGGCCTGGAGAATCTGATAGTCAGGGGTCGAATAGAGGGAAAGAGAGACAAGTGAAAGCAACGTGTTATATACTTGGCGGACTTAAGCATGTGGATGACAGAACGTGGTCTGGGGGAGGAAGCAAAGGGAAGGAACTTGTTGAGAGCTGCAAGGGATAGGAAGAGGTGGAGAGCCATGATCGCCCGCGCCAGCTGAAGTTTCTGGGACACATGATGAGGAAGGAGGGCCTGAAGAATCTGATAGTCAGGGGTCGAATAGAGGGAAAGAGAGACAAGTGAAAGCAACGTGTTATATACTTGGCGGACTTAAGCATGTGGATGACAGAACGTGGTCTGGGGGAGGAAGCAAAGGGAAGGAACTTGTTGAGAGCTGCAAGGGATAGGAAGAGGTGGAGAGCCATGATCGCCCACGCCAGCTGAAGTTTCTGGGACACATGATGAGGAAGGAGGGCCTGAAGAATCTGATAGTCAAGGGTCGAATAGAGGGAAAGAGATACAAGTGAAAGCAACGTGTTATATACTTGGCGGACTTAAGCATGTGGATGACAGAACGTGGTCTGGGGGAGGAAGCAAAGGGAAGGAACTTGTTGAGAGCTGCAAGGGATAGGAAGAGGTGGAGAGCCATGATCGCCCACGCCAGCTGAAGTTTCTGGGACACATGATGAGGAAGGAGGGCCTGGAGAATCTGATAGTCAAGGGTCGAATAGAGGGAAAGAGAGACAAGTGAAAGCAACGTGTTATATACTTGGCGGACTTAAGCATGTGGATAACAGAACGTGGTCTGGGGGAGGAAGCAAAGGGAAGGAACTTGTTGAGAGTTGCAAGGGATAGGAAGAGGTGGAGAGCCATGATCTCCCACGCCAGCTGAAGTTTCTGGGACACATGATGAGGAAGGAGGGCCTGGAGAATCTGATAGTCAGGGGTCGAATAGAGGGAAAGAGAGGCAAGTGAAAGCAACGTGTTATATACTTGGCGGACTTAAGCATGTGGATGACAGAACGTGGTCTGGGGGAGGAAGCAAAGGGAAGGAACTTGTTGAGAGCTGCAAGGGATAGGAAGAGGTGGAGAGCCATGATCGCCCACGCCAGCTGAAGTTTCTGGGACACATGATGAGGAAGGAGGGCCTGGAGAATCTGATAGTCAAGGGTCGAATAGAGGGAAAGAGAGACAAGTGAAAGCAACGTGTTATATACTTGGCGGACTTAAGCATGTGGATAACAGAACGTGGTCTGGGGGAGGAAGCAAAGGGAAGGAACTTGTTGAGAGTTGCAAGGGATAGGAAGAGGTGGAGAGCCATGATCTCCCACGCCAGCTGAAGTTTCTGGGACACATGATGAGGAAGGAGGGCCTGGAGAATCTGATAGTCAGGGGTCGAATAGAGGGAAAGAGAGGCAAGTGAAAGCAACGTGTTATATACTTGGCGGACTTAAGCATGTGGATGACAGAACGTGGTCTGGGGGAGGAAGCAAAGGGAAGGAACTTGTTGAGAGCTGCAAGGGATAGGAAGAGGTGGAGAGCCATGATCGCCCACGCCAGCTGAAGTTTCTGGGACACATGATGAGGAAGGAGGGCCTGGAGAATCTGATAGTCAGGGGTCGAATAGAGGGAAAGAGATACAAGTGAAAGCAACGTGTTATATACTTGGCGGACTTAAGCATGTGGATGACAGAACGTGGTCTGGGGGAGGAAGCAAAGGGCAGGAACTTGTTGAGAGCTGCAAGGGATAGAGGGAGGTGGACACGGCACATAAAAAGAAAAGAAAGGTGACCAAATTGGCAACTGATCTAAAACAAAATGACCTGAAATCTGCTGTGAACTCGGGAAGGTATGCTTTGTAAATTCTTGATATCACATAGCAGTTCAGAACTCTTTTCCTTCTTTCTAATGACATTTTCCGCTATATTCTTACTACTGTTGAACTTTTTTTTACTAATAAAGAATATGTGTGGGTTTAATAAGGATATACTAATAGAAATTACTAGTAGAATTAAGAAACGTTCTTCTTCTATATGCCATTTCCCTTCAGAACGTGCGTGATCATGGCTCTCTACTACATCCTATCGTTTGTAGCTCTGAGTAACATGTCTCTTTTTAGCATTCCTCCCACACCCGTTGCATCATCCATTGACACAAACTCGTTAGGTAGATGCCACATTGCCTCCCCTGTCATTTTTGACATCGATATATCCTTGCTTGGGGTGAAATGCCTAAAAAAATCCATCAAATCCCCCCCGAAATATCTAAATAGTCAGCTGTATGCAACCGTTTTCCCAGATCAATGATTAAAAATGGCTTCAAGTAAGTGAATCCCCTAGGTCTTAAAAGAAGACAACCCTTCATCGAATCTCCTGTTTTCGCAGTAGCAAAGATCTCTGAAGAGAATAGAGTCAAGTACACCGTACAGATGAGCCAGAGACTCAAATGCCTCACCGTGGATGGCTCAACAGTATTCAACTACTGTTTGGACACGTTGCGCGCATGGATAACTCCAGAATTCCCAAACAGATATTATATGGGGAACTGTGTGAGGACACGCGTAACGTTGGACGATCCGAGCTTTGCTGCAAGGACCAGTGCAAAACGTACATGATGGAATCGAGGTTGCGAACTTGGATTCGGTTGGCTGGGATCGAGAGCTGCTGTTTTCGCGGGAGAACAGAGAATAGGGCCAAGCGCGCCGTAGAGATGAGCCAGAGACACAAACGCCTCACCGTGGATGACTCAACAGTATTCTGTGGTCGTTGTCAAAAAACGTACCGATCGCGCATTGGTTGGTTTAGATAACCTGTTTTTCCGTTGAGGACAGTCGCCATCGACGACAAAGGCCATATGTATCGATCAATGATTAAAAATGGCTTCAAACAAATGAATCCTCAAGATCTTTAAGAAGACGATCGTTCATCAGATCTTATAAACAAAATCACAAAGAACTTTACCAAACAAAAGAAACCACATCACTTGAAGAATTCCAAAAGCAACAACAACTAAAATGGATAGCACATGGAATTGAGAGAGAAAATAATTATATAATCAACATGTAGACTTTCAACACTAAATGTTTGGAAGGAAACTGCCATCAATACTAAAAAGTTAATTAATAGTAGAATTAAGAAACCTTCTTCTTCTATATGCCATTTCCCTTCAGGACATGTGTGATCATGGCTCTCTACTACTTCCTATCATTTGAAGCTCTGAGTAATAATTTAACATCCATTCACACAAGCTCGTCAGGTAGATGACCCATTGCCTCCCCTTTTACCTTCAATATCTTCTGTGAATGTCAAATTCTCCAAGCCCTCTTTCTACATTAAGAGTCCCAGAAATTCCAACTGTATCTTTCTGATTCTGACTATTTGTCTTTTTTATATCCATTTTCTTTCACATTATCTTGTTGCTTAATCACACTGTCCATTGCATTCTCAGCATCTTTCTGTAGAACTGCATTTCTTTTGTCTTGTCTTACGCCCTTTTTGTGTACCTACTCAATTTCTACCCATCTGCAGGTATTGCTTTCCTCTGTTACTCTTGTCTTCAATATATCATATGAGTATCTAATTCGTCAAGCTCTCTTTCCTCATTTTTTTGTCCTAGAAATTTCAACTATTTCTTTCTGATTCTAAGTATAAGCGCACTTTTTGTTTTCATTTTCCTTAAAACTCTGTCATTACTCACATGTCCAGTCCAAATCAGTCTCACCATCCTTCTGTAGAACCACATTTCTTTTTCTTCCAGTATCCCCTTCATTTGTGAGGTAGAACAGATCTAGAGAGAAAGCACAATTTTATTCGGCCCTTTCTCTCCTCGCGTAGCTACTCCATTTTCTATTCGTATGAAGGCAATTGGCTACCAGTATGTGTTCTGGCTTAAGCTAATATTTTTCTCAAATGAATCAAGATTTCCTAGCAGTTCAGATAGAACTTTGTGCTCTAGCTTATCATTTATAGTCAAAACATCGTATATGGTTAAGTGTATGGCCCACACGAGTGTTTAGTGACTAGGGTTGCTGTTCAAGCCTTGAAATCAAGAGTATAAATAACGCCCAGTAGCAGTCCTAAAAAAAACGGGGATGGGTCTGTTTCCGGCTCCTTCAGTCACGTTGGAACTCGGGATTTATATACACAACCTGTTGTATACATACAGTCCGCTAAAGTAGTAGTGGCACTTAAGATGAAGATAGCGTTGAAACTGATTGTCAACATACAGAATTTCTCCTATATCCTCATTTTCTACATTTATAAGATATACATGATGGAAGCCTTATTAATAAATACAAACAAACCAACACTTAATAATATTAACTTTGAACATGGACATAATAACTTGACCGTGTTTTGAAACAAAAAAATGAAAACATTTTATAAAACATACATACAACAAACTATTTCTTATGTTAACAGTTAAAATATAATCCTTGAAAATGGTTAAATGTATAGCCGAAAGCGCCGGATAAAAAGAACATTCGGACAGTTTCTATATAATTTATCACCCGAAAAGAAAAAATTATTAGATCGCATGAGAAATTGTATAAAAAACTAAGTAAAAGCACCTTGTCTGTCGTTTTTAATGTAATGTGCATGAAAGAAAAATTGCTACCTAAATACACAAATATATATATATATATATATATATATATATATATATATATATATATATATATATATATATATATACATATATATATATGTATATATATATATATATAAGATATATATGACATATATATATATATAGAGAGAGAAGATATATATATATATATATATATAATATATATATATATATATATATAAGATATATAGAGGATATACATATATATATAAGACTTGTTTAACAAGTGTAATATTGGAGGAATCGAGACTTTTCTTAGACAGTCTCAGTTACGGTGGACTGGCCATGTCTTGAGAATGTCTGATGACGGGATACCCAAGGTCCTAATGTACAGCCAGTTAGATCAGGGCTACAGGAATGAAGGATGCCCATGGCTAAGATACAAAGACAAGCTGAAAAGCAACTTGTCAGCTGTCAATATACCACATAACACTCTTGAGCGCTTAGCCTTGGAGAGGGCAGAATGGGGATCAACGTGTTTTAGTGAACTCAGCAGTTTTCATTTTGATTGTCTGAATCATCTTCGAGAAGATATATATATATATATATATATATATATATATATATATATATATATATATATATATATATATATATATATATATATAACGCTACTACTAGCATTCAAAACAACACAAAAGTAAAACACATCTTAAATAGTATAAGGATCAAGAAAAATTAACAAAATCTAAAACAAACACCTTGAAAATGGCTCAAAAAATGACCGAAAGCGCTTGGAACAATTTGGACATTTTTACTATAAAATTTAACACAAATATACTTCATTATATATATATATATATATATATATATATATATATATATATATATATATATATATAATCTGTATTGAGCTCTTTTCTAAATTAAATGCTACGGACAGTAGAATTATAGTTAAACATTTTGTGTTTGTGTGTGTGTGTGTTGTGTACGCATATCTCTCTCAATATATATAGAAAGAGATAAACCCAGAGAGAGAGAGAGAGAGAAGGAGAGAGAGAGAGATCCAGAAGAAAGATTATATATATATATATATATATATATATATATATATATATATATATATATATATATATACATATATATATATATATATATATATAATTCTTTATTCGAAAATTATAACATAAATATGTTAAAAAACACTACAAAAATAGCCGTTTTGTTTCAACACTTCTAGTGTCTTACCATCACTTGATAAGACACCAAAAGTGTTGAAACAAAACGGGTATTTTTGTAGTGATTTTATAACACATTTATAATTTTCGAATAAATAATTATATTTGCTCTACTCTGTATTGACCACTCTTTTAAGAATAGTATTTGTTGGTTATTGCAATTTATTCCGTATGCACCAATCCTATACTTGCATACACACACAGACACACACACACAGACACACACATATATATATATATATATATATATATATATATATATATATATAAAAATCTCTTTATATACATATATATATATATTTATATACATATATATATATTTATATATAT
The DNA here is from genome assembly GCA_964036315.1 of Acanthosepion esculentum. Lineage (NCBI taxonomy): Eukaryota > Metazoa > Mollusca > Cephalopoda > Sepiida > Sepiidae > Acanthosepion > Acanthosepion esculentum. The sequence continues at coordinate 23,977,746 of OZ038508.1, read as the reverse complement.
ATATATATACGTAAATCTCTTTATATATATATATATATATATATATATATATATATATATATATATATATATATATATATATATATATATATATATATATATATATACCAGAAAAGGAAGAATTAAGTATATATATATGTGTGTGCGTGTAGAGTGAGAGAGAGAGAGAGCGAGAAATAGCGAGAGAGAGAGAGAGAAAGATTTATATTTTTTGACAGATTTCTTTCTTTTTTCCTTCTTCCTTCCTTCTATTTTTTTTATCGGGCCTTCTTTGTATGCTTCCGTCTTTATTAACACTGACAAATAATTCCCACATGATGCATTATTGTATCAGCCACATTCGGACCACTTTGAATTAAAATATCTACTCATCCAGGACGTTTCACGTATCCCATATCAGGGAGGTGTCCAAACAAATCTGACTGTTGCTCCCTTCGCCTAAGCTTTTCTTCAGTGGATCACATTACCTCTGTTTGATAATGAACCAGGAATTTGATTATTTGCTGTTGTTATTATTATTATTCTTATTGTATTCTTTTTATTAAGCTTCTTTCTTTCTTTTTTTTTCTTTTCACTTGCCCTTCTTTTAAATACAGTGTTGTAAGTCTGCTACGTTTACTTGGCAGATGGTTCCTCTCTTTAGCTTTCGGCAATAAATAAACTCAGAAAATTTCATCAGACAATAAAAGGCTTATATAACGTCCGTGTGGATGACAAGTATGAATTTCATTACAGGGTGTGTAAGGTGAAAGAAAAGACATTCCAGTCTCTAGTCGCATTTAATGGTGGGACACAGATGCATAATAACCCTGGGGTTAGGTAAAAAAGCAAAAAAAATAAAATAAAAATAAAATTAAAAGAAAATAAGAAATGTCATTTTCTTAATTTTTTAAAATTGTTCCCGAGAAAAATCATTTTCATTCGTTGCACTTTGATTAATTTTAACACACATATATATATATATATATATATATATATATATATATATATATATATATGATAAAAATATAGTTTTAACTTATGCAATATTTATGAGTTAAAGCGCTCAATATCAGGGATAGATCATGTACATATATATATATATATATATATATATATATATATATATATATATATATATATATATATATATATATATATATATATATATATTGCTTGTATTGAGAAATCGGAGTTCGAATTCCAGTCGAATCCATTACATTCACTTACGTGCTAATATCCTTGGGAAAGGTATGAATCTTATTCTTCCCACTCCAGCTATAGGTAAATAGCAGGACAAACCGGGTTCTATAGCCTTGGATGGCAACTGGTTTACCACAGAAAGAAATGGCAACGTACTGCGGGAAAAATCTGCCTCGTCAGTCATGTATCGAAAGATACATGATCGCCTAAGCCTGTATCACGCCTGGTACATAACTGATGTTGCAGATGGACTTTGGTAGCTTTCCATGTGTATTTAAATGGATCCTAATTAAGCAATGAACAAGGTCACCATGTGCTGACCGTGTTTGGAAAATATATCATTCCTATAACTTTAGATACATGCATAAGAAAATCCATACATTCAATTATCGGATATGCAGAACATCTTGGCAATCACTTATACGAAAACAAAAAAGTTAAATTAAAAGCAGCAACTTGTGAGGCATCCTTAAAGAAACTTGAATAAAAGAGGGATTATTCCTTAAATACACAATTATATATATATATATATATATATATATATATATATATATATATATATATATATATATAATTATTTAAAAATTATAACATAAATATGTTATAAAATCAATACAAAAATAGCCATTTTGTTTCAACACCTCCGGTGTCTTATCAAGTGATGATGTTGAATCAACATCATCACTTGATAAGACAACGAAGGTGTTGAAACAAAATGGCTATTTTTGTATTGATTTTATAACATATTTATGTTATATTTTTAAATAAATAATTATATCTGCTCTACTCTGTATTGAGCACTCTTTTAAGAATAGTAATTGTTGGTTATTGGAATTTATTCCGGATACACCAATCCTATACTTGTATATATATATATATATATATATATATATATATATATATATATATATATATATATATATATAACAACTGAAAATTTGCAAATTAGAAAGTATATGTGGCTTCTCATTATGCTATATATATATATATATATATATATATATATATATATATATATATATATATAAGCTATAAATAAGCTCTTGGTGAAGTTTAACAGCCAAGAAACTTAATCTCTTTTTGTCTATACTGATAAAAACTTTTGCCAGCTTGGTATATATAACTGTATATCTGTCATCTGTGTGCTTTTCACCAATCAAGTCCTGAAATTCAAGCCCAAAATAAACAGGGGACATAATTCAAAAACATTTTAAACTGTAATGCAACATGCCTGACAAAGGAAGATTATGGAACAGAAGAAAGGTTATATGCTCTAAGTAACAAATGTCTTCAAAATGACGGGCGTGATGTCTCCTACTTCCACTGAAGGGAATTTAAAAAAAATAAAAAATAAAGGGACTTTGGAAATTGCTGAGGAAATATTCGTTGAGCCAAAAGGGGGAAAAAAAGCTTGCCTTTTATCTATCGTTCTTTAAGTATTGTGACCGGTAATAAAGACAGAGGAAAAAGTCACAGAAAAGAGTCACAGTAATTCAGAAGAAAATGAAGTGACAATTAATTTATGGTGGCCAGTAATAAAATCATTTATTTCTGTCGGGTACTTCACTAGGATATAGGGCCGTTGTATTTAAATTTGAAATTCATAGTAAAACGACCCAACCTGTAAAAAACGTTTTCTAACAATGCTATGGTAGCATATTCAGTATATTTCATGGGGAGTTCTATAAGACACTACTTTATGGGAAGAAAATATCAATTTGATATTAAAATATGAATTAAAAATTCCTTAAATTTTCAGTTTATACGACTCGGGTTTTGTTCATTTTTGGAATAAGATGCTGGGGGTTTGCCCGCTGGATTTTGTCCGTTGGCTTTTTCTCCGCTTCCCGTTAACCGTGTCCTGTTTCTTTTATCCCCTGTGATTTTTTTATCGCGACTATTTTCCTGTGATTTTTTTTCTGGATTCGATTTACAGGGAATTTTAAAGTTAGGATGACACATCCTTTAGGTTAAGTGTATTCTCCATAACCATCAGTAAACCGGCCAATAACGTATCCGACAATCTACACGTCAAAATGATGCCGAATTAGTGATAATCAGACTGTATAAAACACGGGGTGATTTTTTAGTGAAGAAAACAAGATCTAGATTTAAAATTCAAATGCTAAGCACTGACTCATTGATTTTGTTAGAAATTAAAAAGACTCAAATTTACAAACTTTGCTTAACACACACGCAAAAGTGAATCCAAATCAAAACTCGTGAAATTTCACACCTTGATGCGAATTTTTTTTTTTTTGGCAAATAGAAAAATAGGAAACATTTAAAAACAAAATTCAAATAATCTTCAATTCTCAGAAAGAAATTCTTTTACGGACCTTTTCGCGAGCCGATGCGAAGTTTGTTCGTCGTCCAATGGAAAGGCCCGAATCATATTCTGGAGTGAATTCCCAAATGACCTTTTCAAGCCCCACAAGCAAAATAAAAGACAGGAAAGTCCGCCTGTCACCAGAGAGAAGGGGACGAGCGTATTAACACGTCCCTTGACAAACGTCAAGCAATCGTTATTATTATCTCTACCTTTCTCCCTCACCTCTTTTATACTTGATAAACGAACGGAACATTTTAAGGCTTAGCGATTATTTCAAAAACATTCCTACCCTACGATAACGCTCATACATACATACATACATACATACACACATACGTTCCTGCCTACGTACACATAAACTCATTCTTGCAAGGACTACGAACATTTTGACGACCTTGTATCAACCAAAATACATTAATTTTATTTGTAAAGACCTTAATTGATTTATATGTATATAAATTTGTTGTTTCACTTTACAATTTGATTTTCTTGTTTTATACCCCTCTTATGGTGGACTATCTAACTAACAAGGCCAAATCAAACTAATCTGTTTCAACACTCATACACTTCACTATAACTGATAACCCATTATAATATTTTAAAGGGTTTTCGATTATATGGTCGCAAATACAGTACCTTTTTAAAAATGAAGTACTACTTTGACAAAATAAAGTAAATTGTATTGTGACCCCGTTTGGGGGAATGTAAACAAACAACAGAGATCATATACGAAGATAGCTTAAGACGTAAAAAAAGTTTACTAACAATGCTATGTTCACATATTCGATCATAGTTGGGGAGTACTTACATCTTGGCGCTAATTTTTAAAAGACATCCTCCTTAAGGCTTTCTCCACCTAGAGTCAGGTCTTATAGGATAGTAGGACTCCCTAACTATGATGATATATATCGAATATCTGTACGTAGCATTGTTACAAACATTTTTAGAGGTTGGATTGATTTACGATGAATCTTGCAAACGGAACGGACTTATAAACTCGTGAAGTACCAGACAGAAATGGATGACATTATTAGTGTGGAAAATAAAAGTTACTGTCGTGAAGTGAGACAAAAGGGGCGGTAATGGTCGCCATTTGTAATTCCGTCATAGCACATGGGTTGGTGGTTTTGCATACGCGAGGACGCAACTGATATAAGAGCATGTCCTTTTTTCAGGACGCAGTTTTTTTAATCAGACGGTTTTTGAACAGGAAGTGGATTGACAGCGAAAAAGACATGTGTGCTGGGATTTCTTGATATTGGAGTACGATTTTTGATTTCAACATTGTCTTCTGTGCCCACTTTAAAGTGTTTTTTAATCATAAATCAGTTCTGTCTTGATTTGATCTTGGATTGCATAGTGTTTTTGATCATCAAACAAGTTGCTTTTCTTATTTAAAATACTACTTTAAATTAACTAGTTACCAGCGTTGAACTGTTGCAATGAAGGTGGAGGTACTGTTGTTGGTTGCTCAAGAGATTTGACCGAATCTTCTTCTTTTCTCCCACCTGCTTAAATTGTGATTTGGCTTTGGGTTTAAAAGGGGCCCTTTTAATAGACGAAGCGGCTGCTATTGTTAAGCACTCATCTATTTTGCTTCGTCACGAAGAGCATCTTTTACGCAACTCAACCAACTGTCACCTGGGTATTCTAGACGTCTTATTCTTTGGAAGATAGTTTTGACCCGTCTCTGTCGAAAATTAGGGGAATTTTCAACAACAGCAGCCACCATAAATTAGTTATGAATTTTCTTACTCTGAATTTCTTTTCCGAAGCAAAATTGTGACTTTTTCTGTGGCTTTTTTTCCAGTGACTTTATTAACAGCCACGACGGCAGCAATACTCAGTTTTTTGTTTAATCTGACTCTTGTAAATCGCCCTTATCTATACTTATGCCTGGTTAGAATCGTTTCACCGACATTTTCTCACTGTCAGCAAATCGCTATCGTTTAACTGTCATTGTCACTTCAAAAGATATATATCTCCAGTCAGAGCAACATTCACTTCACGAAATGGTGACAAGTTTTTCTTTAACTGCTTACAGATCCTCTCCTCCTCTTCTCCTCTTCCTATCCCTCCTGATCACACTTGTTGGACACACGGGTGTGTGTCCTCGCTTTGAATTCTTCTCTGCTATTATTGTTTTGGACTGCGTGCGTTTGAATGCGTCTTTGTGATATTTTAACCCGATGCACAGAAAACTAAAACTTGCAAAATACCAGATGGTAAAATGATTGTAGCAGAAACAACAATGCTCTTGCTTATGTTGACCGACAAATCTACGTATCTCATCTCCAAATACTTCTTTTACGTCATTTCACTTAATAGAAAGCTTTGAAAGAGAGGAAACATGTTGGTCTCCACTCTCCAAGATCCATTATAGACATAGGTACATCCGTGATAGTGATTTTCTAAGTGCTACTTCGATGTGGCACAAGGCTGGAAGTATGGAGCACCCAGTGAGGATAACACAGTCGTAATTCTTCTAGCGAGACAAGCTTGCTAACCATTACACCACGCCGAGGTGCCCGAAGTACATCCGTGATATCAGGTTACTCCACGTGTGCTACTGCTACCATATAACCTAGCACTAACCGGTCATCGGTGATTAAACCGGTTGCAACACCAGGTTTTTTTTCTGGTGGCTAGATACTCAGCAGGATTTTTAAAAATGTCAAAGGATCGATGAAGCTTCTTGTTGGGTTAGTGGCCTTCTAGCACTATGGGATAGACTGGGTCCCATAGCTATGTATGCAACCAATGTGATGATGACACGGGATGGCTTTCCAGAATGTTTACTGCGTTGTCATCTTAACAACATCTAGAACTAACCATCGGCTCTTGACTTCATCAACTATAATTCCACACCATCACACCAGCTCTACCTTTTTATACTACAGTATAATACAAATATATAATAATAATAATAATATAAATATAAGTAATTATACTCGTCTGGAAAACGTTAAGTGTTTTGGCTTGTAAATGAACAAACCAATACCCAAGGAAAAATAAGGAATAAAAAAAGAAAGAACTAAGAACATGTAATTGAGGCGAAAACAATCGTCCAGAATCCAAGCTCAGAGTCCAAAGAAAAAAACCTCCAGCGTACCCTGACGATCCGCGTAGGTGAAACCTAGGTAGGTTTGCCTGGCTCTTTAGGTTCATAGTTTCATATATATATATATATATATATATATATATATATATATGTGTGTGTGTGTGTGTGTGTGTTTGTGTGTGTGTGTGTGTGTGTGTGTGTGTGTGTAAATGGTGGTACTCGTTTGGAAAAACCTCGGATAGCTCAACTTGCAGTAGAACAAATCGGCACCCGTGGAAAAATGGGGAATAAAAAAAAGAAAGAACCAAGAACATTAAACCAAGGCGAAAACAATCGTCCAGTGTTCAAGCTCCAAGTCCCCCCAAAAAAACGAGTAAAAAGGCAACTACGTAAAGCTTTACCCTGAAGATCCGTTTAGGTGAAACATAGGTAAGTTTGCCTGGCTCCTTAGGATTATCTTATCTCATATATATATGTATATATATATATATATATATATATACATGTGTGTGTGTGTGTGAGAGAGGATGTACCACACACATACGCACACACATATATATTAGTAAAAAAATGCACTCTCTTAAATTTTCAAAAAAAAAAATTCAACCTTAGCGTTGCGACTACATGCTCCAAAAGTTTTTATCCGTTAACAATAACACATTTCTAACAAAAACATATTTCGATTCGCATTTAATCTTTCGTGTCCGCTACTACCTTGATTTACTAGAAACAAATTAATTTCCATGCCTGAAGATGGCTGTATGTACAGTTACATGTGGGTGCAGATTGAAAAAAAGGCCTTATACAACTTGCAGTTATTAAAAACAAGGATCATAACATTCATCGAGTGATTCGTAGGTTAATGCAACTTTACAATTTAGTTTGCGAAGAAGTTTTTCGCCATTTTATATCATTAACTTCACTAATCTACATTTTGTATGAATGATTCATGTAATATATATATATATATATATATATGTGTGTGTGTGTGTGTGTGTGTGTGTCATTTGGCAGCAACTTTTCTTTCAAACATATAGCGTTGAATGTTAAAGACAACATAGTCTTAAATATTTTCTTTTGAATTTTCTCATATTCTCTAATGAGACTTTTTATTTGAAAATAGTTTCGAAATATGTATTGTCCATACGATGACCTAGCGCTTTCGAACATCATTGTTCATCTTCAGGGTCATCGTATGGACAATACATATTTCGAAACTATTTTCAAATAAAAAGTCTCATTAGAGAATATGAGAAAATTCAAAAGAAAATATGTAAGACTATATATATATATATATATATATATATATATATATATATATATATATATATATATATATGCATTAAAAAGAAAAGAGAAACCGTAAACGTTTTTGGTTGTAGTGTGGATTTTTCAAAAAATATATTATGCTTTATTTTCCATTGTCAACAAGTGTACTACAGAAAGAAAGGGGATTCCTCTGTATCTTGGTGAATAGAAAGAGACATGATTGTCCAAATAGTACTTGATTGTTTATTTATGGGGGAAACGTATTCAGTGTCAAGAATGTACACAGAAACTAACGCTGGATGTTTCATACCTTGTCGTATCGTATCGGCATCCGTCCGTCACGGGAGACGATATAGGTGCTAAGCGATGGAGTTACATGTAGGTGCTAGGCAATGGAGTTACATCGCCTCTGGTGACTGTGTAGTCCCACGCTGGAGCGGCAGTCTCCCAGACACTTGGTACAGATGAAACTGGATGACAACTTCCCGTGTTGTGCTGATGTCTTGCGACGTCGCTGGAGTGTGTAGTCTCCAGTGCGCTACGAGCCTGGGCGGGATGTATGGAGAACTAGGGCTGCCCGGACGTCTAGTTCCCCATCTCGGCCTTGCTAGTAGAGTCCAAAGGAAAGGATGAACCAATACAGTTTGGTACCAGCGCAGCTGCAGGTGTTGCCGGAAGGTAGCACAAAGTGCCGTCCATCCGCCTTAGGGGCTCCACTCCGGATTTGTGTGTGTCTCAACGGCTGTTGTGATGCGTCTAGTGTGGTAGTTTGTAGTGTAGTGCTTGTCGTTTCTCGCTTTCAGCTACCGCCGATGGCTAGCAGCAACGCAAAAGGGGGAGCCGAGTGCGTAAGTCTTCCCCGCCAGTATATAGCCTCTCCATCAGCAAGCCCTATGTAGTGCCTCCTGGTGGCGACACATGGCAACCGAGCACCTTGCGGACTCGGGCTAAAATACGAGGAAGAGGTTTGGCCCCCTTAACATGCGGCATGCAGGCCCACCGGTGTGTGGACACGGCCTAGTGCCCATGAACCAAACCCCAGCTATAGGTTAAATAGCTCCACTCCCTTGTGGAAATCTTCGGGAGAAAAAAGGTTAAGGAATAAACCTAACAATATATGGCCTAAAAAGGTGGTATATTTAGGTGGAACTAATCAGTGTGAAAATTTATCAACACTGGATGTTTCATACCTTAAGCGATCATTATATATGTCAAAGTAAACCTGACTGCTGCTCTTGAGAAGGACCTCCAATCAAGTGGAACAGGAAATGTCTTGTAAATTTTAACGCCCCCAAAACAAAACTGCTCTAATTTGACCACCATAGAGAAACTTTTCTGTCTGCCATCAGCAACACGCTGCGCCTACTTTACCTCACATGCAACCGCCACTTTTGCACACGCACACACACAAACACACACAAACACATACACATACACGTGGCTTAGGGGCAGAAACTCCGACTGACACCAAATCGGTCAGGTTTCGATCCTGGTTTGAGGCTTTCGGACGTCTAGTCGCACTGAGGAGCTGTGATACAGCAAAAAAAATAATATCTGCGAATGAAACACATATATATGAGTATAAAATGACAATTGGAAAAATCTTAGAACTTGCCGACGCGTTTCGTCTTCCGACTTTTTCAAGGCAAAAATGAAATAGAAATATCTCTGTTGTTATAGTTACATTAAAATCCAAATTTAAAAACATAGACGCTTCTGTCCAAACCTTTTTTTTCTGGTTAATGTAAATTATCTTTATAGTAAGAGATTTTTTTTTCCATGTCGACAATATAGTTCAATTTCCAGATCAACTCTGTGGACATATTGGTATAAAATGACAATTGCCTTGAAAAAGTCGGAAGACGAAACGCGTCGGCAAAATCTAAGATTTTTCCAATTGTCATTTTATACCAATATGTCTTGTCCACAGAGTTGATCTGGGAATTTAACTATATATATATCAGTGTGTGTGTGTGTGTGTGTGTGTGTGTGTGTGCGTAATAAGAAAATGAATAATATAATAATAATAATAATATAAATACTAATATAATAATAAAAATACATTTTTTTCCTTATTGGTAGCAAAACTCTGCAATCATCAGGTGCTGACCGAAAAAAGAATTTTTAATCGGCACCTGACAATATTTTTTGTTTTTTTCCCCCCGAACTTCCCCCCTGTGGAAATCCCTTCTGTTTACGCGCTTCGCTGATAACTGCAAAGCGTTGATTGAGTAATTCCAAACGTTTATTACCTGAGGAAGGTCGGAGCGTACAACGGCCGAACTATCGTGAATATGTTAAAAAAGATGAGGACAACAGTTCAAACGATGTAAATATTGTAAATAACACAATCTTTCAGTTCCCTATTGTTTGTGACAAAATCTAGATTTATTGAGTGCGTTTCTGTAATTCTCCATTTCTTGACTGTTACTTTTGCACATTTATCTAATCCGAAAGCAATCACTGAAACATTTGACATTACTGAGGATACACTTCAAAAAGAGTTTGATATCATCTATGTAGAATAGGTTATTAAATACTTGCTTTTTTGACTTTGTAGCCATCGTTATTACTGTTTAGTTCATGCGAAAGTGGGATTAAGGACGGACACAACAGAAGAGGTGAGAGGTAGTCTTCTTGAAAGATTCTTCGACGGATATTCAGACAATTGGAACTGGCAGTACCATTAGTGTAATTTAGGTATAATATGGTTTTACACAGTTCCATGCTATATTTAAGGAAATTTACTATCACCGCGAAGACTTTGTACATTTCCAAAGCCTTAAGGATCCAAGAGTGCGGTACACTATCAAAGGTTTTACAATAATCTATCCAAGCTATTATTATTATTATTAAATTTGATCATAAATCTTTGTATTTTAATGCAAATGATTGAGTATTCCTTGCAGCAAGGGTGATCATTTGAGTTGCTTGTTGTGTCAGGTGTATGTTGAAAACACGTCGTCGTTATGATGCAACACTACTTGTGGTTAGACAAAAAGCAGAGGAAACACCATTTGGGACAGGTAAATTACAGCTGTAAGGAAATGAAACGAATTTCAACAAAGCTATATTTTTTATTTTATCTATATTTCTGTGATAAGGTAGTATAACTATCTGCACTATTTACATCGCTCGGGCTGTTGTCCTCACATTTATTGCCATATTCAAGACGTTTCGGTCGTTGTACGCTCCGACCTTCTTCAGGTCATATATGTTGGAATTTCGAACCGAACCCTATATTTAGTCTATGGGTGTAAATTGTTCTAATTCCACGTGCCATGCCTTTTTAAAGGGGGTGGGATATCTCAGTATCAGTTAATTCCCTTTAGTAACTCAACCCAATTCTTTGTTCCCTCTCCTGTGGCCAGGCATTGAACTCACAACTCTTTGGGTCAAGTTACTTTTTAGATTACTCAACCAACGCTTTTATATTTTTTTGTTTTTATAACTGTGTTTTTCCTACTAATGAATGACCACTCGTATCTAAGTATGCCTGTCTACTAATGTTTCTAGCCAATCCCTGTTGCAGACGCTTGCTCAGACCCATTTGTATTCGTTCAACACGCTCGGAGCCCACCTGTGCCTTAGACTGCAACTACGCTGAATGGATGATATTTACTGTTTCTGAAAAAGAACGCATTATCTGGCATGATCAACAGTCTCAACAAGGCCAGTGAGCACAAACCCTCGGTCACGATGACTTGTGATTTCGTGCTATCTCATTTTCACTTACAAGGCTCAGGTTAACCCGTGGTATAGTTTTCGAGTACTTTCGAAAGGTGCCGAACACTAAGATCGCGCTCTAGGCCAATTACATCAAGGAGCCACCTTCTTAACTAATCGAACATGGTGCGATTCGAACCCGGGTCTCGTGGTCGGAAAGTGAACATTCTAACCACTAGGCTACGTACACTGAGTAACAAAGGTGAGAAAATACACTAATATGCATATAAATGAAAGAAGACATTAAAAGGGGGAATTGTATGGGTGATACGCGTGCATATGTATAAAAATGTCAGTCACCCAGAGAAAGATATCCTCATGATTTGGGACAAGGTTCTTGTTGTAACACACCTACGGGCGATAATGGGTATGTCCTCATTCAAATAAATACAGTAGTAAATACTGTATGTTGGTCTGCAGTTGGAAATTCGTCTCCAGCTATTCTGGTCAAACTCTTTGCCCCCGGGCAGAGAGGTTCCCCAGACGAGACTATGTCGAAATGCAGAGTCTCATATCGAGAAACAGCTACCCGACCCCGTTTTATACGGAGTCTACGGGGAACTTTTGGTCGAGCCTACGGGCTCGGATACCCCAGATTAAATTTGGCCTTGTGACACATCTGACCGCGTGGGGTGGTTGGTAGATATCCTGCAGTTGGAGATTCGTCTCCAGCTGTGCTGGTCAAACTCCGAGTAGAGAGGATCCCCAGACGAGGCTATGTCAAAGGTCAGAGTCTCGTCTCGGGAAACTGCTACCCGACCTAGTTTTATACGGGGTTTACGGGGAATTTGCGGCCAAGCCTTCGGGTTCTGGTACCCCACATTAAGTTGTGTCACATCTGACCGCATGGGGCGGTTGGTAGATATCTTGCAGTTGGAGATTCATTGTGGAATTCACTTGACTCGCCTCTAGCAGCTGATTACTTCTTCTACGCGCCGTTGGCGAATCTTATATGTGTTGTTCTTGTCCTAAGTATTATCGTTCATTACCAACCTTCGTTTGATTATTCTATTCAGTAACCTTCCCTAGGTTACAACAGTCCTTTACTTTTGTCGGATGTTAGAAGGCAAAAAAGAAAGAGAGAAAAGGACAGGAAGTGTCACGTTTTTTTTTTATATATATAGCTGCGCCCTTTAACGACATCTTGGCAAACTGGCGAACACGCTAAACCACGACATCACCTACATGTTTTTCATCTCATGAAATAGTCATTTTAAATATTCTTCGTTCCAATTTTAATTATTAACTGTTTCAAATGAAGTACAATTGAAAGAGAGTTGACAGTTCGCATGCATTTTTCCCTTTCCATATCGAGGTTGTAAGTGTATTTGGGAAGAGTGGACAATTAATGACTTCAAAGAAACGCTCAACGCCAGCAATAGTCTTACAGTCTTTGAATCCTATGAGCCACCATCGTAACCCCAGCTTTTCTTTCCCGCCTTCTCCCCCGCTTGCTTCCTATCTCATGGAGCATTAGAACAGATTGATTGAGTGTTTGATTGATTATTTTGGTCGTTTCTTTGGTTGGCAAAGTTGGTAGAACATGGAGTACAAAGACGAAGTGAAGAGTAATAAAGAAGACGGCGTCTCCCCTTGAAACGGAGGTGGGGGAAATTTCAGCATCAATATAAACGGCGAAGGAATGTATATATCTTTGCACTGAATTGACTTTTCAAAATGTGTGTTGAAAATGGCGGAGAAATTAGAAAGAATTTGTTTGCAAAATAAATAAATAAATAAATAATAAGGAAGTTGGAGGTAAAATGAAACGGAAACCGAAAATAAGGAAGGAGTTGAGTTACACAGGAAAATTGTCCACTCCACTAGAAAAAAAAAGTAGCCATGTTAAATGCTACCTTCTCTATTGTTGATTGTTGAATCTCTGCAAAAAGAAGCAAGATAAAAATGCAAACAAGAAAAACCATTTCAATAACAGCCGATAAAATGCGGCAATAATACTGACTGCATTAATAATGTAAAGAAGGAGACAACATTGTCTGTTCATTTTCTCTCCTTCAAAAAAGAAATAGGGAGAAAAAACCCACTAATATTCCACTGGAACTTTCGAAGCCACAAAATTTTCCAGATGTAACGTTTGATCCTTGAGAACTGAGTATTTGAAGTAGATATTACGGGCAGCATTTTTATTTCTTTAAATGAATACTGAATATTATTTTTCATTGATTTCCAGGGCGTATTTTGCAATTTCTTTAATTCTTTTTCTTCTCGCTGCTGTTTTTTTCATTGTCTTTTTCCTTTTCCTGATCTCTCTCTCTCTCTCTCTCTCTCTCTCTCTCTCTCTCTCTCTCTCTCTCTCTATATATATATATATATATATATATATATATATATATATATATATATAACATTTTTTCCTTTGGCACATAATTCTTTTTTCTTTCTTATTCATCTGCGCTCGTTCTTCCTTCATGTGTTCTCTTTCGTCCTTACATTATCTGAAGACTCTTTTTACTTTCTTGTTCGCTTTTTCATCTCTACTTGTCTTTCGTCGTCTTTACTTTAGCTTTCTTTATTTCTTCCTCTACTTTTCTTTTTTCCGTCCTTCGTTTTTACTTTTCTCTCTTTCTTCGTCTTTACTTTTCTTTCTTCTTTTTATTTTATTTTATTTTTTGGGGGCCTTTTTACTTTCTTTTTCTTTTATTTTTCCCTTACTTTTTTTATCGGTCTTTTTTTTTTTCTTCTCTTTGTTTGCTCTACTTTCGAACTTTGTTTCTTTTTTTTACATGCTTTATCGTCTTCACTTTTCTTTCTTTCTTCGTCTTGTCGTTTCTTCCTTTCTTTCTTTCTTTCTTTCTCGCCTTTACTTTTTTCTTTCTTCCTTCCTTTTTTTCTTTCTTTCTTTCTTATTTTTGTTTTTTACTTTTTTGAGCCAATCTTCTATCATCATCATCATCATCATCATCATCATCATCATTATTATTATTATAGCCACGAGAGCCATTCTTGTTGTAGCATCAGAACATTTATTATTATTATTATTATTATTATTATTATTATTATTATTATTATTCCATCACGTCTTCATTCTATAGTTTGGGTCCTTGATCTTAACAGTTCTTTCTCCGAAGCAATTTTTCTTCTTTTTCACCTCTCTTCTTACAGCTAACCACCCACCCGATCATTTTTTTTTCTTTTTAACTTTTTTCTTTTTTGCTGTTCGGAATTTTCAAATTTATCAAAAATCAAATTAATTCTTCTTTGTTTCCTTTTCTTACTCCATGTCATTCTTTTTCATTTCTCATTCGTTTTCTCCATATTTCTTTTTTCTTCTTTGCACTTTCGTTCGTTCTTCTTCTTTTCTTCCTTCATTCTTCATTCTCATTTCTTTCATCTTTAGTCTTTTTCTCATCTTCTCTAACCTTTAATTGAATTTCTTTTTGACTCTTTCTTTTTTCCTCCTCTTTCTTCTTTCCTCCTCTTTCTTCTTTCCTCCTCTTTCTTTTCCCTCCTCTTTCTTCTTTCCTCCTCTTTCTTCTTTCTTCCTCTTTCTTTTTTTCCTCCTCTTTCTTTTTTCCTCCGCTTTCTTCTTTCCTCCTCTTTCTTTTTTCCTCCTCTATCTTTTTTCCTCCTCTTTCTTCTTTCCTCCTCTTTCTTCTTTCTTCCTCTTTCTTTTTTTCCTCCTCTTTCTTTTTTCCTCCGCTTTCTTTTTTCCTCCTCTTTCTTTTTTTCCTCCTCTTTCTTCTTTCCTCCTCTTTCTTTTTTCCTCCTCTTTCTTCTTTCCTCCTCTTTCTTCTTTCCTCCTCTTTCTTTTTTCCTCCTCTTTCTTCTTTCCTCCTCTCCTATCTGCACGCTTTACTTCTTTTCTTTTTCTTTCACCTTTTTATTTCTCTCTCTCTCTCTCTCTCTGTTCTTCATTGTTTTCTTCCGCTCCTCTTACCCACCTGTCCCCCTTTACATTCTTCTTTCTTTCTTTTCCTTCAACGTTCTCTTTCTTCTTTCTTTCTGCCTTAATTTTTAAAAACTTTTCTCCTTTTCTCTTTATCTCTCTTTAAATTTATTTTTAGATTTATTTTTTTCTTCCTTTCTTTCAGTTCTCATTCTTTCCTTTTTCTTTCTTTTTTTTAAATTCATTTTTAATATATTGCTCCTCTTTTATCCTTCTTCTTTGTTTTCTTTTTCATTTTTTTTTTCTCTCTTTCCTCCGTACCATTTTCTTATCACTTCTCGCTTTTCTTTTCTTTTTTTTCTTTTCTTTTTTCTCTTTCTTTGTTCGCTTCGCAAATGTTCATTCTTCATCGTCTCATGCCTCATCGACCTTTATTATCTTCTTTTTTTTTCCCACTTCTGATCCGAGCTCAAAATGAAAGTTGATATTTGAAATAAACCTCAGCTAGATTAGTGTTTTGTAGAAGGCTTATTATCCCCTCTGCGGGAGGAGAAGGAGGTCGGAAATAAGTCAGTGTCATGCAATGTGAACGCCAACTTTCATATACAGGTCCTTTTTGATCGAAGATAGGTTCACAGATTGCTTTTACTTGTTTTTATCATTGCTGCTATTTGCTACTAAAGTCTAGGAGTTCACCGGGGGTAAATGCCTGTGAAATTGGTTACACTGGCTTGTCTTGTATTGGTAGAGGCGGCGAGTGTAGCGAATTGTCAAGCTTTACCATGTCTACTAGCTAATGGCTTCTATTTGGACATCAAAGAAACGCGGTTTAATTTCAAATGAGATGCTTGGCTAAAGATCGGCACCTTATAACATCGTATATAAATCTGGTACCTATATAGTTCGGCAATGAAAGGTAGGGAAAAGGTTTTGTTAGCAACCACACAAAAGCGTGAGTGCGTGCCACCCCCCCCACCCCACAGGCAAACAAACGCATAAACATACATACACGAACAGACACAAAAACACACAAATATAGACACATGCGCGCACACATGCAAGCACTAACACACATACATAAGCTCACACAAATACACAGAGAGATACACGCACGAATACACAAACTCAAACACTCAAAGACAAACACACAAATACCGGCGCACAAACACAAAAACGCACACAAATACAAACGCAGAAGCCTACATACATGTACAAATATATACATGCACCCAAAGGCATAAACACACAAAAGCGCGCATACACACATACACACACAAATATAAACAGATATACGTATTTAAGTAGCCAAAAACTAGGTACCTCCAACTCAGGTCAGGATCGATTACCTTACAGACTCTTCTTTGAATTTCGCCAAAAATGTCAAGGTATATAGTCAGAGCACAAGACCAGATATTACAACAATATACAATAAACACAAGAATGGTAGATTCATAAGTGTGCAAGATGGATTCTGACAAAAAAGTATTTTCTGGCATGACACAGTGAGCCATCTTTCCTAAGAGTAGACAGACCTAGCAATAGATTCAATATTTGGGAAATCTTATTAAAGAAAAATATGTGTGTTGCATTTAAAGTGATATATATGTTTGTGTGTGTGTGTGTGTGTGTGTGTGTGTGTGTGTGTGTGTGTGTGTGTGTGTGTGTGTGTGTGTGTATGAATGCAGAAGATAGTGACTGGTGTTGCATTCAAATTTTTGAAGATTGTAGGTGGCAGGGAAATGAGAAATCAGGTGTTCCACAAATGAGAAGTGCTTGAAAAGAAGAGACAGCTTCATCTATCTAGTTCAACAGTAAAATGGCGAGACCTAGTTGCCAATCTAGTAGCATGCTTAAATTCCTGCAGCCGAGGCACTAAGCACATCCGAACAATAGCCATGAAAATATTTGTAGAAAAGACAGAGGTTAGCCACATCATGTCGGTGAGAAAGTGACTGAAGTTGAGATGCCAGGTCAGGATTGATCATATTACAGACTATTCTTTGAATTTTGTCAAGAATCTCAGGATACTGAACAATTCTTATTTTTTTTAAGTGTTGTGTACCTTCAGGGTGTGGCGATCATGACTCTTACTGTCCTTTGTACATCTAAGTAACATTTACCATTTTTGGCCCTGCCCTGTCATCTGATCCTGCAAAATCTTTAGGTAGGTTACTCGTTTTCTCTGCCTCTCTCACATTCAATATATCATGCGAAACTTAAATAATTGAAGCTCTCTTTCCTCATAATGTGTCCCCAAAATTTCAACAGTCTGTTCCAGATTTTAAGTATTACATTTTATTCAGTCAAGCTATCTCAGACATCCATGAATCCGGCATTAAGGTGGGAAGGTCATTAGGGTGGCATTCTCTGTCATAACATAGTTTGGTCAATGTAGGTGGTTGCTGAGTGACAGCCTGTCTTGCACCATAGTTAAGTGTCCAGGCAATGTTAATGTATTGGGACATTGCTTGGGCATTCGTGAATCTATCACGTCAACTGTCCTGGTCCTGTATCAAGATCGGAAGATCATTAGGGTGCCATTCTGTATCATAACATAGTTGGTTCAATGTAGGTGGTTGCTGAGTGACCAGCCCATCTTGCGCTATCGCTAGGTAACCAGAACAGTAGAACATTCACAAGTTCTTGTTTGTTCCCCCAGCAGTGTCCTGCAAAGAGCCGTCTGTGCTCATTTAAAACTGTAGAAATATCAGGGATGAATCCGTAAAGTAATGATATAATTGAATGTTGTCTCGAAGATAAATACAGCTCTCAGCATCTGAGTGTAGGTTCCATGAAACTTAAACATAAGGATTTTCGTTAAGGTCCAAGCAGTGTCAAGATACATTAAAACCGCCTCAACAGTGGCTTGAAAGAAGCTCTGTTTGATGTTGTCAGGTAGATCAGATTCCCAGATTTCATCCATTTTGTTCAAGACAGTCCAATCTTTAGCTATAAAAATGTTTATATGCTTTTCAATAAAATTTATTTCACTTCCTAGGTATGTAAAACTTCCAACAGATTTTATTGATTCACATAAGACAGACTGTATTGCGCCTCGCTGGTTGAAGCTCAGTTGAGACAGTCTGTATTGAATTTGCTATTTGAAGCTTTTTTAATCACTGGGTCTTTTAACCAGTGGTTTTAACCTTGCAGTCTGTGAAACATGGCAGGTTGCAATCTTACATATGACAAGCCATAAGAATCGTATTAATACTTGCATCGTATCTGTAAACTAAAATAGTACAAAATTCATTCATAGGCTTAAAATGTGCAATGCACAACTTTGTATAAATACTTGTACTCCTGAGCAACATATAGTTTTTTTATTACTTGCACCGCTGAAGATGAACTTGGAAGAAGATCGAAAGTACTTGGGAAATGAAAATAAAAGAAATTTAAACAGTTATAGCACATTTGTCTCATCCTTTAACATCAATACACGGAAGGTTGTTCGTGAGTATGAACAGATTCTATTAAAAATTAGCAGACATAATATCTGTAATTTATTCAGTCAGACATGCCTAAAAGAGAATTTGCTGCCTAAACACACACACACACACACACACACACACACACACACACACACACACACACACACACACACACACACAGAGGGTATGATGGGTAAATTGTCGCCATTTTATATTTTTAATTTCACACATATGCGTTGTTTGTTTTTGGTGTTTGTTGACTGCACAGTATAGTAGGGTCAGTTGGGCACATGACATGGTTCACTCCACTAGAAATTTGGAAACGGCATACTGTACTACATATTTTTAAGTATTTCAAGATATTTTTGTGTAATTTGGGTAAATATACTGTTATGGGACCTTACCTATAACGACAGTGAACTCTTCCTGACACTATAAATACTGCGCCTCTCAAGAGGGGAGACGGAATCGAGTCTAGCCAATAGTAGTTCACTCCAAACCAGACTGACAGTCATACTAACACCTTCAACATCTTGTATTATTATTCTGTGTAATATATCTGTTGAGGGGTCCTCCCCTTTTTACACAAATGGACTCACCCAGGGTATACATATGCTACTGCTAGTAGATACCCGAGAGAGGGACAGAGACAGAGTGAGAGAGAGGTCGAACGGAGAAAGAAACAAGTGCACGAACGTAGCGGGCAAGAGTCACAGTAATGAGCACGTAGACTCAGTAAGAAGTCATACAGCAATACGTCGATATCAAAGACTATATATATATTTGTCTACTAACCCCGCATCCCTGGAAATACTAACCTGTATTACCAGTTTGTATTATTACGTCAATACATTTATTTTCCTATATTCATTCTTGGCGTTTGTTATTATTTGATACCGGATTTCATCCCGGAAACCACAACAATATTTTTGTTATTTCTACTCTTGTGTTCGAGTTGTTCTTCCTTGGTCCTAACATTGGACCATAACAGTGGCAACGAGGATATTGGACCATAACATATACCTATGTCAGTGATATTTTAATTTTTGCGTAATTTAGAGGACAATTTATCCACCCTGCATATATTTATTTAAGTGGACATTGATGGTCAAATAACCTGCAACTGACTTACAAAAAAGATTAAGGGCTAAAATTAAGAAATAATAATATTTATTGATTTAAAAAGAAGATTAATGTTTCAAATTAAATACTAAATTAAATGCATGTTTATAAATATTCAAACTGATGACAAAGACAAAAAATCAATACATTTTTAGTGACAGCCTGTATATATATATATATATATATATATATATATATATATATATATATATATATATATATATATTGTCATCCACAGACAGACTGTTTTGCTGTATCACAGCTCATCAGTGTGGTTAGACATCTGGTTGCCTCTAGCTAAGATTGAAACCCGACTGAATTGGCACCAGTTAGGGATTCTACCACTAAGCCGTTGGTGCACAGCAGGGATGAAAGTGAATTAGGCGTATTTATTTTTAAGCAAACACACAGTGACTGAGAGAACTTGATTTGCTTTACTGAAGAGTCTTGCATTATTAGCAGTAATAGTCACTGTATACAAACTCACACTTCCTCCCCAGAGAGATCAGCCAAAACAAATTTTTCAGGAGCATATATATTGTCATCCACAGACAGACTGTTTTGCTGTATCAAAAGCTCATCAGTGTGGCTAGACGCCCAGTTGCCTCTAGCCATGATTGAAACCTGGCTGAATTTGTGTCAGTCAGAGATTCTACCCCGAAGCCATTGGTGCACGGCAGGGATGAAGGTGAATTTAAGCGTATTTATTTTTAGATAAACAGACAGTGACTGAGAGAATTTAATTTGGATTATATATATATATGTATGTATATATATATATATATATATATATATATATATATATATATATTATTATAATATTTTTATTATAATAGATCACAATAAAACATTTTACATTGCTACACAAAAACTTTCATGTTTTGGATCTATAATGTTTCTTCTTTGGGTGATGGTAGATAACTTACGATAAAAATGATTTATTTGGGAAATTTGAAAAAAATCATTACCTCTTTTGAAACTTAAAAAGTGGGGGAGGCCTAAGTTCAGAATTAAAAAAACATGCTCGTGGGCATGTCTGAATTAACGAATTATAATAGATTTCAATAAAAACATTTTACATTATAATACATTACATACTCCATCTGTTCTTTCCCTTAGTGTATATATATATCGCAAAATACATTCGAATGCATTGAAGGTGGTCATCAGTGATGAAAGCCGTCTTCATCGCTGATTTCGGGGTTCTTATTCATCATATCAGCTCCGACAGCCACCCCCGACCTGTTATCTTATTCTACAGGTCGCCACCGTTTAAAGAGTTGTGCTAGTACTCATGACAGAATTTATACTTTTAGAACAAAAAAAAAACAAAAAAAAAAAAAACAATTAACAATAAAACAACGATGGAAGCGTCCAAAATTGCTTGTCCCAATTAAAATATTTTTTTTTTCGATACATTTAGCTATTCATTAAAATGGGGGCGTTTTTTTTTTTTTTTTTTTTTTTTTTTTTTTTCTTTTTCCTCCTTTTCCCCTTTTTCTCTTTCCCGCATTCCCTTCCAAACTGAATTATCTACATTGCTTGCTTCGCACCCAAAAATAACTATTATTAAAATATGTTACTACTATCGTATAAAAACAGGTGCATTCTAAATTATTAATTTAAAATAAATAGATGATATCGTTCGGGGGCTAGAATTTTATATTATTAAAGTTAAAATATATTATCAAAAAAAAAAAATAAAAAATAACGAATTAATTCTAAATTATAACGTTTAAAAATAAATAGACGATATTTTAGCGTATGGTATAAATGGATTTTTTAATGTTAAATTGTGGATTGATTTTAAATTATGTTACATTAAAATATATAATATTATCGTATGAAAGGGATTAATTCTACATTATAAGTTCCAATACGTGTTTATTCGCAAGCAATGTGAATCCAGATAAATTATGTGGAGTGATTTTGTCTTTTAGGAATTATTTCCCATTGAATTATTCCCCCACTGTTCGGATCCTTTGAGCCATATCCATTTAGAAGCCGTCAGAGCTTCATTTGAAATTTTCTTAACGGCTTTGGCTTTAGCTGATCCCACAATCCCTATTTTCCTGAAAGCTTTGCATAATGACTGGCCTGCAAATCCACGGCATCCTACTTCCACAGAATCATATGTGACCTTCCAGGAATTTTGTCGACACTTTTCGATCAATTCTTGATATTTTGATCGTTTCCTTTCATTTGCTAATGTCAGGTGTTCTTCCCATGGGACTGTGAGCTCCCATATTATACATTTTTTGGTGGAATTGGAATACATAACCAAGTCTGGTCTGAGTGGTGTTTCCGCTATATGTCTGGGGAACTTCAGTTGTGTCTTCAGGTCTATATCCAAATGCCAGTCATTTGCTGACGATAACAAGTTTATTTTGGGGATCGTGTGTTTTGCCTTCTTTGTTCCCTCCTTAACGAAGGGAATTAATATGAACTTCTTATTCGGTTTGTATTTTGAAGTTCTCACTGCTTCACTGACTTCATGTGCTATTGCCTTTAGGACTTTGTCGTGGCGCCAACGATATCTACCATCACTCAAGGCTTTAGCGCAGCTACTTAAAATATGTTGCAGTGTAGCTCGTTTCCCACATAATTGGCAATTTGGGGTATCCCTTTTGCCCCATATATATAAATTAGATGGGCTAGGTAACACATCGTAAACCGATTTTATTAGGAAACTTATTTCACCAAAATTTGACTGCCAGTAGTCTGACCAGCTGATCTTTTTCTGTTCGACACCCTGCCATTTTGTCCAAGCTCCCTGTGAACTAAGTCCCACCATCTTGCAGTATCTCATTTCTTCAATCCCTGCTCGCACTTCTTTTTGGATTAGTTGTCGTCTTTCTTTCCCTTTGGTTTTATTTATTTGGGGACAAGGAAAATAACCGAGACCCGCTCTACCTTTAGCGATAGTGCCAAGAATTGCTTTATGCCGTAGTCTATCCTCTGCTATCTCCAACTCATTTTCTGCACGCCATTTTCTCCCTGTTCGAGATTGAATACATGCTGCAACCACTTTTGGGTCATTTGATTCTTTATATTGTAGCTGTTCTCTTACTCTTGTAACTTTAAATTCCTCTACAAGACTATTGAAAGGAAGCTGAAGCACATTACTCCTGCCGTAGAGTGCTGCTGTACTCAGACACTTCGGAACTCCCAACCATCTTCTCAGGCGCCTAGTTATTACTTTTTCCAGTGATTCTACACTGGTCATTGGGAATTCGTACATCAAAAGTGGCCATAATATTCTGGGTAACACGGCGTGCTGGAATAACCAGGCTTTAAATCGACCTGGTAAGCCTGATTTATCAATCTTATTGAGCCACTGTGTAAGGTCTTCAGTTGTCTGTTCTATAGCCACAGTGTCTCTTAGACTGCTGTCGAAAAACTTGCCTAAGCTCTTAACAGGTTTTTCGTTTAGGGTTGGGATAGTTACCCCGGATATTTTAAAATGATATTTCTCCGTTATTTTTCCTTTTTTAATGACTAATGAACGGGACTTAGCTGGTTTAAAGGTCATTCTGGCCCATGTAATATTTTTCTCTAAGCCCTTCAAGAGCCATCTTCCTCCTGTAACTGATGTACATGTTACGGTTAAATCGTCCATGTATGCTCTAATGGGGGGCTGGCGAATTCCTGATTTTGAGAGGGGGCCCCTACACTCTACTTCTGATGCTTTGACCAGCATATTCATAGCAAGCGAGAACAGTACTGCGGACAGCGTGCACCCCGTGATGATGCCTTTCTCCAGGGTGTGCCATTCCGATACTATTCTTGCCGATACTCTACTCTGAAAGTTGTTATAGTAGTCTGAAATTAGACCACAGATTGAAGAGGGAACGTAATGTCTTTTTAGAGCTTCTTCTACAAGTTTATGAGGCATGGAACCATACGCATTGGCGAGGTCTAACCACAGTACTGTCAGATCGCTCTTCTTTTCTCTTGCATCTCTTATCAGCTGCGTAAGTACGCCTGTATGTTCCAGGCACCCTGGCATTCCTGGGATTCCACCTTTCTGGACCGATTTATCGATGTAATTGTTCGCCAATACGTATTTAGTAATACGTCTTGATAATACACCGAAAAAGATCTTACCTTCAGTGTTCAAGAGGGATATTACTCTAAATTGGTCCAGTGTTGTGGAATTCTCTTCCTTGGGAATCCATACCCCTTCTGCGCGTCTCCATTGTTCTACTACCTTGCCTTTCCTCCAAATGATCCTTATTAATTTCCATAATTTTCGGAGAATCCCTCCACATCTTTTATAGACCGTGTACGGCACTCCACTCGGTCCTGGTGCTGAAGCAGATCTCGATGCTCTCACCACTTGTTGGATTTCTTTCCATGTAGGCATGCTTATATCAAATGGACTTGTTGGCGGTTTTTGTATTATGAGACTATCGTTCTTATAAAGGTCTTGTTCCTTTAATGGATCTTTCATGGATTCCCTGAGGAAAGTATTTATTTCTTCTGCAGATGCCTCCAGTTGTCCGTTCCGATTCTCTCCTAATAACTTCTTAGCAAAACCGAATGGGTTAGACAAGAAGCTTGCTCGCTTTCTAGTTCTTTCCTTTCCCTTTCTTCTGTGCCACTCGGCCCGTCGGGTATTCTTCAGCTTCTCCCTCAGTATTGCTCGAAGTTCCTCCAGAGGCTGGCGATCCTCTCTGTTCGCTTTCCTGTAAGCTTTTTTTAGGGATCTTAGCTCCTTTCTGAGTTCTTTAATTTTCTTTTCTCTTCGGTTAGTGGTGTTTGGCTTTGCTATCTGTTTAGATTCGGCATAGCCAAATCTGTCGGACCCCATGCTGGTTATTATCGTGGTCAAATACTTTAACTGATTTTGGGCGCTTCCCTGGCTGGTTAATTGCAATAGTTCACAAATGTCGTTATCGAATTTCTGCCAGGCCTCCTTGTTGTAAGCTGGCGGCCATTTGATTCTTCTCCTCGACTCCATGCCTGGAGAAGGGGAAACCCGAACTTGGAGTGATTGGACTCTGTGGTGCGACTCCTGGTCCTTCCTCTCCTTCGTTTTACCAGGTCTTGTACCTGTACGTTGCTCAAGCCTCCCCCTCTCCAGGCATTTCATCCGGCCTTGGTGGATTTTTAGGCCTCGTTGGTTTTTGCACAACTTTCCACAAATGCATTCTTTCGAGTTCGGTTGGGCATTTCCATTCGTTGTCAAAGAATCAGTCCTGATAGAGATCTCTTCCACCCCCCCTCTCGGGATCTCTCGGGGGTATATTAAACTTTGAGTACTCGTAGCATATTATAGGGTTGCTCCTAAAGAAGCTTGCATTTGGGGTAGCTAACCCTGCCTGCCCCTTTTACTCGTCTTTCCGAGATGTCATCTGTCTCTCCAGTTGTCACCAGTTCTCTTCCCCGGTCGCCAACTGGTCTATACCCAGTCGTCACTGTTAAAACAGACATATATATCGCAAAATACATTCGAATGCATTGAAGGTGGTCATCAGTGATGAAAGCCGTCTTCATCGCTGATTTCGGGGTTCTTATTCATCATATCAGCTCCGACAGCCACCCCCGACCTGTTATCTTATTCTACAGGTCGCCACCGTTTAAAGAGTTGTGCTAGTACTCATGACAGAATTTATACTTTTAGAACAAAAAAAAAAAAAAAAAAAAAAAAAAAAAAAAAAAAAAACAATTAACAATAAAACAACGATGGAAGCGTCCAAAATTGCTTGTCCCAATTAAAATATTTTTTTTTTTTTTTTTTTTTTTTTTTTTTTTTTTTTTTTCGATACATTTAGCTATTCATTAAAATGGGGGCGTTTTTTTTTTTTTTTTTTTTTTTTTTTTTTTTTTTTTTTTTTTCTTTTTCCTCCTTTTCCCCTTTTTCTCTTTCCCGCATTCCCTTCCAAACTGAATTATCTACATTGCTTGCTTCGCACCCAAAAATAACTATTATTAAAATATGTTACTACTATCGTATAAAAACAGGTGCATTCTAAATTATTAATTTAAAATAAATAGATGATATCGTTCGGGGGCTAGAATTTTATATTATTAAAGTTAAAATATATTATCAAAAAAAAAAAATAAAAAATAACGAATTAATTCTAAATTATAACGTTTAAAAATAAATAGACGATATTTTAGCGTATGGTATAAATGGATTTTTTAATGTTAAATTGTGGATTGATTTTAAATTATGTTACATTAAAATATATAATATTATCGTATGAAAGGGATTAATTCTACATTATAAGTTCCAATACGTGTTTATTCGCAAGCAATGTGAATCCAGATAAATTATGTGGAGTGATTTTGTCTTTTAGGAATTATTTCCCATTGAATTATTCCCCCACTGTTCGGATCCTTTGAGCCATATCCATTTAGAAGCCGTCAGAGCTTCATTTGAAATTTTCTTAACGGCTTTGGCTTTAGCTGATCCCACAATCCCTATTTTCCTGAAAGCTTTGCATAATGACTGGCCTGCAAATCCACGGCATCCTACTTCCACAGAATCATATGTGACCTTCCAGGAATTTTGTCGACACTTTTCGATCAATTCTTGATATTTTGATCGTTTCCTTTCATTTGCTAATGTCAGGTGTTCTTCCCATGGGACTGTGAGCTCCCATATTATACATTTTTTGGTGGAATTGGAATACATAACCAAGTCTGGTCTGAGTGGTGTTTCCGCTATATGTCTGGGGAACTTCAGTTGTGTCTTCAGGTCTATATCCAAATGCCAGTCATTTGCTGACGATAACAAGTTTATTTTGGGGATCGTGTGTTTTGCCTTCTTTGTTCCCTCCTTAACGAAGGGAATTAATATGAACTTCTTATTCGGTTTGTATTTTGAAGTTCTCACTGCTTCACTGACTTCATGTGCTATTGCCTTTAGGACTTTGTCGTGGCGCCAACGATATCTACCATCACTCAAGGCTTTAGCGCAGCTACTTAAAATATGTTGCAGTGTAGCTCGTTTCCCACATAATTGGCAATTTGGGGTATCCCTTTTGCCCCATATATATAAATTAGATGGGCTAGGTAACACATCGTAAACCGATTTTATTAGGAAACTTATTTCACCAAAATTTGACTGCCAGTAGTCTGACCAGCTGATCTTTTTCTGTTCGACACCCTGCCATTTTGTCCAAGCTCCCTGTGAACTAAGTCCCACCATCTTGCAGTATCTCATTTCTTCAATCCCTGCTCGCACTTCTTTTTGGATTAGTTGTCGTCTTTCTTTCCCTTTGGTTTTATTTATTTGGGGACAAGGAAAATAACCGAGACCCGCTCTACCTTTAGCGATAGTGCCAAGAATTGCTTTATGCCGTAGTCTATCCT
Organism: Acanthosepion esculentum; assembly: GCA_964036315.1. NCBI lineage: Eukaryota > Metazoa > Mollusca > Cephalopoda > Sepiida > Sepiidae > Acanthosepion > Acanthosepion esculentum. The sequence goes on along the minus strand of OZ038508.1, from coordinate 23,950,453 downwards.
CTGCTATCTCCAACTCATTTTCTGCACGCCATTTTCTCCCTGTTCGAGATTGAATACATGCTGCAACCACTTTTGGGTCATTTGATTCTTTATATTGTAGCTGTTCTCTTACTCTTGTAACTTTAAATTCCTCTACAAGACTATTGAAAGGAAGCTGAAGCACATTACTCCTGCCGTAGAGTGCTGCTGTACTCAGACACTTCGGAACTCCCAACCATCTTCTCAGGCGCCTAGTTATTACTTTTTCCAGTGATTCTACACTGGTCATTGGGAATTCGTACATCAAAAGTGGCCATAATATTCTGGGTAACACGGCGTGCTGGAATAACCAGGCTTTAAATCGACCTGGTAAGCCTGATTTATCAATCTTATTGAGCCACTGTGTAAGGTCTTCAGTTGTCTGTTCTATAGCCACAGTGTCTCTTAGACTGCTGTCGAAAAACTTGCCTAAGCTCTTAACAGGTTTTTCGTTTAGGGTTGGGATAGTTACCCCGGATATTTTAAAATGATATTTCTCCGTTATTTTTCCTTTTTTAATGACTAATGAACGGGACTTAGCTGGTTTAAAGGTCATTCTGGCCCATGTAATATTTTTCTCTAAGCCCTTCAAGAGCCATCTTCCTCCTGTAACTGATGTACATGTTACGGTTAAATCGTCCATGTATGCTCTAATGGGGGGCTGGCGAATTCCTGATTTTGAGAGGGGGCCCCTACACTCTACTTCTGATGCTTTGACCAGCATATTCATAGCAAGCGAGAACAGTACTGCGGACAGCGTGCACCCCGTGATGATGCCTTTCTCCAGGGTGTGCCATTCCGATACTATTCTTGCCGATACTCTACTCTGAAAGTTGTTATAGTAGTCTGAAATTAGACCACAGATTGAAGAGGGAACGTAATGTCTTTTTAGAGCTTCTTCTACAAGTTTATGAGGCATGGAACCATACGCATTGGCGAGGTCTAACCACAGTACTGTCAGATCGCTCTTCTTTTCTCTTGCATCTCTTATCAGCTGCGTAAGTACGCCTGTATGTTCCAGGCACCCTGGCATTCCTGGGATTCCACCTTTCTGGACCGATTTATCGATGTAATTGTTCGCCAATACGTATTTAGTAATACGTCTTGATAATACACCGAAAAAGATCTTACCTTCAGTGTTCAAGAGGGATATTACTCTAAATTGGTCCAGTGTTGTGGAATTCTCTTCCTTGGGAATCCATACCCCTTCTGCGCGTCTCCATTGTTCTACTACCTTGCCTTTCCTCCAAATGATCCTTATTAATTTCCATAATTTTCGGAGAATCCCTCCACATCTTTTATAGACCGTGTACGGCACTCCACTCGGTCCTGGTGCTGAAGCAGATCTCGATGCTCTCACCACTTGTTGGATTTCTTTCCATGTAGGCATGCTTATATCAAATGGACTTGTTGGCGGTTTTTGTATTATGAGACTATCGTTCTTATAAAGGTCTTGTTCCTTTAATGGATCTTTCATGGATTCCCTGAGGAAAGTATTTATTTCTTCTGCAGATGCCTCCAGTTGTCCGTTCCGATTCTCTCCTAATAACTTCTTAGCAAAACCGAATGGGTTAGACAAGAAGCTTGCTCGCTTTCTAGTTCTTTCCTTTCCCTTTCTTCTGTGCCACTCGGCCCGTCGGGTATTCTTCAGCTTCTCCCTCAGTATTGCTCGAAGTTCCTCCAGAGGCTGGCGATCCTCTCTGTTCGCTTTCCTGTAAGCTTTTTTTAGGGATCTTAGCTCCTTTCTGAGTTCTTTAATTTTCTTTTCTCTTCGGTTAGTGGTGTTTGGCTTTGCTATCTGTTTAGATTCGGCATAGCCAAATCTGTCGGACCCCATGCTGGTTATTATCGTGGTCAAATACTTTAACTGATTTTGGGCGCTTCCCTGGCTGGTTAATTGCAATAGTTCACAAATGTCGTTATCGAATTTCTGCCAGGCCTCCTTGTTGTAAGCTGGCGGCCATTTGATTCTTCTCCTCGACTCCATGCCTGGAGAAGGGGAAACCCGAACTTGGAGTGATTGGACTCTGTGGTGCGACTCCTGGTCCTTCCTCTCCTTCGTTTTACCAGGTCTTGTACCTGTACGTTGCTCAAGCCTCCCCCTCTCCAGGCATTTCATCCGGCCTTGGTGGATTTTTAGGCCTCGTTGGTTTTTGCACAACTTTCCACAAATGCATTCTTTCGAGTTCGGTTGGGCATTTCCATTCGTTGTCAAAGAATCAGTCCTGATAGAGATCTCTTCCACCCCCCCTCTCGGGATCTCTCGGGGGTATATTAAACTTTGAGTACTCGTAGCATATTATAGGGTTGCTCCTAAAGAAGCTTGCATTTGGGGTAGCTAACCCTGCCTGCCCCTTTTACTCGTCTTTCCGAGATGTCATCTGTCTCTCCAGTTGTCACCAGTTCTCTTCCCCGGTCGCCAACTGGTCTATACCCAGTCGTCACTGTTAAAACAGACATATATATCGCAAAATACATTCGAATGCATTGAAGGTGGTCATCAGTGATGAAAGCCGTCTTCATCGCTGATTTCGGGGTTCTTATTCATCATATCAGCTCCGACAGCCACCCCCGACCTGTTATCTTATTCTACAGGTCGCCACCGTTTAAAGAGTTGTGCTAGTACTCATGACAGAATTTATACTTTTAGAACAAAAAAAAAAACAAAAAAAAAAAAAAAAAACAATTAACAATAAAACAACGATGGAAGCGTCCAAAATTGCTTGTCCCAATTAAAATATTTTTTTTTCGATACATTTAGCTATTCATTAAAATGGGGGCGTTTTTTTTTTTTTTTTTTTTTTTTTTTTTTTCTTTTTCCTCCTTTTCCCCTTTTTCTCTTTCCCGCATTCCCTTCCAAACTGAATTATCTACATTGCTTGCTTCGCACCCAAAAATAACTATTATTAAAATATGTTACTACTATCGTATAAAAACAGGTGCATTCTAAATTATTAATTTAAAATAAATAGATGATATCGTTCGGGGGCTAGAATTTTATATTATTAAAGTTAAAATATATTATCAAAAAAAAAAAATAAAAAATAACGAATTAATTCTAAATTATAACGTTTAAAAATAAATAGACGATATTTTAGCGTATGGTATAAATGGATTTTTTAATGTTAAATTGTGGATTGATTTTAAATTATGTTACATTAAAATATATAATATTATCGTATGAAAGGGATTAATTCTACATTATAAGTTCCAATACGTGTTTATTCGCAAGCAATGTGAATCCAGATAAATTATGTGGAGTGATTTTGTCTTTTAGGAATTATTTCCCATTGAATTATTCCCCCACTGTTCGGATCCTTTGAGCCATATCCATTTAGAAGCCGTCAGAGCTTCATTTGAAATTTTCTTAACGGCTTTGGCTTTAGCTGATCCCACAATCCCTATTTTCCTGAAAGCTTTGCATAATGACTGGCCTGCAAATCCACGGCATCCTACTTCCACAGAATCATATGTGACCTTCCAGGAATTTTGTCGACACTTTTCGATCAATTCTTGATATTTTGATCGTTTCCTTTCATTTGCTAATGTCAGGTGTTCTTCCCATGGGACTGTGAGCTCCCATATTATACATTTTTTGGTGGAATTGGAATACATAACCAAGTCTGGTCTGAGTGGTGTTTCCGCTATATGTCTGGGGAACTTCAGTTGTGTCTTCAGGTCTATATCCAAATGCCAGTCATTTGCTGACGATAACAAGTTTATTTTGGGGATCGTGTGTTTTGCCTTCTTTGTTCCCTCCTTAACGAAGGGAATTAATATGAACTTCTTATTCGGTTTGTATTTTGAAGTTCTCACTGCTTCACTGACTTCATGTGCTATTGCCTTTAGGACTTTGTCGTGGCGCCAACGATATCTACCATCACTCAAGGCTTTAGCGCAGCTACTTAAAATATGTTGCAGTGTAGCTCGTTTCCCACATAATTGGCAATTTGGGGTATCCCTTTTGCCCCATATATATAAATTAGATGGGCTAGGTAACACATCGTAAACCGATTTTATTAGGAAACTTATTTCACCAAAATTTGACTGCCAGTAGTCTGACCAGCTGATCTTTTTCTGTTCGACACCCTGCCATTTTGTCCAAGCTCCCTGTGAACTAAGTCCCACCATCTTGCAGTATCTCATTTCTTCAATCCCTGCTCGCACTTCTTTTTGGATTAGTTGTCGTCTTTCTTTCCCTTTGGTTTTATTTATTTGGGGACAAGGAAAATAACCGAGACCCGCTCTACCTTTAGCGATAGTGCCAAGAATTGCTTTATGCCGTAGTCTATCCTCTGCTATCTCCAACTCATTTTCTGCACGCCATTTTCTCCCTGTTCGAGATTGAATACATGCTGCAACCACTTTTGGGTCATTTGATTCTTTATATTGTAGCTGTTCTCTTACTCTTGTAACTTTAAATTCCTCTACAAGACTATTGAAAGGAAGCTGAAGCACATTACTCCTGCCGTAGAGTGCTGCTGTACTCAGACACTTCGGAACTCCCAACCATCTTCTCAGGCGCCTAGTTATTACTTTTTCCAGTGATTCTACACTGGTCATTGGGAATTCGTACATCAAAAGTGGCCATAATATTCTGGGTAACACGGCGTGCTGGAATAACCAGGCTTTAAATCGACCTGGTAAGCCTGATTTATCAATCTTATTGAGCCACTGTGTAAGGTCTTCAGTTGTCTGTTCTATAGCCACAGTGTCTCTTAGACTGCTGTCGAAAAACTTGCCTAAGCTCTTAACAGGTTTTTCGTTTAGGGTTGGGATAGTTACCCCGGATATTTTAAAATGATATTTCTCCGTTATTTTTCCTTTTTTAATGACTAATGAACGGGACTTAGCTGGTTTAAAGGTCATTCTGGCCCATGTAATATTTTTCTCTAAGCCCTTCAAGAGCCATCTTCCTCCTGTAACTGATGTACATGTTACGGTTAAATCGTCCATGTATGCTCTAATGGGGGGCTGGCGAATTCCTGATTTTGAGAGGGGGCCCCTACACTCTACTTCTGATGCTTTGACCAGCATATTCATAGCAAGCGAGAACAGTACTGCGGACAGCGTGCACCCCGTGATGATGCCTTTCTCCAGGGTGTGCCATTCCGATACTATTCTTGCCGATACTCTACTCTGAAAGTTGTTATAGTAGTCTGAAATTAGACCACAGATTGAAGAGGGAACGTAATGTCTTTTTAGAGCTTCTTCTACAAGTTTATGAGGCATGGAACCATACGCATTGGCGAGGTCTAACCACAGTACTGTCAGATCGCTCTTCTTTTCTCTTGCATCTCTTATCAGCTGCGTAAGTACGCCTGTATGTTCCAGGCACCCTGGCATTCCTGGGATTCCACCTTTCTGGACCGATTTATCGATGTAATTGTTCGCCAATACGTATTTAGTAATACGTCTTGATAATACACCGAAAAAGATCTTACCTTCAGTGTTCAAGAGGGATATTACTCTAAATTGGTCCAGTGTTGTGGAATTCTCTTCCTTGGGAATCCATACCCCTTCTGCGCGTCTCCATTGTTCTACTACCTTGCCTTTCCTCCAAATGATCCTTATTAATTTCCATAATTTTCGGAGAATCCCTCCACATCTTTTATAGACCGTGTACGGCACTCCACTCGGTCCTGGTGCTGAAGCAGATCTCGATGCTCTCACCACTTGTTGGATTTCTTTCCATGTAGGCATGCTTATATCAAATGGACTTGTTGGCGGTTTTTGTATTATGAGACTATCGTTCTTATAAAGGTCTTGTTCCTTTAATGGATCTTTCATGGATTCCCTGAGGAAAGTATTTATTTCTTCTGCAGATGCCTCCAGTTGTCCGTTCCGATTCTCTCCTAATAACTTCTTAGCAAAACCGAATGGGTTAGACAAGAAGCTTGCTCGCTTTCTAGTTCTTTCCTTTCCCTTTCTTCTGTGCCACTCGGCCCGTCGGGTATTCTTCAGCTTCTCCCTCAGTATTGCTCGAAGTTCCTCCAGAGGCTGGCGATCCTCTCTGTTCGCTTTCCTGTAAGCTTTTTTTAGGGATCTTAGCTCCTTTCTGAGTTCTTTAATTTTCTTTTCTCTTCGGTTAGTGGTGTTTGGCTTTGCTATCTGTTTAGATTCGGCATAGCCAAATCTGTCGGACCCCATGCTGGTTATTATCGTGGTCAAATACTTTAACTGATTTTGGGCGCTTCCCTGGCTGGTTAATTGCAATAGTTCACAAATGTCGTTATCGAATTTCTGCCAGGCCTCCTTGTTGTAAGCTGGCGGCCATTTGATTCTTCTCCTCGACTCCATGCCTGGAGAAGGGGAAACCCGAACTTGGAGTGATTGGACTCTGTGGTGCGACTCCTGGTCCTTCCTCTCCTTCGTTTTACCAGGTCTTGTACCTGTACGTTGCTCAAGCCTCCCCCTCTCCAGGCATTTCATCCGGCCTTGGTGGATTTTTAGGCCTCGTTGGTTTTTGCACAACTTTCCACAAATGCATTCTTTCGAGTTCGGTTGGGCATTTCCATTCGTTGTCAAAGAATCAGTCCTGATAGAGATCTCTTCCACCCCCCCTCTCGGGATCTCTCGGGGGTATATTAAACTTTGAGTACTCGTAGCATATTATAGGGTTGCTCCTAAAGAAGCTTGCATTTGGGGTAGCTAACCCTGCCTGCCCCTTTTACTCGTCTTTCCGAGATGTCATCTGTCTCTCCAGTTGTCACCAGTTCTCTTCCCCGGTCGCCAACTGGTCTATACCCAGTCGTCACTGTTAAAACAGACATATATATCGCAAAATACATTCGAATGCATTGAAGGTGGTCATCAGTGATGAAAGCCGTCTTCATCGCTGATTTCGGGGTTCTTATTCATCATATCAGCTCCGACAGCCACCCCCGACCTGTTATCTTATTCTACAGGTCGCCACCGTTTAAAGAGTTGTGCTAGTACTCATGACAGAATTTATACTTTTAGAACAAAAAAAAAAAAAAAAAAACAAAAAAAAAAAAAACAATTAACAATAAAACAACGATGGAAGCGTCCAAAATTGCTTGTCCCAATTAAAATATTTTTTTTCGATACATTTAGCTATTCATTAAAATGGGGGCGTTTTTTTTTTTTTTTTTTTTTTTTTTTTTTTTTTTTTCCTCCTTTTCCCCTTTTTCTCTTTCCCGCATTCCCTTCCAAACTGAATTATCTACATTGCTTGCTTCGCACCCAAAAATAACTATTATTAAAATATGTTACTACTATCGTATAAAAACAGGTGCATTCTAAATTATTAATTTAAAATAAATAGATGATATCGTTCGGGGGCTAGAATTTTATATTATTAAAGTTAAAATATATTATCAAAAAAAAAAAATAAAAAATAACGAATTAATTCTAAATTATAACGTTTAAAAATAAATAGACGATATTTTAGCGTATGGTATAAATGGATTTTTTAATGTTAAATTGTGGATTGATTTTAAATTATGTTACATTAAAATATATAATATTATCGTATGAAAGGGATTAATTCTACATTATAAGTTCCAATACGTGTTTATTCGCAAGCAATGTGAATCCAGATAAATTATGTGGAGTGATTTTGTCTTTTAGGAATTATTTCCCATTGAATTATTCCCCCACTGTTCGGATCCTTTGAGCCATATCCATTTAGAAGCCGTCAGAGCTTCATTTGAAATTTTCTTAACGGCTTTGGCTTTAGCTGATCCCACAATCCCTATTTTCCTGAAAGCTTTGCATAATGACTGGCCTGCAAATCCACGGCATCCTACTTCCACAGAATCATATGTGACCTTCCAGGAATTTTGTCGACACTTTTCGATCAATTCTTGATATTTTGATCGTTTCCTTTCATTTGCTAATGTCAGGTGTTCTTCCCATGGGACTGTGAGCTCCCATATTATACATTTTTTGGTGGAATTGGAATACATAACCAAGTCTGGTCTGAGTGGTGTTTCCGCTATATGTCTGGGGAACTTCAGTTGTGTCTTCAGGTCTATATCCAAATGCCAGTCATTTGCTGACGATAACAAGTTTATTTTGGGGATCGTGTGTTTTGCCTTCTTTGTTCCCTCCTTAACGAAGGGAATTAATATGAACTTCTTATTCGGTTTGTATTTTGAAGTTCTCACTGCTTCACTGACTTCATATATATATAAAAAGATGGATATATATATAAAGTCAGATATGATTTTGGATGACAGCATCAAGAAACATCAAAGTAGTAATGAATTTACCATAATTTATATTTGTTACTCAAATCTGGGAATTTTTTTTTAATGCAAGTTTTTTCAAAGATACCTTATGTAATACACTCACACATACACACTTAAAGCAATACAATCATCCACATAAGTATATTTGTTTATATATATTTATATGTATATATATATATATATATGCACATGTCTATAAATTCTCTTGAAATTCCATGAAGAAGAAAGGAAATAAATTGTTCACAAAGTGCACACATATTTATCTGCAATTTCTAAAGTGTTACAGTTTATGGAATGTGCATAAGTGCAACTCATTATGCGTTCTCCTTAATGGATTGGGCACTTGAACTGCAACAGCAGCTTTACTTCAATATACACTCTTGCAAAACAGATGATCTTTCTATCTTGCAACTTGTCACTCTGCTTTTCATTTCTAATTCCACTAACTTTTTCATCCTATATATATATATATATTTTCATCAGATATATATATATATATATTTTCATCAGATATATATATATATATATATTTTTTCATCATATATATATATATATATATATATATTTTCATCATATATATATATATATATATATATATATGATGAACACAAGGAGTGACCAAAATTAATGATACAGGCCAAATTTAACAAAAAAAAACAATGGAAAACTACCGATAAAGTTCATTTTCTTCAGAAACAGTCAGTCACTGCTACTAATAAGCAGGGATTTTTTTTTCTCCTGATGATGGCCATGCTGTTCGAAACTAGTCGAGAAACCTAATTTAAGTAATAAAACAAAAAGTATTCATATGCAAATTAGTGAGCCTGAAAAATTTAATTTTTTAAGATTTTTTATTGCTCAAAACATATATATATATATATATACATATATGTATATATGTGTGTGTGTGTTTGTGTGTATGTGTGTGTGTGTGTGTGTTTGTGTAAAGTTGCTATGGATAAATTGTCGTCAAAATTAGACAAAAATGAAAATAATACTGACTATTATACACTTACTATATATTACCATTGTTGTTGAAAATGAAAACCTGACAGAATAATAATTGTAAATCATAAATTTCTTAATGATTTAATTTCCTTCAACTTGGTTTGAGACTTATGTAGGACTATGTATATATATATATATATATATATATATATATATCCAAGTCTAGTATTGGTATATACGGAATAAATTCCAATAACCAACAATTACTATTCTTAAAAGAGTGCTCAATACAGAGTAGAGCATATATAATTGTTTATTTAAAAATTATAACATAAATATTTTATAAAATCACTACAAAAATAGCCATATAATTAATTTGAAACTTTTGAAACCCTTTATTCTACATTCAACATCATCACTTGATAAGACACCGGAGGTGTTGAAACAAAATGGCTATTTTTGTAGTGATTTTATAACATATTTATGTTATAATTTTTAAATAAACAATTATATATATATATATATATATATATATATATATATATATATATATATATATATATATATATATATATATGACAAAGTGTGGAAAGATTTTGTGTGACATGTTTCATCATTTAGGACTTCTTCAAACTAAATTTGCAGTAATAGAACAAAATATAGAATAACAAATTTAGTCAGATGAAGTCCTAAAGGACATGACACATCACACAAAAAGCTTTTTACATTTTGTCATGAATTTTCCCCCAATCTCATATGTATATATGTTGTTTCATATATATATATATATATATATATATATATATATATATATATATATATGTATATATATATATATATATATATATATATATATATATATATATATATATATATATTTATATATACTAGTAATAATCTTATAAATATAAGAAAATATACTCGTCCGGAAAACATTCGGTGTCTTCATTTGCAAATAAACAAACCAATACCAAAGAGAAAAAAAGGTACAAAAAAGTAAAAACAAAGCCGAAAATAATCGTCTAGCATCCAAGTCCAGAGTCCAAAGAAAACAAAAACAGTACGAGTAAGTAAAATAACTAAATAAAGTGCTTGATACGCTAAGTAGACCAAACCTAAATTAAACCTAAAGAGCCAGACAACCTAACATGGTTTCACCAATGCAGATCGTCAAGGAAGGCTGATATATATATATATATATATATATATATATATATATATATATATATATATATATATATATATATATATATATAAAGAAATATAGTCTTAAAGTGTGCTATATTTATGGGATAAAGTGCTCAATATCAGAGATAGAGCGTGTGTAAATATAAACTAGTTGCCTGACGATTGCACTAGCCTGAAACAGACTGTCGCCTCTAAGTGTTGACTTCTATGTGTTGACTTCTATGTTCACTTTTATATATATATATATATATATATATATATGTATATATATATGTTGTCTCATATATATAAATATATAATCATACCTTGAATTAATTAGCAATATTAATGCAATTATTGGCGAAATCCCTTCGCTAGTAGACATAGTTATAAGCATTATACTTCTAATAATCCACTGAATGATGAGATCCTTATGTATAAAATGGATATGGTGTATTTTTTAATTCAGCTAGTACTTTCAAAGGCTTCACGCATTCATCTTCAGGCTGTATTTTTTCCTTTAGAATCAAAACTGGAAGACCAAATAAATGTGTTTTTCCGACCAAAAGATGTTTTTAAGAATGAGCTATTTATTAACGGTTATGTAGTGTTGGAGCGTGCAAATCGCAAGGCTAAAGTTCAAATATTACAAGTGAGAATTTTTTATGAATTTTGTAATTTGGTAAATCCACAAATTTGTTATTATAAGTGTTTTTCAGTTACATGACATGAACTAAGTATATAGTTCAATTAACAGAGGGATAAGTCTTAGTAGTTTTTCTCAGGAATTCTTTACTGCGGATCAATTGTTTTTCATGAATATAATAAAATCGGCAGCATATATTTTATATTACAAAGAGTTAATCATACCTTGAATTAATTATATATATATATATATATATATATATATATATATATATACACACACACACAGGGTGTGATAAATTGTCATCTAAATTATGCAAAAATGAAAATAACACTGACATATCATTTTAGCAGTTATATTTGTCAAAATTACACAAAAATATCTTGAAATCGTAAAAAGTAAATTTATTCAATAAAATTGCCATTGGATTCAACCACGGCCTTCAGACGACTTGGAAATCTCCTGCAACTCTTCTGGATGCTTAGTGAATACTGCCATAATCCTTGCCTTCTTCTTCAGCTTTGGTGTTACAAGGAGTTTTGTTGGTCTTTGTTTCTCAACTGTACCCCACACATAATAATCAAGGGGGTTGCATTCTGGCGAGTTAAATGGCCAGATGTAAGGGGTTGATGTAGTCACAGAAACTGTCTGAGAACCATGACTGGCTTCTCCTGCTTATGTCGCATAGTGCTAGACATATTGTCACCCAGCAGCCACCCCCTTGACCCGGGGGGCAGCACTACCTTCATGAGGCACTTGATGTAGGCCTCCGTGTTGGGTCTGAGGCCCTCATCAACAAATTCAGGGGTTCTTTTCTTATCAGAACAATCATACAATTCAGAAACTTCTATTTTGACATGCTTTATCAATAACTCATTATCAACAGACAAAGAATTTTATTTGTTAATTATTTAATATTTATTTATGATGAATTCCATCAAAGTTGTTGCATCTAAAATTGTTTTTTAAATAGTAACTATCCCACTGGATTCTTATCCAATTTCCCTCATATATATACATATATATATATATATATATATATATATATATATATATATATATATATATACATACATATATATATATATATATACATACATATATATATATATACATATATATATATATATATATATATATATATATATATATATATATATATATATATATATACTGTCTTTAAACTTTAAAATTGACCTTGCTAACTGAACGCTCCTCTGTGGCCGAAACGGTTAAGGCACGTCAGGCTATATGACGATTCCGTATAGGATACAGGTTCGATTTCTGTTGGAGAATGAAAATTTCTTGGACATTCAGGCGGGTAAATGTTGTTTAATACTGTTTATTATAAAATAGAGCATTTACTTCAATATTTGTATCTATAAAAAGAACGTTAAACATAAAAATGTCTTAAAAATAATTGTCAGTCTTTGTCCATTTCATAACATATATATATATATATATATATATATATATATATATATATATATATATATATATATATATATATAGTACAGTCCAAATGTTTGGGGCAACAATTGGTAATTTATTAAATTCGCCCAAAAGTAATGAATAAGAACCATGACTTTTTATTAGAAATTTTATTATGACTAAAAGAAAAAAAGCATTTTGTGATTATATTTTGCTCTCATCAAAATATCCTCCTTTAGCCTTGATTACTGCAGCACAAATTTTTGGCATTCATTTTATAATAAACAGTATTTAGTTAAAGCCAGAAAATACTTTTAGCTTGTAAGAATGATTTTTGGAGATAATAATGATTTACTGATCTCCTACTAATTAACCCATAGTTGGGGGGAGAAGAAATAGATCCACTTTTTTCCCAAAGGTATTTGTGCGTAAGTGAATATAACAAACTCAATGGGAATTGGAACGCCAATTAATAATTCCAAGCCATTATGCCAACTGCACAACCAATCTTACAGCATTTCCAAATAGCTACCCATCTCGGTACTGACCTGGCTTGATGTTGCTTAACTTCAGTGATCATATGGGAATCAGTGTTTCAACAATCATTAAGAAGAATCTGTAATGGATTTTAATAATGGAAGGATTAACTTTTTACTTTTATTTCTTTCATCTTTACTTTTCATCAAAAATATCCTGAAAACTTCTGTCAAAAAGCATATTTGCATATAGCTGGCAGTTTAGATATTTCTAAGATCAATGATTAAGAGTGGCTTTAAGTAAGTGAAGCTTGTGGGTCTTGGTGAAGACCACACTTCTTCAAAACTTGTGGACTGGCACTACAGAATCACAAAGAACTGTACCCGATAACCAATTGAGGTTTTTATAAGGGTGTATAAGGATTTTATTGATTGATTCATTTTTTATCACTTATTAACCATTTTGCAGGTTATTTAAAGCCAGAAAATATTTTTTTAGATTGTAAGATTTTGCTTGTTTTGTTTAGCTGCATATCAACCTCTATGGATTATTTAATATCAAAATTTAAATATTTTATATGCATTTGTTGAAGGGAGATAATAATAGTTTTAGCAATACAATTTTTACTAATTAACCCATAGTTGGGGGGAGAAGAGGTAGATTAATATTTTACCCAAAGGTATTTGTGCATAAGTAAATATAACGAAACCAACTAGAATTGGAACTTAGCTCTCCAATTAACAATTCCAAGCCATTATCCATTACACCACCTGCACATCAAAGTGTACAGAACCCTGTTTTCCCAAGTGGTCACCCATCTAGGTATTGTCAAGACTCACTTAAATCTGGTGATCGTACAGGAACCAGTGTTTCAATGTGATGTGGCCATAAGCGTTTCAGATTGTAATACTTTTTTTAAGATAATAATGATTACAAGTCCTACTAATTAACCCATAGCTGGAGGGAGAAGAAATGGATCCATACCTTTCCCAAGTGAATATAACCGCTCTCTAATTTCCAATACTAAGCAATTATTAATTACACAACCTGCACATACAAGCTTGCAGCATCTGTTATTCCCAAGTGGTCACCTACCTAGTTACTGACCAGGATTGATATTGCTTAACTTTGTTGATCATTTGAGAACTGGTGTTTCAAATTGATGTGGCCACAAGCTTTTTAGATTATAAGAATCTTTTGGAGATAATAATGATTTACTGATAAGTCCTACTAATAGCTAAAAACAGGACTTTTGACAAAACAAATTTCGTTCATGGGCCTGATAGTTGAATTTGTGTTCACAAGGACCATAATTACAATCAGAAGTTTCAGACAGTTTCTTCCAGGATGTTTTCCCAATAACTATAATCTTGGCCACTTCATCTATAGAGTCAATTGTTATCTTTTCCTTTTGTATTCCTATTGTAAGAAGTAAGTTTCATTCAGACAGATTCTTCCCAAGAACTGCTGCTTTGTGAAACAGACTCCCGGCAGGATGTTTTCCCAATCACTACAATCTTGACCTCTTCAAGTCCAGGGTTAACCATTATCTTTTCCTTTCGTATTCCTATCGTAAGAAGTAAGTTTCATTCAGACAGATTCTTCCCAAGAACTGCTGCTTTGTGAAACAGACTCCCGGCAGGATGTTTTCCCAATCACTACAATCTTGACCTCTTCAAGTCCAGGGTTAACCATTATCTTTTCCTTTCGTATTCCTATTGCAAGAAGTAAGTTTCATTCAGACAGATTCTTCCCAAGAACTGCTGCTTTGCGAAACAGATTCCCGGCAGGATGTTTTCCCAATCACTACAATCTTGACCTCTTCAAGTCCAGGGTTAACCGTTATCTTTTTCTTTTGTATTCCTATTGCAAGAAGTAAGTTTCATTCAGACAGATTCTTACCAAGAACTGCTGCTTTGTGAAACAGATTCCCGGCAGGATGTTTTCCCAATCACTACAATCTTGACCTCTTCAAGTCCAGGGTTAACCGTTATCTTTTTCTTTCGTATTCTTATGGCTCTTGGGTGAATGTTACTATAAAAAAAAAGTAACAATAAGCTGCTATATTCATTGTAAACCTTGACAGAGCTGCAATCACTAGTATACTATATTTACGCACAAAACAATGCAGGTGTTTTAAAAATACCCATCCACAAATCGGAAAAGCATGAACTTTCATTTTCAACATGAAGTGTTCAGCTGCTTGACATTGTTATTGAAAAGTTGGCCTGGCTGAAGTAAAACAATCCTATACATCGTGAACATTACATCGCTCTACTTAACATTCCCTACTTGAGGAGAAAACATTGTTTAACACCCATTCACCTTTACCACCAACACTTCCACCACAAAAAGCTTTCCAGCCTCAGTTTGCTTTGCTTTGGCTTGGTTTGGTTTACAGCATATCAACATCAATGGGTTATTTAATGCCAACAAGATTTTTATTGCCAGTATTTTTTTTCCAAAAATGTATTGCTAGTATTAAAACCTATTTTTACTCCTTCATAGTGTTTTGACCCCAGTTTGGGGGTCGACTATTTGCCCATATTTGGGACCCTAACAGTTACCACCACCCTGGGTCAGGGTGAACCTGAGAATACCAGCAATTAAGAGGTGGTTTCATGCTCCTCAAAAACTCCTGATCAGAGGTCTTGCTGCCAGATGTAGTTTATCATTATACCCAGGACGATTTCCAACCTTGAAAGAGTATAAAAGCATTTCTGCATCCTTGTAGGTCTTGTAAAGTTGCTAGCCTCTCGTTATCTTATCACTATTTCCATTAGTTCAGACCTTTACAGCTAGGACACACCATGACATGTACACAAGGCGGGTGTGAGTCGGTGGAATAAATATCTGAGTGAACTGTAAAAATGGAGATCCGTTTTCAAACTTCATTAGGGTTTGTTGCATTCATTTACATGCAAATACTCTTAGGAAAGGTGTGAATCCATCTTATCTCCCTGTTATGGGTCAAATAGTAGGAATTATATACTGCTTTTTTTTACACATAATAGGTTTAAATTATCAGAATTTCTTTGATGCAGTATTATTATTATTAATAATAATAATTTATGATTAATTCGTCTTTTATTCATTACAATATTTTCCATTTACATCTGACTATACTGTTTTTTTGTTGGATTTTTATGAAGTATTATAATTATTATTATTATTATATTACCTTCTGTATAGTTTTTTCAATTTCAACTGGAGTTTTGTCTTATGGGTGCTCTCCATCAAGTCTTACAAACTCAAACAGTGACCACCTTCTACAGAAGATTTGTGGCATAAAGCAATGTAGGCTTCTGAAGTGATGGGATTCTTCTTCTTTATGTGACATAGGCGACCATGGCTCTCCACAACTTCCTGACACTTGTAGCTCTTAATAACTTTGTCTTTCTGTTATTTCTCCTAAACCCTTTTCCTGCCATCCATTTACTCAAGATCACTAAGTATGCTATGCATTGTTTCCCCTCTATCCTTCTTGCTCTCTGTCCTGTGAGTATCATATTTTCCAAGCCCTCCTTCCTCATTACATGCCGCAGAGATTTCTACTGTCTCTTCCTGAGGTTAAGTATTAGTTTCTTTTTTGTTTCCATTTTCTCCAAAACTTTGTCGTTACTCACACATTCAGACCCTGGTATCCTCATCATCCTTCTGTAGAGCCACATATCTCTTGGTTCAAGTCTCCTCTTCATCTTCCAGAAGATCGTCCAACACTCAATACCATACAAAAGGACAGATATCATGTAGCAATTTAATTCTCTTTTCCTTGTTTCTAGTGTAATTTTCCTGTTTCTTAGTATTCTGCTTAGCTTTCGGAATGCGTCCTTGGTTATCCCAATATAGGACATAGGCGACTATGGCTCTCCACAATTTCCTGTCCATTGCAGCTCTTGTGAAACTTTGTATTTCTGTTATTTCTTCTAAACCCTGTTCTGCCATCTCATTTACTCAAGCTCACTAAGTATGCTATGTGTTGTTTCTCTCTGATCTTCTTGCTTTCTGTCCTGTGAGTATCATATTTTCCAAGCCCTCCTTCCTCATTACATGGCCCAGAAATTTCCATTGTCTCTTCCTGATGTTAAGTATTAATTTTCTTTTCGTTTCCATTTTCTCCAAAACTTTGTCATTGCTCACACATTGTATCCTCAGTATCCTTCTGTAGAACCACATATCTGTTGTTTCAAGTCTCCTCTTCATCTTCCAGAAGATCGTCCAACACTCAATACCATACAAAAGGACAGATATCATGTAGCAATTTAATTCTCTTTTCCTTGTTTCTAGTGTAATTTTCCTGTTTCTTTCTATTCTGCTTAGCTTTCGGAATGCGTCCTTGGTTATCCCAATATAGGACATAGGCGACTATGGCTCTCCACAATTTCCTGTCCATTGCATCTCTTGTGAAACTTTGTATTTCTGTTATTTCTTCTAAACCCTGTTCTGCCATCTCATTTACTCAAGCTCACTAAGTATGCTATGTGTTGTTTCTCTCTGATCTTCTTGCTTTCTGTCCTGTGAGTATCATATTTTCCAAGCCCTCCTTCCTCATTACATGGCCCAGAAATTTCCATTGTCTCTTCCTGATGTTAAGTATTAATTTTCTTTTCGTTTCCATTTTCTCCAAAACTTTGTCATTGCTCACACATCAGCCCATTGTATCCTCAGTATCCTTCTGTAGAACCACATATCTGTTGTTTCAAGTCTCCTCTTCATCTTCAAGAAGATCGTCCAACACTCAATACCATACAGATGGACAGATATCATGTAGCAATTTAATTCTCTTTTCCTTGTTTCTAGTGTAATTTTCCTCTTTCTTTGTATTCTGCTTAGCTTTCGGAATGCTTCCTTGGCTATCCAAATAAGTCTTACTAGGCTTTATTCCAATTTACCTTAATGTGGGTCTTTAGGTTAGGTGGTTTAGACCCTAACACCCCAATGATAACAAGAATAACTGAATATCCTACATCCTGGTAACACATTTTAAGCTTTCAAATTTCTTATTGCTGTTGTTATTTGCACTATTTGCATTCAGACTATTGTCCTCATCCTTGTTGTTGTTATTAAACCGAACTTGCCTGCTGATTAGAGTTGCTGTCATTTGTCTGTCTTTCTTTATTAGTGGCTCCCATATTGTATATATTTCTATGCTAGGCCTGCCAAGAGGATCCTCTTAACCTAGCATATGCACTGATTCTTTCAGACACCTAAGTCTCCCTTCATCCCTGCCCGTTATTTTGACCTCCTTCCACAGCGATAAAAACAACAAAGATGAGGACAACAGAGGAAAAATAATATTATGAATAATGATAACTCCTCATCAGAGAAATTCAAACAAAAATTGGCTCAAACATTTACTTCCATTAAATCACGAACATACAGATACATATATATGTATATATATTAGTAATATAAATACTGCACTTAGTGGCTAGATATGTTTGCACAGTAATTCATGTTGTTTTTAAACTGGTTAAGCTACAAGGAATTCTGAACTGGATTCTTTATTTAATCTATGAAAGTAGACTGCTCTTGTTTCACTGCTCATGGGATATCACCTAATCCTTGTTGCTATTTAGTACTGCTCAGTTATTGCCTGCTTGATCCCACTATTTGCTTCATTCTTTATCAGAAGATAGTGTTAGGGAGAAAAAGACCCAATAACAAAATTATTATCATTATTATTATTATTATTATTATTATTATTATTATGTTTTTGTTGAGGCTTTGTTTTGTGTAGTACAATTTGCATCTATGGCTCAACCAGAGACTTCAAGAAACATGTTTTTGTTAGTTTTATCAGAAAATACAAACAGATGTGGTTGCATGCAGTTAGGAAGAAAAAGACCCAATAACAAAATTATTATCATTATTATTATTATTATTATGTTTTTGTTGAGGCTTTGTTTTGTGTAGAACAATTTGAATCTATGGCTCAACCAGAGACTTCAAGAAACATGTTTTTGTTAGTTTTATCAGAAAATACAAACAGATATGGTTGCATGCAGTTAGGAAGAAAAAGCCCCAATAAGAAAATTATCATTAGTATTATTATGGTTTTGTTCAGGTTTTGTTTTGTGTAGTACAATTTGGATCTATGGCTCAACCAGAGACTTCAAGAAACATGTTTTTGTTAGTTTTATCAGAAAATACAAACAGATATGGTTGCATGCAGTTAGGAAGAAAAAGCCCCAATAAGAAAATTATCATTAGTATTATTATTATGTTTTTGTTGAGGCTTTGTTTTGTGTAGTACAATTTGCATCTATGGCTCAACCAGAGACTTCAAGAAACATGTTTTTGTTAGTTTTATCAGAAAATACAAACAGGTGTGGATGCATGCAGTTAGGAAGAAAAAGCCCCAATAACAAAATTATAATTATTATTATTATGTTTTTGTTGAGGCTTTGTTTTGTGTAGAACAATTTGCATCTATGGCTCAACCAGAGACTTCAAGAAACACGTCTTTGTTAGTTTTATCAGAAAATACAAACAGATGTGGTTCAATGCAGTTAGGAAAAAAAAGCACCAATAACAAAATTATTATCATTATTATTATTATTATCACGTTTTTGTTTAGGCTTTGCTTTGTGTAGTACAACTTGCCTCTATGTCTCAGCCAGAGACTTTAAGAAACATTTTTTTTTATCAGAAGACATAAACAGATGAGGCTGTTTGCAGTTGGGAAGAAAAAGTCATAATAACAAAATTATCGTTATTCTTGTTATTGTTATTTTGTTATTATTATTATCATTATTATTTTTATTACTATGTTTTTGTTGTTGTTGTCTTGGCTTTACTTTGTGTAGTATAAGTTGCCCCAAATCTCAACCAGAGACTTCAAGAAACAACTTGTTTTTTGGATTATACTCACCAGAAATCAAAGGAAATAAAATAATAATAATAATAATATATGGATTACTTAGACAGCATATTACCCCCACTAATGATAGTGTCCAACGTATTTATGAGGATTGAGACATACCCATTAGTGTTAGAAGATACAATCAGATAAGAGCTATTCAATCAGGGAGAAACCTACACAAGATATGAGATATTGCGTATGATTTTTTTTGCAATTCACATATTTTTGGCACAGCAGAAATTTGAATCACACATTTATTTACTCCTTTTGATATCATACGCATATTCACGATAACAACAGTTTATGTTGTTGCTTTCAGATGCATTCTACTGATTTCTATGGCAAGGTATTTACTTAATTTCTCAAATCTTTTCAAAGATGTGTTTTTGTTGGTTGGTCCTGCAGAATCTATCAGAAGACATGTATTTTCAACATGATTTTTCAAAATTATGCCTTGTCAATTTGCACGGATTTCCCTAAGAGGAGTTGTTGTTATTATATATTCTGATTTATGTCGTATATACATTTTCTTCCGTGTCCCTAAATTCAGATATGGCTTCATGACATTTTACACTGTTCATTTTTATAAAAAAAAAAACTAAGATCATAAACATTTCACATAGATAAAGCTCTTTGCAATGTGTGAGCAGTATTTGTGAGTACACATTTTTGCATTTCTTTATTTCTTTTATCATTATTATTATTATTTTATTTCAGTATCTGTCTATATTTCTGAGATGAGGTATTATGTTTTTTTTTGTTTTTTGCTTTTTTTTTAAGCGTATCACCCCAAGCAAGACTGGAGGCCACTATCACGCAAGGGGTTATAGAAGGGTTGGAGGAAGAGCAGATAGGAGTGGTAAAGGAGAGGATGTGGAGAAAGAGAAAGACAGTGGGTCGATCAAGGCAAGGAGGTAACAGAAGATTTGGAGCGAGAGCAGATAGGAATGAAAGGTGAAAGGATGTGGAGAAGGGAAGTGGATAGATCAAGGCAACTGGAGATGTCGATTGATGCTACACTTAAGCCGTAGGAGATTGTATTTGTCAGGGAAACAGTAATGGGGAAGGGAGTTCCATAGGCGAGATGTGCGAGACATGAAGCTATTGGAGTAGAAGAGATGTCTACATCTAACAGTATCAACGGTGAAGGGGTGGGAACGGGATGTCAGCCTCGTAGGACGTTTAAATTCATGAGGCCTAGGGACAAACATCATTCAGACTATTGTCCCCATCTTTGTCGCCATATTTATTACAATGTTTCGGCCGTTGTATGCTCTGGCCTTCTTCAAGTAGTTGGAATGTCGAACTGAACCCTTTTTTTTGCTCACTGGGGTAGACTTTTCTAGTTCCACATGCCATGTTTAATGGATGTCAGTTAACAGTTATCTCCTGTTAATTCACCTCTCCCAGTTCTCCACTGCCTTAACCAGGTATTGAACTCACACTCTTTGGGTCCTGTCACTGGATTTAAACAATGTCTTTATCCACTGTGCCATGTGTCCTTGTGGAAGTAGAACAGTCTACCCTAGTGAGCGAAATAAAGGGTTCAGTTCGACATTCTAACCACCTGAAGAAGGCCGGAGCGTACAACGGTTGAAACATTATAATAAATATGGCGACAAAGAAAAAGACAATAGTCTGAATAATGTAAATAGTGTTATTTTATATCTGGTGTGTATACATTTCTTACCGGGTCCTGCCCAGAGACCTAAGTTTAAAAATAGCATCATGACATTTTCCACTGACCAATTAAAATAAAACACACACCCACATATTTTACATAGTCAAAGCCCTTCATAAGGTGTGAGCTGTACTTGCGAGAACAATTTTTTATATATCTTTAAGGCATGGGCTTCCAGGAATCACTTCAATGAGTCTACTGGAATTTTTTCCAACCAATCTGAGGGCTCCAACTACAACAGGGATTTTTGATGTTCCCATGTGCCACATTTTTGAGATTTCAATTTCATGGTCCTTGTATTTTGACAGCTTTTGAAGATCTTCAAAGATACATTGCAGTTTACAGGGACTGCCATATCAGTAAGGAGGCAATCTTTTTTGTTTGCGGTCTCTAATAACAATATCTGGGTGACTAGCTTTGATCGTTCTGTCTGTGTGTATCGTGTAGTCCCATAAATTTGTCTGGGTGGTTTTCATACCATTTATTATTATTATTATTATTTTTATAATTTTTATTATTATTATTATTATTATTATTATTATTTTTATTATTATTATTATTATTGTTATTATTCATTTTTCACTAAATCATATTTTATATATAATTAGCCATTTAAATCTTTATAACTACAACGAACTACAATACTCGCCAGCGACATGAAGTAGGTAAACCACTGCTAGTGGTGAACTACTTAGACAGCATATTACCCCCACTAACAATAGTGTCCAACGTCTTTATGAGGACTGAGACATACCCATTAGTGTTCATAGGTACGGTGTATAACAATTATCATTATTATTAACATTGTTATAATTATTATTATAATCATTATTATCAAACAAAATTATTGACATAACTGTTCCATTATCTTTTCAATACTTAAAGAAGAAAAGAAAACAGCCAGTATTTAACAATGTTTAACAATATTCTGACATTATTTGTGTGTCGTATTCCCTCAAACATTCTTCCATAAAAACATCTATTATATTGAAAATATAAATATTTCTGTTCATTTTTTTCTTATTTTTAAAAATATTATTGAAATTTTTTTAGAATACCTTTGAATAATTCTTCTTAATATATACATCATAAAATTTCCTACTTTTTGAGAGAGGGACAACATATCAGGTCATGTTTTTAATAACAGGAAAAAACTATGAAAGGTAATGGAGGAAAAAAAACACTTATGTTTTTAAGAGGGTAATTGAAAATGCCAAAAAAACATGTTTTGAAAAAAAAAAATGATCAAATAAGAATATTTGTGTGTATATGTTTAGGTATGTAGATTTTGAGTGGGGGGTGTTCATATATATATATACAAATGCACATACATATAAATGTCAAATTAAAAATAAATCCATTATTGATAAATATATACATATATATATATATATATATATATATATATATGTATATATGTATATAATATATATATATATATATATATATATATATATATATATATATATATATATATATATATATTTATGTATATTAATATGATTTCTTGAATATTCAGGCTGGCAGACAAAATCAAATAAATATACTGTTTAAGAAAAATAAATGGACCATCTACTCAAATATGAGTAGCCACTGAAAATAATGTTTAAAGTGATAAAAAATCTGTCAGATTGATAAATAAAAAATCAATTACTTTAGAAATATATATATATATATATATATATATATATATATATATATATATATATATATATATATATATGTATATATATATATATATATATATATATATATATATATAATATATATATATATATATATATATATATACCCAAGTGTGGGATTGGTATATACGGAATAAATTCCAATAACCAACAATTATTATTCTTT
>OZ038508.1:23919653-23924653 GCA_964036315.1 Acanthosepion esculentum | reverse complement strand
CAACTATGAATAGTTTTGTCTCTTGTCTATCTATTCATATATATATATATATATATATATATATATATATATAATATAATTAATGTTTTTAATATAATTAATATGTGTGCAATATAATTAATGTGTTTAATATAATTTCATATAACTAATATGCATTTAATATAAATTCTTATAACTAATATGTTTAATATAATTTCATATAATTAATGTGTTTAATATAATTTCATATAACTAATATGTGTTTAATATAATTATTAGATATTAAATTAAAAAAGTCAAATTTGATCTTCAAAAATTTAAATGCAGCATCAATCATTATTGACTGTCTTCTTACTTCCTGTTCTTTCATGTGTTCTCTCTTCTTAATAACGTTCTTTTTCTTATATTCTTTCATGCTCAGTAACACCCTGTGTCTTAGTGGCTTTATTGCCTTGCTTGGGGTGAAATGATTAAATAAAAAACATGGCTGTAGCTATATTTTTTTAAATATTGTCCCAATATCATATACCTATAAACATTATACGTTATATAAACATAAGTAACCAATATCATATACCTATAATATAAATGTAAACAGAATGAAAACATAATTACGGCAACAGTTTTTTATTTTTTTATCCTTTACTAGCAATGTTGAAAAGACATAAGGTAAATCAAGACAATTCACGCAGAATCCTTGGGGACATTTTGCAGAACCTCACCGTTCTTGGGAACCCTGATTGAGAAACGCTGAACTAGATAATAAGATTCAAGAGCATTATCTCTAAATTTTAGTTGCAACCATATTAGTTAACTTATTCTTCTTCTTTATATGCCATGTCCCCACTATGAAGGGACACGGCATATAAAGGCATATGTAGGCGATCATGGCTCTCCACACTTCCCCTACTTTGTAGTTCTTAGAAAATTTTGTCTTTCTGTTATTTCTCCTAAACCCTGTTCCGACATCCATTTACTCAAGCTCACTAAGTTTATGCATTGTCCTCCTTTATCCCTCTTGTCTTCAAACTATCCTGTGAATACCATATTCTCCAAGCCTTCTTTCCTTATTATCTGCCCAGAAATTTCAACATCTTCTTCCTGATGTTAAGTATAATAAGTGTCTTTTTTGTTTTCCATTTTATCTAAAACTTTTTCATTGCTCACATATTCAGTCTATAGTATCCTCAGCATCTTTCTGTAGAACCAGATTTCTTTTGCTTCAAGTCTCTTCTTCATCTTTGAGGAGATCTTCTAGCAATCACTGCCATACAGAAGGACAGATTTCTCCACTCTAATCAAACCATATAAGTGAGTCTTCCAGCATTTAAGTTCTAAAACTAAAATGTTGGTCCATCATACATCAAAATTGACCGAAAGGCTACTGTATATCTAGACACGCAAACACACACACACACTTTTACAACAATATTAATTCACACTGTTTTCATATTAGTAGGTTGTATCAAAAGTATTTTCATTTTTTACAAGCATTGGGATTTTTGTTATTTGGTAGCACCAGTCTAAAGAGTTTGATAAAAAAGATCAACTTTAGATTCATGAATGAAGATTTTAGCAGATTTTAACATGTGTGCCACACAAGAAGAACCCACAGGTGAGACAGGACTTTCTGCCAGGATTTCAAGAGAAGAAAATGCCATATTTATAGTGTCATATCTGTCTATATCTCTGAGATGAGGTATTATGATTATTTACATTATTTACAGTGGAGAAATGGATATCAGCTCAGATAGAGGAATCGGAGAGCCGAATTCGAATTCCGGTCGAATCCATTACATTCACTTACATGCTAATACCCTCGGGAAAGGTATGAATACTCTTCTTCTCCCCCTAGCTATGGGTAAATACCAAAAGAAACCGGGTTCTATAGCCTTGGATAGCAACTAGTCTCCCGCAGAAAGAAATGGCAACCTACTGCAGGAAAAAATCTGCCTCGTCAGTCATGTATCTTTCGATACATGATCACCTAAGCATGTATCACGCATGGCATATAACTGACATTATTTACATTATTCAGACTGTTATCCTCATCTTCATTGCCATATTCACAATGTTTTTGCCGTTGTACCCTCCAGCCTTCTTCGAGTGACTGGAATTTTGAATCAAACCCTTTATTTCATCCACCATGGCCCAGTGGATAAAGTTGTTGGTTAGATCCAGTAGCTATACCCAAAGAGTGATGAGTTCAATACCAGGCTACAGCAGTGGTGAACAAAAAAACTTGGAGAATTGAGTTAATAACTGAGATATTCGGAAGAGGCATGGCACGTGGAACTATAACAATCTACCCCAGTGTATGAAATAAAGAATTTGGCTTGAAATTCCAATCACCTGAAGAAGGCTGGAGCGTACAATGGCCAAAACGTTGTAAATATGGTAATGAGGATAAGGATAATAGTCCGAATAATGTAAATAATTATAGTGCCATGTTTTTTTGATTTTGCTCTTCTACAGTATATAGATTTAGAAAAGGAAGTTGCTTGTTAGATCTAATATTATCTAGTTCCTCGATTGGTAACTCATTGGTGGTAGTTGATCTCACAGGATGTAAGGGTCCTTTGTAGTGGGTGACAAATTATTTTCCATCCTACAACCCCTTCTTAACAGGTGAATTGTTGCAAGCCTCTTACTTCTCTATTGCTATTTCAAAGTGCTCAGGTGAACTACATTCCTTAGTTCCACCAATTCTTAAGCTCATGGCTAAAACCCATATTGCTATGGACATTGTAGCAAACCACTGTCCTTCCTTTTGTATTCCATTGTCAAGGTATAAGTTACACTCAAACAGCTTCTCCTAGTAAACCACTGCTCTGCGTAACCAACTCCCAAGTGGATGTTTTCCTGATAGCTACAAAATCTTAACCTGTTCAGATCTAGGGCTAACCGTTATCTATCTCATGTAGACACTGTGCCTCTTACACTGTAACTCTCTACTGTGATAGGCTCCCGGGCCTTGTACAGGTTGAAATTAATTTTAACAGTACCCTTTTTGAATTGTCCCATTTTTTCGGGGGGGGGGGGCATCACACCCATCTTGTCATAGTATATTTACCAGAAAACAGACTGCACAAAAGGGTTTCAGAGAATAGTCTTTCATCGTGATCTCATTATATATATATATATATATATATATATATATATGCACATGTGTGTATGTAAGTATGTGTGTGAAAGTATACAATTCAGCATCATTTATATATTTATATATATAAATTACAATATAAAAATATAAATATAAATAAATATATATAAATAAATTTCAGACTTAGTCCATTTCATAATATATATATATATATACATACATCATATATATGTATATATATATATATATACATATATATATATATATGTATGCATATATGTATATATATATATACATATATATATATATATATATATGTATGCATATATGTATATATATATATATTATGAAATTTATTTGAATATATTTTCTGTTTATATGTTATATGAATTTTTATAGATATAAATTTGTATCTATAAAAATAACATATAAACAGAAAAATGTATTTATATATATATATATATATATATATATATAGATATATATATATATATATATATATATATACATATATATATGTATATATATATATATTTATATATATATAATAAAGAAGATGATATACTCTCAAGCAGGCTGGTAGAAGAATATAAATAAATTTACTGTTTAAAAAATAAATGGATCGTCTAATCAAATATGGGTGTCCACTAAAAATAATGTTTAAAATGATAAATATATATATGTGTGTGTGTGTGTGTGTGTGTGTGTGTGTGTGCATGTGTGTGTGTTGTGCATAAGGGTGTGGATGTATATATCTTACATTATATATATATATATATACATGTATGTGTATATATATATATATATATATATATATATATATATATATTCCAACCACCTGAAGAAGAGGCCGGAGCGTACAACGGCTGAAACGTTGTGACAAATATGGCGACAAAGATGAGGACAATAGTAAAAGACAAAAGTAAATACTATATATATATATATATATATATATATATATATATGTCTGTGTGTGCGTGTATATATATATATATATATATATATATATATATATATATATATGCATGCTTTTGTGTATGTATATGTCATATATCTATATATATATATATATATGCATATTTACTTTTCATCAACTTTTATATTTATATGCTTTTCAGCATCCTTTATTTATATATATATATATATATATATATATATATATGTCAAAATATATAATTGTATAAATTATATAAATATATATATATATATATATATATATATATATATATATATATATGTCAAAATATATAATTGTATAAATTATATAAATATAAATATATATATATATATATATATATATATATATATATATATATATATATATATTATGTAATGGACTATGTCTTACAATTATTGTAATAAACAGGTCTGCTAATAATTTTTATTATAAACAGAGCATTACTTACATATTTTTATCGATATAAATAATGTATAAACAGAATATATATATATATATATATATATATACATATATATATATTCTGTTTCTCTTTAATAGGAGTAGATAAATTTGACTATTGACCAGTTCTATCACCTCCATTGTCATTTGAACAAGAGTAGAGTACATATGGGTGTATGAGTATATGCCAACCCTATGTGAAGGGATTATTGGAAAAAATACAAAAGATCTGGGGTCAATCAGTTCAATCTTCAAAAGTGGTTCAATACTTCTGAGTAAGATCTCCCATAGAGGAGAACGTGATTAAGGACTGTGTGTACACCATCCCATGAAGCTGTGGTAAGAAATATAAAGGAGAAACAGACCAACCACTTAAGACTGCAGAAACAGTGTAAAGCCATAACACGAGGAGAAATAGAAAAATCAGGCATAGCAGACCATATATGGAGGGA
Organism: Acanthosepion esculentum; assembly: GCA_964036315.1. Taxonomy (NCBI): domain Eukaryota; kingdom Metazoa; phylum Mollusca; class Cephalopoda; order Sepiida; family Sepiidae; genus Acanthosepion; species Acanthosepion esculentum. Next base: position 23,919,720 of record OZ038508.1, on the reverse strand, counting down.
AAAGTGAGATCACCATCTTCTGTGGGAAGAAGTTAAAATAATAGAGAGAGAACATCATCGAAAAATA
>OZ038508.1:23907153-23914653 GCA_964036315.1 Acanthosepion esculentum | reverse complement strand
TTTTAAATGTCTATAAAAAAAAGTGATTTTTAGAACTGTAAAACTTGCACAAAAGAAATACCTTGTTCACACACAAGAAAAAAACTTAACAGAAGTACCCTACCAGTCATTTTCAATGAATCACACGCTCACACATGTATTTAGGGTATATACGAAGCTTACAACAGCTCATTATCAAAAATAGACATTCCTTGTCTGTTATATTTAACAATATGTTTGAATACATTATATATACAGTGTAACCCGGATATAAGAGATTTTCTCTGGTCCCAAATTAGAGCTATACTTACCTAAACAAAATAGACCAAACCCGGATATAAGAGACTTCTTCTCCAGTCCTGACAACTCTCTTATATCCGGGTTACACTGTATATACATATACACACACGCACATACATACCACCAAAATAGACTACCCACAATACACCACTGACCCGTATATATAAATAGCCGAGAAAAATAACAGCACGCGTGGCCTGACGATTGTGTCTAGCATGAAACAGACTGTCGCCTCTAAGTGTTGACTTCTATGTTCACTTATATATATATATATGTGTGTGTGTGTGCACACACAACAGTTAAAAAGAATGAATCCACCCCCAGAATTAGCATGGGATGAGCTTGACAGAAGAGTGAAAAAAAAAAAAAATGAAAAACAGCTCTTAGAGTCATTGAAAAAAGAATAGAATCAATTATCAAATTTATATTTGAGAAACTTTTGCAATGAATGCCAAAAATTTGTGCTGCAGTAATCAAGGCTAAAGGAGGATATTTTGATGAGAGCAAAATTTAATCATAAAATTGCTTTTGTCTCACTTTTCTCCCCCTCTTATTTAAAGTACAAAAAAAAAACACTCTTTTTGGGCCAATTCAAAAAATTATGACGGGTGGTCTCAAACATTTGTACTGTACTGTAGTGTGTGTGTGTGTGTGTGTGTGTGTGTATATATATATATATATAGTGTCTATTCATCCCAGAAACTTTTGATTATATACAACTGACAAGAGCAGTCTGTTTTGTATTGTATTTTCCAATTCTGAAATAATGTTGTATATTAGGATCAAAATTATGGATAAACTGATCAAAGTTTGTTTGTTCTGTTGTTTTGTTCAAGTACTCTTGAACATCTGTCATTTTCAAGAACCATGTGTTGCCTGTGTGGTAAGCAGGATTCTGTTCACTATATCCTGATATTCTTTAGAAGCTGAAAGTTTAAAATAGTCCATGGTGATGTCGTATACAGGACAGCGGAAGTATGGTTCTACAGAAGGATGCTGAGGATACCATGGGCCAAACATGTGAACAACAATAAGGTTTTGGAGGGGATGCAAACAAGGAGTTAAGCCTATACTTAACAACAGAAAGAGGCAGCTGAAATTTCTGGGATATGTAATGAGAAAGAAAGGCTCAGAGAATCTGATACTCACAGGGTGGATAGAGGGAAAGAGAGATAAAGGAAAGCAATGGGTGACATACTCAGCAGGCTTGAGCAAGTGGATGACAGAACCAGGTCTGGGAGAAGTAGCAAAAGGACAAAACATATTGAAAACTACAAGGGATAGGAGGAAGTGGAGAGCCATGATCACCTACGTCCTGAAGGGACAGCACATAAAAGAAGAATACAGGGTGCAGAGGGTAAATTATTGCCATTTTATATTTTTGTGTTTGATTGTGTTAACTGGACAGTATAATAGGGTCTCTGAGAAAAAAAGCATCATGACGCAATTCATTCCACCAGAAATTTAGAAACGGCATATTGTACGGCTTTGCATTCCCACCTGAAGCTTCAATATAAACATTTCAGAGTGTTTGGGTATCATTCTGAGGACAGTACAGAGGATTTGGAAACAGTTGGAAGAGTCTAATGGTGATTACAAAGGTATGGCAGCTCGGAAAACTCACCCTTATCATTCTGATAAGAAAAGATCCCTCAAATTTGTTGCTGAGGTCCTCAGACTCAACATGAAGGGCTATATCAAGTGCCTTGTGGAGGTAGTGCTGCCCTGGGTCAAGAGGGTGGCTGCTGCCAGACACATGGTCTTCCAGCAGGAATCTGCACCATGCCACACAAACAGAAGAACCCAGTTATGGATGTCAGACAATTTCTGCAAGTACATCACCCCTCACATCTAGGCACATAACTCCTCAAGCTGCAACACCCTTGTTTATTATGTGTGGGATGCAGTTGAGTGGGAGACCAACAAAACTCTTTGTAACATGAAGGGTGAATTGAAGGCAAGGATTATAGCAGCATTCACCAACTTAAACAAGAAGACTTGTCCAAAAGAGATGCAGGAGATTCTGAAGTTGTCTGGAAGCCGTGGTTTAATCCAATAGCAATTTTATTGAAAAAAAATTTACTCTTTAGTATTTCAAGATATTCTTTTGTAATTTTGGTAAATATATCTGTTAAAATGAGATGACTGTTTTATTTTTATTTTTGCATAATTTAGATGAAATTTATCCATCGCACCCTGTATTTTACAAAGAATAAAATTTCCACAGGACTTATATATGAATGCTGGTTTGTATGTTATTTGGTTGTTCAATGTGAAGTCATTTTGGGGATCTCAAAACACATCTAAAAATGAAACCAGAGCTTAGCTTAATTGAACAGGATTCTGCGACTGATCAAAAAACGACAGACCAACTTTTCATTTGCTGGCACTAAAGAAATATGTATATTTTACAAAGAATAAAATTGCTATAGGAGTTATATATGAATGCCTGCTTTTTATTTTGTTTGGTTGTTCAATGTTAAAGTCTGAGTGTTTGTATCTTGCATTATCTGGACAGGACAAATCAGATAGCAGACATCTGCAGAGGCCAATTGTCTAGGGTTGTAAGTGTAGTGATATAACCATGGATGATTGTCCGGCAACATTTTGTGATATCTAAGAAAAACTGAGATGTGTATTCACAGTGCTAGATTAGTTGCTGCTTTTAATTTTTTAGTATACCAAACATGAAGACATAAGGGGCTTCGTATGGGTGTCGGTTGGATGCTAGGGGTATATAGCCTAGAAAGTTGGCCACTATGAAAATTTGATGAACCGGTGAACTAGAATAACTTACAGCTATTCAGATCTAACCAGCTTTATAAATTTACATTCTAGAATATTTGCTTACCCCTTTTATTAACTGATGCTGAATAATATCTTGCTTTGTCTTTTTTTAAATATGCCTGCTAAAATTAAAGGTATATTTGAAAGAAATAATATATAAACCAGACAAAGAGTAAACAAATGATGAAATGGAAAAAAGTTCTTTACTGACATGTTTTCCACCCCACACCCAATTCTTCAGTCTAGTAACAATTTTATTGATTAATTGATATTAATTAATTGATATATTATCTATGGGTTATAAATGCTTTGTAGGCTATTTGAAGTTTACATATATTCTAATTTGTAAGAATAATTTTTTTTTTTTTAAGAGTTAATATTGCATGAACATTTTTTGTGAATAACAATTATTTTATTTTCTAAATACAGGCCCTACTACTTAACCCATAGCTGGGGAGAGGAGACAGATTCATACTTTTTCCCAAGGCTATTTGCATATAAATAAATATAATGAACCCAACTGTAATTTGAACTTGGCACTCTGATTTCTTATCCTGAGGCACTATCCATTACCCCCCTCCCCCACACATACATCCACATTATTCATGAAAAGTATCTTATATATAAAAGGGGGTGGATAAAATTCAAGAAGCATACTTTTTAAAAATATAGTAACTGTATTTCTTGAAATTTTTGCTTATATTTGTTGTAAAGATAAACCTTACCTGTGGTTTAACTTTGAGATAAATATTTACTATACTGAATGTAACGGCAAAATTGTCCAAATTATGTAACAGCATGAGATAATTGTCTGTCCCACAAAATGTTTAATATCTAAAAAAAAGTAACCACTAAATTAATTTAGTTTCTTTTTTCCAGGCTTTCAGATAAGACATTTAGCCATTTTGACTCCATTTGTTGTAAGAATCACTAAAAATCCCTTTCAGTTATTCAGCTACAAAGAGAAGAGGTTAAAATCATTTTGTGTCAGCCCCACTCTGTCTTCCCAAATGATCAATGGTGAGAGGAAAAAGATCATTTTGGATTTCAGTAATGGTATCAACATTCATACTCTGGCTTCCATCTTCAAAGTCCATTCAAGAACCGTCAAGAAAACTGAATAAGTTTAATAAAAGAGGGAACAGTAGAGAGGAAAACTGGATCAGGAGGTCACAACAGCAAGAGGGATCATCGTTTCAACTTAGAGCTAAATACATTCTTATTGTTCAAATTAGAATTCAATAGGGTTATAAAAACCTCAGAGAATTCCAGTTAGATATCTTTAATCATTTCTATGATAAAATGGTCCAAAACTTAATCTAACAATTAGACAATTTTGCTGTTACACGATTTGTGCAATTTTGCTGTTACACGATTTGTGCAATTTTGCTGTTACACGATTTGTGCAATTTTGCAGTTACACGATTTGGGCAATTTTGCTGTTACACTTGATCTATGTAGATAAATAATGCAATAAACTGTATATAGGTGGCTGTGTTTGTGTGTGCTTGTCCTTGTTTGGGTGGGTGCGTATATCTGTGTGACACTGAAATCCAAAGCAACAGCAACAACAAATCTTTTAAACAAAACATAAAAATGGAGGACAAGTAGCAGAATATCAGTTGAAATAACAGTTGTATATTTTTTTCAGAAATATACAATATACTGTGGAGATGAGCACACCTCTCCAGAAGAGGACTTGGACTCATCCAACTACATATTATAGACTGATATCAAGAATAGTCAGCAGAAGGTGTAAACAAGTAGAGCATTAAAGATCTAGCTAATCTGCTTACTACCTACTTCAGCAAGACTACACTGACTCCAAGCAACATAGTACTACTTCTTGATTGTGTTATCTTCATTCTATGCAATGGACAGATAACACAATAGCAATAAAATGTTGTACTCTCAGTTGCGTCTCTGTCTTTGGGCAGAATGTACTCAGGGGTGGCTCTGTCAAAGGACAGCGTTGCAACTGAGAAAAATTATACTAGGAGATGCCCAGCCCAGAGGAACAGCTGCCATAGGCTGCACCCTTTTATCGTACTAAAGAGAGGGATCAGTGCATGCACCAAGGCCTGTGCAACTGATGATTGTGGGGTGGCTTGAGGAATTTTTGTTCCTGCCCGGGTGTACATGCTACATTAAACTGAGGGATCAGCACATGCAACAAGTCCAGCACAGCTAACAATTATGAGGGGGCTCGAGGAAATTTTTGTTTCTATCTGGGTGTACATGCTCGGGCTCCCCACATTAAACTGACCTAGTGTCACAACCTGATCTTGTGGGGGGTTGACTAAATACAAATTAAGTGTTCTTAGTCTAGTGTGAAATGTATGAAGAGACTTACTTTATGACAGTTAGCCTAATGTGTTTGTGAGTTTGTAGACAAAGGCTTAGTAAGTGGTTGTTAATTAATACCTGCTATCATGTGCATGGATAAGGCCTTAGTCAATGGCTGATGACTTTTGCTCTTTCATTGTGTGGGTGTAAGTGTATGCCTGTATAGATCAAACTGGCCTCAGAAATTGTTTTGGGCCTTGACAAGCAGTATGCTTCTATTTTTATATCTGTAAAAGGATTCAAAATCTAATTTCACATAGAGGTGTGAACATTTTGAATACAAGGTTTTCATTGGTTAGAAAATAATTTCACAATGACTTGCAAATTTTTTTTCTCTAATTTGTGGGAGTGGTGAAGGAAGTTATGATTGTTATTTGATAAATAGTCAAAAAATAATGTGATATTTCTACAACTACATCCGTAAGTATCTTGCTGTATTTGTCCTTGTAATTTTTGTATATCCAACAAAACTTCTTATGCAATTTTAACGTTTAAAAATATATATAATAGGATTTATATATATATATATATATATATAAAAGTGGACATGGAAGTCAGCACTTAGAGGCGACTAAATAATAGTCAGAAAAAACCACAAATTCAACAAACAGATTTAATCAATGACAAATAAACAAATATATAAGATAAAAAATAAAAATGAAAATAAATAAAAACAAGCAAAACAATTTGACCCAAATAAATAAGCGAACAAGCGATTTCCGGTAAATGACGGCCATTATAGACTACCAACAATAAGCTATATAAACAAATTTTTACTACGTTAACCAAAAACACCGATCAAAATAAAAGAATAAATAAATAAATATATAAGATAAAAAATAAAAATAAAAATAAAAAAAACAAACAAAAAACAAGCAAAACAATTTGACATAAATAAATAAACAAATAAGCCACTTCCGGTAAAAGTAACCGCCAAAATAGACTACCCATAATGCACCACTGACCCTTATATAAATAGCCGAGAAAAATAACAGCACTAGTCGCCTGACGATTGCACTAGCATGAAACAGACTGTCGCCTCTAAGTGCTGACTTCCATGTCCACTTTTATATTTACACACGCTCTATCTCTGATATTGAGCACTTTACCCCATAAATATAGCACACTTTAAGACTATATTTCTTCATATATATATATATATATATATATATATATATATATATATATAGGATTTGTGAGGAACGAGAAGACTTAATCCCACAAAGCGAATTTGCTTGGTGTGTCAGGTCCTATTGAAAGATTGAGACCGACATTAAAAGAGAAATGGATTATATCGAGGGCAGGCATACAAAGGAAAAAAATAGAAAAGACTAAGAATTCAAACCAACTTGAATTTATAAAATCGGAAGTCTCGGGTGAACGAGAAGTAAGTCTCATATGCAAATTTTAGTTGCCCTCGATGCAGGCATAAATAGCGAGTCTGGGAGGAAGACGGCAGATTGCGTTGTTGGCAAACATGTGTACTAATGACACCGAGAGAATAAGAGGTCACTAGCAACAGCTCAGTTGGTAGACCGAAGGACTGGACAAAAGCAAGCACTTTAATCCTTTTCGGTCATCGCAAACGACGGGCGAACTGAATTATCCACAGGATTTAATTCCTATATGCTTTCCAAAAGCTAAACAAAGGATTAAGAAACAGAAAAAATATCATTAAAAACTGAGAGAAGAGTACTGAAGGGTTATGTCCTCCTATATGGCACTGAATGCTGGACAATCTCCTAACAAATAAAGAAGAGACTTGAAGCAACAGTAAAATGCTGAGGATACTACGGACCGAACATGTGAGCAACATCAAAGTTTTAAACCAAAAATACGTTTATACTTCACATCAGAAAGAGATAGCTGAAATTTCTAGGGCACTTATTGAGGAAAGAGGGCTTGGAAAATTTGATACTGATAGGACATATTCAAGGTAAGAGAGATCAGTAGAAAACAATGCATGATTTACCTAGTGAGATTAATAAACGTCAATGGATAGCAAAGTAAGGATTAGGAGAGATAATAAAGAGACAAACTATATTAAGAGCTACAAGAACCTGTGGAGAGCCATGATCAAAGGACACA
>OZ038508.1:23882153-23894653 GCA_964036315.1 Acanthosepion esculentum | reverse complement strand
TGATTGACGTTACACTTGAATAGTTGGAGATCATAGTCATCAGGGAAACAGGAATGAGGAAGGGAGTTCCATAGGCGTGAGGTGCGAGATATGAAGCTATTGGAGTAGAAGAGACGTCTACATTTAACAGTTTCAACAGTGAAAGGGTGGGTACGGGATGCCAGCCTCATAGGACACTTGAATTCATGGAGCCTAGGAACCAGCAATAGCAGCTCATCAGAGCATTTACCATGGAAGTATTTATAAAAGAGACAGAGAGAGGCGATGGTGCATCTGTGAGAGAGAGACTGCAGACGAGAAGCCAGATCAGGGCCAATTACATTGCATACACGTCTCTGGATCTTATCAAGTACCCCATGCAAACAGAAGGGGCTCCAGACCATATATGGCAGCAATACTCCATGCAAGGGCAGGTGGTTGATTTGTAAATTTGGAGGATCAATTCAGGGGAGAAGAATTTCCTGTCCCGGCACAGGGAGCCAACTCTCCTTGCAGTGGATGAAGCAATCGGCTCAATGTAATTGTTCCATATCAGGTCAGCAGACAGCGTGAGACTGAGCAGCCGCAGAGAGGAGCTCTCGAGAAGTTGAGCTTCAGACATTCTAATGGGATGCAGGGAAGAATCCCTGTGGTGATTAATGGAGAGCAGTTTTGTTTTGGAGGCGTTAAAGTTAACCAGCCAATTCCTGCCCCAGTTCACAACCGATTGAAGGTCCTTTTCGAGACAAACAGCCAGGTTAATTTTGTCAGTGGCACTAGATTTGTAGAAATGGCTTTAATCAGAACTAAACTGCTCCCATATATACTACCCATTGCTCATGATACTGGAAAAATGGTTGGTTACCCCATTATGTACCTGGCTCATTCTGCCATTATTTATATTTACACAAACCAGATTAAATCAAAAATAGTGTATTGCTGGAAAATCATCAAAAATGAAGTATTGCGGTGAAATCCTTACAAATCCTCAAACATGTAGTACTGCTGGCAAATCCTCACAGATGCTCAAAAATAGAGTATTTCTGGCAAATAATTACAAAACCTTGAAAATGGAGAAGCACTAATAATTTTTCACAAATCTCCAAAATTGGAATTTTGCTGGAAAATCACGTCTGCAAAAATTGAATACTACTGGAAAATAATCACATATAAAAAATGGAGTATGGCTGGCATATCTGGGATGAAGCTGCAAAATTCTATTGCTAAAAATATTTTAAAAACTTTTGTTGTATTTCTTTACTTCATTGAAGTTTTCTAGTAATGAATGAAATTTATTTTGTCTTGCTTTTATGCTGCCAATTGCAATTATACACTTGCTGTACATAACCATTGTTGACACACTAATAATTGTAAATATATAACAAAGTGTAAAAAGATTTTGTGTGATGCATTTCATCCTTTGGTCTTGTTATAGAAAAATTTATACTATTTACATTATTCAGACTATTGTCCTCATATTTTTTGCCATATTTATTACAATGTTTTGGCCATTGTACACTCCAGTCTTCATTTGTTTGGAAAGTCAAACTGAACCCTTTATTTCACTCACTGGGGTAGACTGTTCTAGTTCCATGGGTCATGTTTAATGGATGTCAGTTATCTCCTGTTAATTCTCCTCTCCAAGTTCTCCACTGCCTTAACCAGGTATTGAACTCACACTCTTTGGGTCCTGTCACTGGATCTAACTAACGCCTTTATCCACTGTGCCATGTCTCTTCGAGGATCCAGTGACAGGACCCAAAGAGTGTGAGTTCAATACCTGGTTAAGGTGGTAGAGAACTTGGAGAGGGGAATTAACAGGAGATAACTGATAACTGACATCCATTAGACATGGAACTAGAACAGTCTACCCCTGTGAGCGAAATAAAGGGTTCAGTTCGACATTCCAACCACCTGAAGAAGACCGGAGTATACAACACCCAAAACGAAATAAATATGGTGATAAAGATGAGGACAATAGTCCGAATAATGTAAATAGTGTACATAATACCTCATCTCAGAAATATAGACAGAAAAATTTATATATTTTTTATATATATATATATATATATATATCTCGGTTCATGGCTGAGTGGTTAGAATGTTCGCTTTCTGATCATGATTCGGGTTTGAATCTCGCCATAGTTGATTTTTCAGGAAGGAGACTTCCTGATGTTAACAGAATGGATCAAGGTCGATTCCAGTGTGTGGCACCTTTTGGAAAGTGCCTGAAAACCAAACCACGGGTTTACCCAAGCCTTGTGAGTGAAATTGGGCAGATGGAACTCTTGAGGGCCATTGATAACTGTGCTAGCACAAAGTCACATGACATCGTGGCTGAGGGCTTGAGCATGCTAGATAACACATTCTCTCCCAGGAAATGTAACTAAGGTCTGCTCAGCACAGTTGCAATATAAACCACAGGTTGACTCTGTGGGTGTTGAACAAACACAAATGTGCCTGAGTGAGCATCTGCAATAGGGATTGGCTAGCCACCGTAATAGATGGGTATCCTTGAATATGAGTGGCTAGCTATTATTATTTTATATATATATATATATATATATATATATATATATATATATATATATATATATATATATATATATAATGTTTATGACTTTTTATAACCCTATGTTGCTGTATCATAAATCAATGTAGTTTATTCTTGAAAAAGGTCATCCCCAAACTGTAAATTCAATTTTACCATATACGCAATAAGGGTAAAAGCTTTATTTTTCAATTTGCTAATGAAGTAGTACTTTTTTTAAACACATTTAACAATTTATAACATAGCATACAACCTTAGAAATAAACAAAAATCGCAAAATTGCAGAAACTTTATTTTTTCAGTTTGTTAATGATATAATTGGATGGTACTTACGTATTTTTTATTGCATTTAACAGTTTATAGCTATAGCCTAATATGCAAACATACAAATAATCTATTGACCATTTAAAAATTGTAAGCAGACCTTTTCCCTGTGAAATTCTGTATCTCTGATATGTAAAACTAAATGAAATATTAAGTAAATTTAAGGAAAGACTAAAGTCAGGCAGTATGTATTGATCAGTCAGTAGCAGTTGCATTTAATTTCAATATCAGAAGTGACATAGCTGAGCAGAATGCTGATTATGTTTTTATGGTATTAAGTTATTACCAATAAAGATGCTTTTCAGATTTGCCTTTGTTATGGGTTTTGTTTCATGAGGTCTTTTAGAATTATGCAACACAAAAAAAACAGCTAAAATGAATTTATTTATGCGAATATTCTTAAAGGTTTATCTGGTGAAGCTCAAAATACATATTTACAAGAACAAAAAATAACCATTTTTTTTTTTTTTCTTTGAAGAAAGAATTATTATTTCTGATAGAATTTGGCTGAAGGTGCCAATCAGTCCTGGGAAATCATTTCCAAAATAACTGAAAAAGAAATTCTCCTTGATAGTTTGGCAGGTACTTTTCTTTATTGTCTGGATAATCATGAAAGAAAACCTGTTGGATGAAAAAAAAGCTATGAGAAATTCTTTAAAATCAGAGGTGGTGAATTTGGCGGATCAGATATAGTATTTTGGTATTCCATTCAAGAATGCTAAACAGTGCCAAAGAAATCTTTTTTTTTTGTTCAAGAATCTGCTATTTCAGAAAGCCGCAGTATAGTAACCAATCTCTCTATTATTATATTTACTAAATGTAGTTTATTTTGGCTCGAGGTCAAATGAGAAGAAGCGTGATTAGGAAGATCGTACTATGACAATCTTTTCCATATGTTAAAATTACCTCCCTTTTTACATAAACTTATCTTGATAGAAACTTTATCATGGCTGAAAACCAAAAAGAGAGAATTCAGAAATTTTTGGAAATGGAGTGACTGCTGTGAAATTTTGCATTCAAACTACTGGCTTTTATCTGGGCTTGAACACAGATCAATGTCCTTGATTATATGCAACTATTTTCATCTATTTCCATACACCAGCCTCTCTCTCACAGGTGGGACGTGACAAGCCTCTTGATGCTTTCGTAGAAAGTGCTTTGGCATATTCAAACAGCTTCTTCCCACAAACCACTGCTCTATGGAACTGACTCCCAAGAGGATGTTTTCCTGATCACTACAATCTTGACCTGTACTAGGGTTAACCATTATCTTTCCTTCCTACCCAAATAAAATGCTCTTAATATAACCCTCTACCATGACAGTCCCCTGGGCCTTGTATAGGCGGAATATTATTGTAAAAAAAACAAAAATAGTATTAGTCGTAAGCTTATTATAATTTCCAAACCTCAAGCTGAGACAGTTTGCAATTTTTATTATACATTTAGTTTTCTTGTATAATCAGTGTTTTCATCACCCAACACCACATAAACTTCAGATCTCATTAAAAAAAAAATCAAACCTGAATACTTAGTTTATATCACTGGTTCAGACTCCCTTCAGATTGGGTTGGAAGTCATTGGTGGCCACAATCTTAACATAAGATATACAGGTGACACAATACTGATAGCAGACACGGAAAAGAGATTACAAAACCTCTTACAGAAGGTAGCGAAGAAGAAAGGACTAAGTATAAACATAGAAAAAGTACGTAGAATAAAAGTATATACAGAAGGAGAGCAAGAAGAAAGGACTACGCATAAACTACAAGAAGACAGAATGCATGGTCATCAGTAAAAAGATGAGCAGAAAATGCAATTTACAGGTCGGGGACACTAAAATCAAGCAGGTGTAGAAATTTAAATATCTGGGAAGTGTTCTAACAGAGGACAGAAAGTGCGACATGGAGATCCAAATATGTATTGGGATGGCTAAAGACGCATTCCAAAAGCTAAGCAGAGTAATATGAAACAGGAAAATTTCATTGAAAAGAGTACTGCACTGTTACGCAATATCTGTCCTCCTGTATGTCAGTGAATGCTGAACAATCTCCTCAAAGATGAAGAGACTCTAAAAAACACAAATGCAGTTCTACAGAAGGATGCTAAGGATGAACATGTGAGCAACAATGAGGTTTTGGAGGGAATGAAAACAAAGAGGAAACTTATACTTAACATCAGGAAGAGGCAGCTGAAATTTCTGGGACACATAATGAGGAAGGAGGGCTCGGTTTGGTTTGGTTGATTTAGTTTAATGGCATATCAACCTCGAAAGATTATTTAATGCTGACAAGATTTTTCCGATAGGTTCATATGAATAAAGTATGTCTTCTTTATAAGAAATCATTTTGTAGATCAGTTTTCATTGACATATTTTATAAAGAGGGATTCTGTCGAGAGTCAAAATAAATAAAAAAAGCCAGTTAATTCAAGGGATGATGAACAATGTTAAGAAAATCGACATCTCCAGTTGCCTTGATCTATCCACTTCCCTTCTCCACATCCTTTCACCTTTCATTCCTATCTGCTCTCGCTCCAAATTTTCTGTAACCCCCTCGCCTTGATCGATCCACTATCTTTCTCCACATCCCCTCCTTTACCACTCCTATCTGCTCTTCCTCCAAACCTTCTGTAACCCCTTGCGTGCTAGTGGCTTCCAGCCTTGCTTGGAGTGATAAGCTTAAAAAAAAAAAAAAAAACTTATCCTAAATCCTGTTCCCCCATTCCTTACTCAACCTCATGCGATGGATAAATTGTCGTCTAAATTACGCGTAAACGAAAATAACACTGGCATCACATTTTAGCAGATATATTTACCAAAATGACACAAAGATATCTTTAAATACTAAATTGTAAATTTATTCAATAAGATCACTATTGCCTTCAAACATGACCTCCAGACTATTTCAGAATCTCCTGCAACTCTTCTCGACTGCCTTGATTAAGTTGGTGAATGCTGCCATAATCTTGCCTTCAGTTCATCTTTGGAGTTTTGTTGGTCTCTTGCTCAACTGCAGCCCACATATAATAATCAAGGGGGTTGCAGTCTGGGGAGTTAGGTGGCCAGATGTAAGGGGTTATGTTGTTTCAGAAATTGTCTGACAGCCATGACTGGCTTCTCCTGCTTATATGACATGGCACAGAGTCCTGTTGCCAGTCATAGGGTCTTCCAACAGCCACCCTCTAGACCCAATACTGGCCTACTTCCTCAAGGTACTTGATGTAGGCCTTCATGTTGAGAGATCTTGGGAAAAGATGAATGGAGGCATAACATTGTCAGAACTAGTGATCACTCCAAATAGTGCGGTAATCACCATTAAACCCATCTAACTCTTTCCAAATCCTCTGCACGTTCCTCAGATTGACACAAATTCTGAAATGTTCATATTGGAGCTTCTGTCGTGAATACCAATCATTACTGCATTATGTTTCCAAATTTTGAAGTGAATTGTGTCGTGGTGCTCTTTTTCTCAGGGATGGGGTCCAGCTGACCCTACTATACTGTGCAGTCAACAAAGTCAAAAACGAACAATGTGCATACACAAGACTAAAATTATAAAATGGTGATAATTTACCCATTGCACACTGTATGTTATCTGTTGTTTTCCTCTGTTCCTTTTGCCTTCATTCTGTCCTCTGAGTATCAGATTTTTCAAGCCCTCCTTCCTCATTATGGGCCCCCAGAAATTTCAACTGTCTCTTCCTGATATTAAGTATACATTTCCTTTTCGTTTCCATTTTCTCTAAAAACTCATCATTGTTAACACATTTGATCCGTGGAGCATTGTTCTGTAGAATCACATTTCTGTTGCTTCAAGTCTTCTCTTCATCTTTGAGGAGAATGTCCAGCACTCACTGCCATAAAGGAGGACAGATATCACATAGTAGATTAGTACTCTTTTCCTTGTTTCTAGCGAAATTTTTGTATTTCTTAGTACTTTGCTTAGCTTTTGGAATACTTCTTTGCTATCCGAATGCACTGCTTTTATGTGCCGGTTTTAGTCCAGTTGAGACGTTAAATGTATTTTTCTCGAAGTGTGTGCCAATGAGTCACGGCGGAGTCAAGCATATAGATAACAAATAGAAGCATATTACATGCATATAATTTTAATCTTTTAATCATATCTGGATCCAAATTAAAGAACATCTAAAACAAAAAACGACGTATAGTTTCCTTATTACTGACTTCTTATTAAAATGATAAGATTTCATCATAGCTGACATTCTGCACTCTTGCACTGCAGTCAGATTGTTTTCATTACATTTCATTCTTGTTTTATTTTCATATTCATCCCTAATGTTTTATACGCTACCTAAAAGCATTTTATTAGGTACGATACAAAGGTCTGCTTTAACTATTAGGAAAACTTGATTTGGAAAAGATGTTGGAATAATCCAGAGCATTTACTGAAAGCAAATAAACCTTCATAAGGAGGGAAAATGAATTGAGAAACTACACAAAAATATAAGGCAAGGATGTATCTTCTCGCCGGATTTATTTATTCTATACAGTGAAGCAATCCTAAGGGAATGAAAAGTCTTTTCAGGATTTTTTTTATTGGTGGGAACAATCTTAACAACATATGGTACGCAGATGACACTATGTTGATAACAAACACAGTTAGAAAGATGAATGTACTCCTATGCAACGTAATAAAAGAAAGACAGAAGAAAGTACTGTCAACTGTAAAACCAGACGCAGAATATATGGCCATTAACAAGAAGGATAGACTTAGATGCGAGGTCACAATTGGTGACGTCTAAATCAAATAACTTCTTTTTTATGTGCCGTGTCCCTTCAGGATGTAGGTGATCATCGCTTTCCCCTACCCTATAGCCCTTGTAGTTCTCAATATAATTTGACATTTTTTATTTCTCTCAGATCCTGTTCTGCCATCCACTTGTTTAAGCCTGCTAGGTATGTCACGTATTGCTCTTCCTTATCTCTCTTTCCCTCTATCTGCCCTGTGAGTATTAGATTCTCCAAGCCCTCCTTTCTCATTACATATCCTTGAGATTTCAGCTGCCTCTTCCTGATGTTAAGTATAAGCTTCTTCCTTGTTTGCATCCTCTCCAAAACCTCATCATTGCTCACATGCTTGTCCCATGTTATCATCAGCATCCTTCTGTAGAGCCACATCTCCATTCTTTACTAGGTTTTATTCCAGTTTTCTTTATTTTCTTGGTCACATTTATTGTCAAATCTTACTTCTTCCAATGATTTTAATAAAAAGTGTGTTTCTTAAACAGAAAAAAAAATACTAGGTAAACAAAAGAACATGTAAAATAGAACCCCAAAATATTTGCTAATTCCTTCTCAGATCCTGAAAAATAGTTAAGGAATTTCATGGCAGATCCTGGTGTTGGAAGTACTCTCCCTGAATGGAATCCAAGAACAATGAGGGAGGGAAAAAAACAGGAGACTGGTAAAGGTCAGTACGTGCGATGATTTTTCTTTTTCTCAAAATGTAATAAATTGAATTGTTTTTTTTTTTCATCTGCTCTGTAAAAAGAAAAAATTCATTTTTCCCACCTTATCACAAAACAATTCTTTTTTTTATACATGAAATATTTAACATTTTGTTGGAAAGATAATTATTCATTTTAAAAAAGGGGATATTCAAGTAAGGGCAACATGAAATTTACTATAATAAACTATGAAGTGAATTATTATGATAGACTATTAAGTGAATTATTATGATAGACTATGAAGTGAATTAGTGAAATGAGATATATTTGGTGTTAATAATATAATACTAATAACATGATGCTAAGATGTAATAAAAAAAAAAGCTAATAAACTTTACAGTGTTAAAAGATAAAAATTTGAAAACTATTTAACACATACTCTCGTAGGGCTAGGCATCTTAACATTGTATAATGATTAGTAAGCTTGTCTCCCAAGAACAATTATGACTGAATCTTGAATTCAGTACTCACTGGGTGTCCCATACTTTAGGCCTTGTGTCACATATAAGCTACACTTAGAAAATCTTCATAACTTGGGCACTTTGACATGGTGTAATGGTTAACAAACTTGTCTTGCTCAATCAATAGACTGAATAGTGTATTCAAGTCTCATCAGGTACTTCCCATATTCTGCCTTGTGCCACATCTATGCTTAGAAAATCATTTTAGGCACTTCTGTCTTGTGCAATTTCTAGCAAGCTCATTTCACTAGATCAATTACAACTGAGTAGTGATGTCGATTCTCACTTGAAAATTATTTGGGCATTTTGGTGTAATGTAATGGTTAAGAAGCTTGTCTTGCTAAAAAAATTATGACTCAGTAGTGAGTTCAATCCTCACTTTTGGCCTTTTGACACATATAAGAGATGCTTAGAAAAATCACTATACACTCTCCCGGTCTTAGTTTAAATGGGCACCTCCTTTTTTCCAAAATTTTGTGACTATTTTCGTTAAAATTCATATTTTCTTGATTTCAGATGAAAACATATAAATTTTTCAATTCGTTTCAATTAAATTTTCACTTTCCAGAATTTACTAGAGAAACTGATTGCAAATCATTTTACTATTCAGTCTGTTACAACATATTTTATTATAGAAATTAATTAACCGTTAGTTCATGAGATAAACTTATTGTAAATTATTTTACTATACAGATGCATTGCAAGTTATTTTACTATAGAATTGCTGAACATTTTTAATATAAAAATGTATCGCAAATTATATTGATATAGAAATTCATTGGACACTGTTTTCCTACAAAAGTGCACCGAGAATGAAGATACTTCAGTATTTTATGTGGTAATAAATAAAATGCCAAAATTATCTTTAGGTAGTAAGATATGAGTATACAATCATTAGCTAAAAATCAATTGCTGAAACCTCCTGATGAGTGGACTGAACAATTACAAAAAGGATTCATCTATAAAACTCCAGAGTTGCAGTGCTGAATATAACATGAATCAGCTAAGAGACGAATTTTGTATTAAACACACACACACATATACATACATACACATATATATATATATATATATATATATATATATATATATATATATATATATATATATATAATGTGTGTGTGTAGAAACCTCCTGATGAGTGGACTGAACAATTACAAAAAGGGTTTGTTTATGAAACTCTGAAATTGAGGTGCTGAATATAACATCAATCAGCTAAGTAGTAAATTTTATTTGTATTAATCATATATATATATATATATATATATATATATATATATATATATATATATATATATATATATATAAGCCTTGGAGTGGGTAGAATGGAGATCAACATATTTTAGGGGACTCATCAGTTTTCAATCTGCTTGTCTGAATCATCTTCAAGAAGCGAGAGCAAGAACTAAAAGGTCAGCCAATCTAACAGTGATTTCATCTCACAATCCTCACTCTTGCTCCATGTGTGACCTCCTTTGTAAATCACTAGAGGGTCTTAAGTGCCACTTAAGATTATCGCACAAAATTTCATAACTGAATCAACTAAGCTGTCAGAGCCTCATATGTTGAAACCGACGGGAGAGTCTATTATTATTATTAGTAGTGTATTTAGGCAACAGATCATTATTTAAACATATATTGTTAAATATAACAGACAATTAATGTCTATTATGTCTGATCAAGAGCCGTTCTAATGTTTGTATGTTTGCTTTAATTTTGGGTGAAAATAAAGACAAAAATTGTCCAACATTTGGATATTTTTTTTTATTAAGCTGTTCCTTGATCTAAGCTTTAGGCTCACATGAGCCATCTTCATATATATATATATATATATATATATATATATATATATATATATATATATATATGTATGTATATATATATATATATATATATATATATATATTTTTTTTTTTTTTTTTTTTCAGGAGCTATTTAAACATATATTGTTAAATATAACAGACAATGAATATCTATTATGTCTGATCATGAGCCGTTCGAATGTTTGCTTTAATTTCTGGTGAAAATAAAGACAATAAATGTTATAACATTTGGATATTTTTTTATTAAGTTGTCCCGAAGCTTTCAGCACACATGAGCCATCCTCCCATGACTTGCTCTCATTTGTTGATTGAGCACTATAGAGAAAGGGAAATTTTTAACAGCTGCTCCTCCTGCTTAACACATAGCTTTTCACCAGAAGTGAGCACTCTGACTGCTGGTCTAGCATTTATATAAATCCCATATATAATATGTTAAAAGATTCCCTTTCTCTGCCTTGCACTGATAGCTTAGAGGTAGAGTCTCTGACTGATGCCAATCCCAGCTTAAAACAGTCAGATGTCTAGCCACACTGAACTGTGATACAGGAAAACAGGCTGTCTGTGAATATATATATATATATATATATATATATCTATATAATCTTATAAATTGGATCCTTATTTTTTCCAAACATTTGGGAAAAAAAGGTTGCATCAGATGATTGACTGCTGCTCCTACTACCCTAGGCCTAAAACAACACACCGTGACTATAAGCTACCAAAGATATAAAACTAAACCACCTCTGCAGTGTTGAAACATTTCTCTTTGAAAAATCTCAGTACATCCTAGCTCTCAGTGAAACTAATCTTAACTATTCAGTCCCCTCCTCTGATTTCTCAATCCTTGACTATCTTCCTTTCCTTAGGAAGGACTCTAATGTCCACGTGCATGGCCTGAACATCTACCACTGGCTATAGGGAACTGTTGTAGTAAAGAAAAGAAAAAACTAAACTTATAGTAGCAATAAACGCCTGCAATAGGTTTCTTCTGTGTCTCGACTGCAACAATTGTAACCAAATCACTATTCAAATGATAGTCCATCGTAACAGTCCAACAGGCAACATAGAAATGACAAAATGCATAACAGTCCAACAGGTAACGTAGAAACAACAAAATGGGGTCACAAATCCAACCTTCACTTCTCACCAGGAAAAACGCATGATTGTCCACCAAGCTCAGAAAAAATCCTACTCTCATAAGCAAAAAACAACAGCTTTTATTATACAGCGATTTTTTTTTTTTTTTTTTTTTTTTTTTTTTTTCTTTCCTGAATGGCCACATCATTCAGAGGAGGAAAGAACATTAGCTTAGATTCTTAAAGTAGTAGATTTTGGCTAACTAATTTTGGTAATTTTTCTTTGGCTGATTGCACACAAAACACAATCTTTTTTTTTTTAAGGTAGGTGATTATCTCTTTCACTACAGGAACTCTCTCTTAAATCTCCATACTACTCTTGCATAATTCCCCGTCTTTCTCAATACTTAACTCAGTCAGTTGACTCTTCTTTTTCTACTGTTCCCGTCCTCTCATGACTGTTATATTCTAGATCGTATATCTGAGAATATAGACAAGGCCATCTCCCTACACCTGTTTGCAAATATTTGTGTTTTGTGACTTTAATGCCCACCACGTGAGGTGGCTAAAACACTCTGCCTCACTGACCCTCACTGGAATCCAAACCCTTAATTTCTCAATCACTCAATCTGATTTACTAAGAAAGAGAATTTAAATGAAATTGGCGAGATTATATGACCAAAATATTAAAAAAACAAAAATTATTTCTTAATTTAAAATTCCCAGTATGTCTCCTTCTTGTGCATGCACTGTTGCATCAACGTAAAACTTAAATTTAGTCTGAAGAGGTCCTAAATGGCAAAATGCATCGCACAAAATC